>CM074727.1:182999315-183224315 GCA_037306005.1 Rhinophrynus dorsalis | reverse complement strand
GGCTGAGGAGGCAGGGGGCTGAGGAGGCGGGGGCTGAGGAGGTGGGGACCGAGGAGGCGGGGGCTGAGGAGGTGGGGACTGTGGAGGTGGGGGGCTGAGGAGGCAGGGGGCTGAGGAGGCGGGGGCTGAGGAGGTGGGGACCGAGGAGGTGGGGGATTGAGGAGGTGGGGGCTGAGGAGGCAGGGGGCTGAGGAGGCAGGGGGCTGAGGAGGTGGGGACCGAGGAGGCGGGGGCTGAGGAGGTGGGGACTGTGGAGGTGGGGGGCTGAGGAGGCAGGGGGCTGAGGAGGCAGGGGGCTGAGGAGGCGGGGGGCTGAGGAGGCGGGGGCCGAGGAGGCGGGGACCGAGGAGGTGGGGGACTGAGGAGGTGGGGGCTGAGGAGGCAGGGGACTGAGGAGGCAGGGGGCTGAGGAGGTGGGGGACTGAGGAGGTGGGGGCTGAGGAGGTGGGGGCTGAGGAGGCAGGGCTGAGGAGGCGGGGGCTGAGGAGGCGGGGGCTGAGGAGGTGGGAGCTGAGGAGGCAGGGGGCTGAGGAGGAGGGGCTGAGGAGGTGGGGGCTGAGGAGGTGGGGGCTGAGGAGACAGGGGGCTGAAGAGGCAGGGTTCTGAGGATGCAAGGGGCTGAGGAGGCGGGGCTGAGGAGGCAGGAGGCTGAGGAGGCGGGGGCTGAGGAGGCGGGGGGCTGAGGAGGTGGGGGCTGAGGAGGCGGGGGCTGAGGAGGCGGGGGCTGAGGAGGCAGGAGGCTGAGGAGGCGGGGGGCTGAGGAGGTGGGGGCTGAGGAGGCGGGGGCTGAGGAGACAGGGGGCTGAGGATGCAAGGGGCTGAGGAGGCGGGGGCTGAGGAGACAGGGGGCTGAGGATGCAAGGGGCTGAGGAGACAGGGGGCTGAGGAGGTGGGGGCTGAGGAGGCGGGGGCTGAGGAGGCGGGGGCTGAGGAGACAGGGGGCTGAGGATGCAAGGGGCTGAGGAGGCGGGGGCTGAGGAGACAGGGGGCTGAGGATGCAAGGGGCTGAGGAGACAGGGGGCTGAGGAGGTGGGGGCTGAGGAGGCGGGGGCTGAGGAGACAGGGGGCTGAGGATGCAAGGGGCTGAGGAGGTGGAGGCTGAGGAGGCGGGGGGCTGAGGAGGTGGGGGCTGAGGAGGCGGGGGCTGAGGAGACAGGGGGCTGAGGATGCAAGGGGCTGAGGAGGCGGGGGCTGAGGAGGCGGGGGCTGAGGAGACAGGGGGCTGAGGATGCAAGGGACTGAGGATGCAAGGGGCTGAGGAGGTGGGGGATGAGGAGGCAGGGGGCTGAGGAGGTGGGGGATGAGGAGGCAGGTGCTGAGGAGGCAGGGGGCTGAGGATGCAAGGGGCTGAGGAGGTGGGGGCTGAGGAGACAGGGGGCTGAGGAGGTGGGGGATGAGGAGGCAGGGGGCTGAGGAGGTGGGGGCTGAGGAGGCAGGGGGCTGAGGAGGTGGGGGATGAGGAGGCAGGTGCTGAGGAGGCAGGGGGCTGAGAAGGCAGGGGGCTTAGGAGGTGGGGGCTGAGGAGGCAGTGGTGGTTGGTTGAGGAGGCAGGGGCCTGAGGAGACAGCGGTGACGGGTTTAGTAGACAGGGGACTATGGAGGCAGTGGTGGATGGTGGAGGAGGAAGGGGGCTGAGAAGGCAGGGGGATGAGGAGGCAGTGATGGTTGGTTGAGGATTCAGGGGGGATGAGGAGGCAGCGATGGTTGGTTGAGGATTCAGGGGGGATGAGGAGGCAGCAGTGGTTGGTTGAGGAGTCAGGGAGCTGAGGAGGCAGCAATGGTTGGTTGAGGAGTCAGGGAAGTAACCAATCAGTATTTTCTGGCCACAGCCCCTGACAGCAAACCAGATTCACTTAGATTTCTATGTATATGGATATATACATCTTTTCATCTTAACCCTTTAATGACCACATGCATGTACAACACATTGTTTTACATCACTCTAGTCCTTAAAGGATTAAACGTATGTTTTTGAATATTTTAGATATTTTCTTGCAGATGCCGATTAGTAACGTGAAGATCGTTTTTGCCCGATCAGATGTACAAAGGTCCATAGGAATAAAAGGACAGAGACACGATCCTGGCTCAAACCAACTGTATCACAGGGGAGAGATACAAATGTACATACATTCATATGGACCGTTTAACTCCTCGGATGCAGGTGAGGTCTCCAACTCAGCGCTTTGCAATGCACTGCAGATCTCTCCAGCATTCAAGGAGTTAAACACTCGGCAACTTCATTATCCTCAAAATTAAATGTAAAATGTAAAGTGAATGGCTGGTGCCAGCGCCGGTGATAAATATCCCCTGAATTCTTAACCCTTGAGGTGCCAGTGTGCCCTGTGTCACCTCCTATTGGGTATCCAGATCTCAAAGGGGTTAGAAACCTGTTGCTGGATGACAATTCTCCTAAATGCTTTGGGCAGCTGAGGATGATGGGAACTGAAGTCCAACAATAGCTTGACATTTGCAGATTGAACCACTCTGGGTTAACCCTTTGCTAGGAGCCCCCTACCAGAGGGATAATAGGCCTCTTACATCGATTCCTGGCAGTCCGGACAGGCCCGGCTTTCCAGCCTCTCCTGGTTTCCCTGGGGCTCCTTTGGGACCCTGTAAAATGACAAAAAGAGGAATAAATTAATTACTGTCAGAGGGAGAGTATAGAAAAGAATTAGCTGCACTAGGACCAGGGGGGAGATTATGGACAAGAATAAACTGCATTAGGATCCAGGGGGGAGAGTATGGACAATAATAAACTGCATTAGGACCCAGGGGGAGAGTATGGACAAGAATAAACTGCATTAGGACCCAGGGGGAGAGTATGGACAAGAATATCCTGCACTAGGACCCAGGGGGGGAGTATGGACAAGAATAACCTGCATTAGGATCCAGGGGGGAGAGTATGGACAATAATAAACTGCATTAGGACCCAGGGGGAGAGTATGGACAAGAATAAACTGCATTAGGACCCAGGGGGAGAGTATGGACAAGAATAACCTGCACTAGGACCCAGGGGGGGAGTATGGACAATAATAACCTGCATTAGGATCCAGGGGGGAGAGTATGGACAAGAATAAACTGCATTAGGACCCAGGGGGAGAGTATGGACAATAATAAACTGCACTAGGACCCAGGGGGGAGAGTATGGACAATAATAAACTGCATTAGGACCCAGGGGGGAGAGTATGGACAAGAATAAACTGCATTAGGACCCAGGGGGAGAGTATGGACAAGAATAACCTGCATTAGGATCCAGGGGGGAGAGTATGGACAAGAATAAACTGCATTAGGACCCAGGGGGAGAGTATGGACAAGAATAACCTGCATTAGGATCCAGGGGGGAGAGTATGGACAAGAATAAACTGCATTAGGACCCAGGGGGGAGAGTATGGACAAGAATAACCTGCACTAGGACCCAGGGGGAGAGTATGGACAATAATAAACTGCACTAGGACCCAGGGGGAGAGTATGGACAATAATAAACTGCATTAGGACCCAGGGGGGAGAGTATGGACAAGAATAAACTGCATTAGGACCCAGGGGGAGAGTATGGACAATAATAAACTGCACTAGGACCCAGGGGGGGAGTATGGACAAGAATAAACTGCATTAGGACCCAGGGGGAAAGTATGGACAATAATAAACTGCACTAGGACCCAGGAGGAAAGTATGGACAAGAATAAACGTATTATTATTACTCTTTATTTATATAGCGTCAACTAATTCTGCAGCGCTGTACAATAGGGAATAGACATACAGATGTATTAGATAGTACAATCAAATGTGGAGACCAGAAGGATCAGAGGGCCCCCTGCTGGTGAGAGCTTACAGTCTAGAGGACAATAATAAACTACATTAGGACCCAGGGGCAGCGGGGGGTCCTGGGCACTTAGACCTGATATCTACTGGACTTACAGGCTATTAAAGAGATAGAAATGTTTATGATAAACTCTGCTAAAAGGAGCTCTGTGAACCCCTAATAATAACGTCCCAATTACCCTAATACAGCCAGAACAGCAAAACTCACAGGGAAAATTGGGATTTCCTGACCACAATAAGGTAATCGATGAGTAACTGATCTCAGCACATTCTTAAAATGCTATACCTGGCCAGTTAGTTGACTTTTATTATCCCAACCCCCGCTAGCCAGTTGATGGACCAATGGAGACGCAGCCCCCAGTGTCCACCCCACCTGGTGATCTTCTCATTGAGAAGCTATCTTGTGTTTGTGACATGTGAACGGGTCTACATCACCAACCACAATAAAGATACAATGCTGCTAGTGCTCAGGGCTTATTTACAAGACTCATAAACAGGAATGTGTCTCTGTAAGACAACCACCATGTAGGATTGCCAAATGGCAACCACAGGTCCACACTTAACCACACATAGATTGTAAGCTCTACAGGGCAGGGACCTCTTACCCTAATGTATACTCACCTGTTGTTCCCCTTATGACTGACTATATAAGCACTTAATCACCGCACTTATTGTACCCCTTCTATATTAAATTTAATCTGTAAAGTGCTAAGTACACCAGTTGGCGCTATATAAATAAAAATACACAATACAATACAATACAATACAGCCACCTTCTTCTAAAAAAAATGGAGCCCGGGTCATATAAAGGGGAGGGGGAAGACTGAAACTTAAATAACTGGTTTAATATAGATCTTTAATACATTTAAAAAGGACACTGGGAAGACAACTGTGCACTGCACGTCTCCATTTCTCTAGTGCTGCGGTTCAGGGAGGGTCACATGACCCTGTACTGACATCATAGTGTGCAGCCCGCACTTCCTGTGGAATATCAGTGAGTTCTTAGATCTAGAACTGGCCATTGACTGCTGTGACAGGAAGTGACATCTGGGTCTGTTAGGGTGACCATGTGTCCCATATTGCTGAGGACAGCCCAGGAGTTCAAATGTGTGTACTGTGCCCCAGGCAGCGCCCTTCAGGCACAATGAACAATCCTGGAATGAAGCCTTCTGCACACAGTGTTCATAACACAAGAGTAACAATAGTCAATTGACTGCTGTGATGGATAGTGACACCTGAGTTAAACTACAAGAAAATGGCCTCTACACAGAGTTTTACACACAACATGATTGGTTCCTAACCCATGATTCATAGACAGCTGCTAGGCCTTCAGGATCTCCCTGCTTGTGTACTGGAGAGTTAATTAAATGCTAAAGACCTGTCCTGTTAGGGGTCCCTGAGGAGAGGGTTGTGAAATCCTAAAGACCTTCCCTGTTAGGAGTCCCTGAGGAGAGGGTTGTGAAATCCTAAAGACCTGCCCTGTTAGGAGTCCCTGAGGAGAGGGTTGGGAAATCCTAAATCCCTGTCCTGTTAGCAGTCCCTGAGGAGAGGATTGGAAACCACTTCAATAAAGGGAGAACCAGGCCCTGATTCCTAACACCAAACAGCAAGTGCCGAGCCATTTTCTTGTAGAGTATGTCTACCCTATTACTTGGGGGTGACATCCGTTTTCTTGTCGCATGAGTCTACATTAATACTTGGGGAGACATCCATTTTCTTGTAGCATAAGTCTACACTAATACTTGGGGTGTGATATCCATTTTCCTGTAGAGTAGGTCTACACTATACTTGGGGGTGACATCCATTTTCTTGTAGTGTGAGTCTACATTAATACTTGGGGTGGCATCCATTTTCTTGTAGCTTAGGTCTACACTAATACTTGGGGTGTGATATCCATTTTCCTGTAGAGTAGGTCTACACGAATACTTGGGGGTGACATCCATTTTCTTGTAGTGTAAGTCTACAAGAATACTTGGGGGTGACATCCATTTTCTTGTATAGGTGTACTTGCAGTCAATAGGCTGTTCTCTCCCTAATAATTAAGACACTGTGATGCCCCAAAGAAAGAGTAAGTTGCGCAGTGATGTTCAGTGATGTCACGTGGCCTTGCCCGCACAGCAGCACTAGATCCGCGTAGAAATAAACCACTTCTCCTGTCTCCGCAGTGCCCCCAAATGGTAGAAAGTAAATATAGTGACCCTAGTGACTGTGCTACAAGAAAATGGATGCTCTACGTCTTAGTGTAGCCTTACTGTACCAAAGCTAAGGCGTTGCAGCTGTTGTGTAGCAAATATAGTTGACTTATAGTGCTTTCCTTTTCATTAAATGACTATGCATTATACTGGAAGAGGGCTGCCTAAGATGCACAACACATAATTAAAATGCTTGTTCAGAACCATATAGGACATTTGGTCACCCACCTGTCCCCTGCCAGTGATGCAATGTAAAAAAATGACACCCATCCCCACTGGCATTGGCGTGTGGCTCTCATAGCCTACTCACCGGAGTCCCGGGCAATCCAGGTGGTCCTTGTTCGCCCTATGGGAGAAAAAACAGAGATTCTGCTAAGAAAGAGAAACAGGTAGGTGGATTATCTATATGCTACCTGGTACTGATAATGGCCAGCAATGAATTGCCCACCTCCCCTAGCATTGACTTTCTGTCTTATCCCTACATTACCTCCTCACTTACTGACACTGCTCAGCAATGCATTACCCACCTCCCCTAGCATTGACGTCCTGTCTTATCCCTACATTACCTCCCCATTCACTGACACTGCTCAGCAATGCATTACCCACCTCCCCTAGCACTGACTTCCTGTCTCATCCCTACATTTCCTCCCCACTCACTGACACTGCTCAGCAATGTATTACCCACCTCCACTAGCACTGACTTTCTGTCTTATCCCTGCATTTCCTCCTCCACTCACTGACACTGCTCAGTTATACATTACCCACCTCCCCTAGCACTGACTTCCTGTCTTATCCCTACATTACCTCCCCACTCACTGGCACTGCTCAGCATTGTATTACCCACCTCCCCTAGCACTGACTTCCTGTCTTATCCCTACATTACCTCCCCCACTCACTGACATTGATCACCAATACATTACCCACCTCCCCTAGCACTGACTTCTTGTCTTATCCCTACATTGCCTCCCCCACTCACTGACACTGCTCAGTAATGCATTACCCACCTCCTCTAGAACTGACTTCCTGTCTTATCCATACATTACCTCCTCCACTCACTGACACTGCTCAGCAATGCATTAATCACCTCCCCCAGCACTGACTTCCTATCTTATCACTATATTACCTCCCCTCTCACTGACACTGCTCAGCAATGCATCACCCACCTCCCCTAGCACTGGCTTCCTGTCTTATCCCTACATTACCTCCCCACTCACTGACACTGCTCAGCAATGCATTACTCACCTCCTCTAGCACTGACTTCCTGTCTTATCCCTACATTACTTCCTCCACTCACTGACACTGCTCAGTAATGCATTACCCACCTCCCCTAGCACTGACTTCCTGTCTTATCCCTACATTACCTCCCCCACTCACTGACACTGCTCAGCAATGCATTACCCATCTCCCCTAGCACTGACTTCCTGTCTTATCCCTACATTACCTCCCCACTCACTGACACTGCTCAGCAATGCATTACCAACCTCCGCTAGCAATAACTTCCTGTCTTATCCCTACATTACCTCCTCCACTCACTGACACTGCTCAGTAATGCATTACCCACATCTCCTAGCACTGACTTCCTGTCTTATCCCTACATTACCTCCCCACTCAGTGACACTGCTCAGCAATGCATTACTCACCTCCTCTAGCAATAACTTCCTGTCTTATCCCTACATTACCTCCTCCACTCAATGACACTGCTCAGTAATGCATTACCCACATCTCATAGCACTGACTTCCTGTCTTATCCCTACATTACCTCCCCCACTCACTGACACTGCTCAGTAATGCATTACCCACCTCCCCTAGTACTGACTTCCTGTCTTATCCCTACATTACCTCCTCCACTCACTGACACTACTCAGCAATGCATTACCCACCTCCCCTTGCACTGACTTCCTGTCTTATCCCTACATTACCTTACCACTCACTGACACTGCTCAGCAATGTATTACCGACCTCCCCTAGCACTGACCTCCTGTCTTATCCCTACATTACCTCCTCCACTCACTGACACTGCTCAGTAATGCATTGCCCACCTCCCCTAGCATTGACTTCCTGTCTTATCCCTACATTACTTCCCCCACTCACTGACACTGCTCAGCAATGCATTACCCACCTCCCCTAGCACTGACTTTCTGTCTTATCCCTACATTACCTCCCCACTCACTGACACTGCTTAGCAATGTATTATCCACCTCCCCTAGCACTGACTTCCTGTCTTATCCCTACATTACCTCCTCCACTCACTGACACTGCTCAGCAATTAATTGCCCACCTCCCCTAGCACTGACTTCCTGTCTTATCCCTACATTACCTCCCCACTCACTGACACTGCTTAGCAATGCATTACCCACCTCCCCTAGTACTGACTTCCTGTCTTATCCCTACATTACCTCCCCACTCACTGACACTGCTCAGTAATACATTACCCACCTCCCCTAGCACTGACTCCCTGTCTTATCCCTACATTACCTCACCACTCACTGACACTGCTCAGCAATACATTACCCACCTCCCCTAGCACCAACTCCCTGTCTTATCCCTACATCACCTCACCACTCACTGACACTGCTCAGCAATACATTACCTAACTCCTCTAGCACTGACTTCCTGTATTATCCCTATATTACCTCCTCCGCTTACTGACACTGCTCAGCAATGCATTGTCCACCTCCCCTAGCACTGACTTCCTGTCTTATCCCTACATTACCTCCCCACTCACTGACACTGCTCAGAAATGCATTACCCACCTCCCCTAGCAGTGACTTCCTATCTTATCCCTACATTACCTCCCCACTCACTGACACTTCTCAGCAATACATTACCCACCTCCCCTAGCACTGACTTCCTGTCTTATCCCTACATTACCTCACCACTCACTGACACTGCTCAGCAATACATTACCCACCTCCCCTAGCACTGACTTCCTGTCTTCTCCCTACATTACCTCCCCACTCACTGACACTGCTCAGCAATGCATTACCCACCTCCCCTATCACTGATTGCCTGTCTTATCCCTACATTACCTCCCCACTCACTGACACTGCTCAGCAATTCATTACCCACCTCCCCTAGCACTGACTTCCTGTCTTATCCCTACATTACTTCACCACTCACTGACACTGCTCAGCAATACATTACCTAACTCCCGTAGCACTGACTTCCTGTATTATCCTTATATTACCTCCTCCGCTTACTAACACTGCTCAGCAATGCATTGTCCACCTCCCCTATCACTGATTGCCTGTCTTATCCCTACATTACCTCCCCACTCACTGACACTGCTCAGTAATGCATTACCCACCTCCCCTAGCACTGACTTCCTATCTTATCCCTACATTACCTCCCCACTCACTGACACTGCTCAGCAATGCATTACCCATCTCCCCTAGCACTGACTTCCTGTCTTATCCCTACATTACTTCCCCACTCACTGACACTGCTCAGCAATGCATTACCCACCTCCTATAGCACTGACTTCCTGTCTTATCCTTATATTACCTCCTCCGCTTACTAACACTGCTCAGCAATGCATTGTCCACCTCCCCTATCACTGATTGCCTGTCTTATCCCTACATTACCTCCCCACTCACTGACACTTCTCAGCAATACATTACCCATCTCCCCTAGCACTGACTTCCTGTCTTATCCCTACATTACTTCCCCACTCACTGACACTGCTCAGCAATGCATTGCCACCTTCCCTAGCACAGACTTCCTTTCTTATCTCTACATTATCCCCCCTCCCACTCACTGACAATGTTCAACAATGCATTGCACTCCCCTTGGGCACTCAAAGCGTTAATGGAAAACAATTTCGCAATGCAGACTTTGAATTGATATCCAGGGAGCAATGAAGAACAAGAAAAGCTCTCGGCTGCTACAGAGCCGCCTATCAGTGCAGCAATGTAAACAATACAGAGCCGACAATCAGCTGATTGATGTAAACAGTGCAGAGCTATGTCAGGATCTGAAGGCTCCGATCAACATACAGAGCACTTGTGTAATATGTGACCGTATGCCTCATACTATATAACATTGATCGGAAGCTGGCATAGACTGCACTGATAGCTCTACACTGTTTATATAGAACAGCTAATTGACGGCTATGGCAAGATCCACACTTTGTCAACACCAGAGAGGCAAATTCATTTCTGTTAGACACTGGAACTTAATGCATATGGTGAAGGGCCACATTAACATTCACCCACACACTCATGAATATGAAAATGGCCAGTTAAGACAAATTTCAATAAGCAAATGAACCACTAGCTCATAGGAGACAGTAACATCAAACGCTGGTGAAGGCATGGAGTGTAATTTCAGGAATAAGATGGTGAAGGCATGGAGTGTAATTTCAGGGATTAGGTGGAGAAGGCATGGAGTGTAATTGCAGGGATAAGACGGTGAAGCATGGAGTGTAATTGCAGGGATAAGACGTTGAAGGCATGGAGTGTAATTGCAGGGGTAAGACGGTGAAGGCATGGAGTGTAATTGCAGGGATAAGATGGTGAAGGAATGGAGTGTAATTGCAGGGATAAGGTGGTGAAGACATAGAGTGTAATTGCAGGGATAAGACGGTGAAGGCATGGAGTGTAATTGCAGGGATAAGACAGTGAAGGCATGGAGTGTAATTGCAGGGATAAGGTGGTGAAGACATGGAGTGTAATTGCAGGAATAAGACGATGAAGGCATGGAGTGTAATTGCAGGGATAAGATGGTGAAGGCATGGAGTGTAATTGCAGGGATAAGATGGTGAAGGCATGGAGTGTAATTGCAGGTATAAGGTGGTGAAGGCATGGAGTGTAATTGCAGGGATAAGATGGTGAAGGCATGGAGTGTAATTTCAGGGATAAGGTGGTGAAGACATGGAGTGTAATTGCAGGAATAAGATGGTGAAGGCATGGAGTGTAATTTCAGGGATAAGGTGGTGAAGACATGGAGTGTAATTGCAGGGATAAGATGGTGAAGGCATGGAGTGTAATTGCAGGGATAAGGTGGTGAAGGCATGGAGTGTAATTGCAGGGATAAGATGGTGAAGGCATGGAGTGTAATTTCAGGGATAAGGTGGTGAAGACATGGAGTGTAATTGCAGGAATAAGATGGTGAAGGCATGGAGTGTAATTTCAGGGATAAGGTGGTGAAGACATGGAGTGTAATTGCAGGGATAAGATGGTGAAGGCATGGAGTGTAATTGCAGGGATAAGACGATGAAGGCATGGAGTGTAATTGCAGGGATAAGATGGTGAAGGCATGGAGTGTAATTTCAGGGATTAGGTGGAGAAGGCATGGAGTGTAATTGCAGGGATAAGACGATGAAGGCATGGAGTGTAATTGCAGGGATAAGACGGTGAAACATGGAGTGTAATTGTATGTGTGTGTGCATGTGTGCACGTGTGTATATGTGAGTGCATGTATGTATATCATCAGCAGCATCTTTAGACATTGTCGATCCTCTGCAGGATTCAACCTCAGTATAATACCAGTTGTAGCTTGCTGTAACATTAGGAGCTGTTCACACCACACCGAAGTGAAGAGTGAACGCGCTCGCTGGGGCAGCTGGGAGGGAGGTGGGAGGAGGCTGTAATAGCGCTGGGAAGTCCTGAGAGCTGTGCCGAAGGTGCACTGTGCCGCTGAATGCGGAAGTGCTGGTCTTGGACATCAAATATCTTTAATAGTAGGTAAAAATAAAATGTAAGCATAACGTTTCCTGATACTGCTTATGTGTTTGAACATATGGGAAAAAATTTTATCAGGTGAAAGTTCCCCTTTAAGTTTTCATATGACTTTGGCATTAAGTGTCCGTGTGCCACAGGACTAGGAGGACAGATAGGTCACAAATCTCTGGCTTGAGGCAGAGTTGTAAATTAGTCTTAAAGACAGTAACCAAGTGCTTGCCAACCCAGTTTTATTCCTCACTCAGTTCCCATCACGGTATTTCCATCTGTTGACATTTCCAGTCCATGGTATCTCTTCTCCTAGTTCTTGTCCATCTGCTGTGGTTTTCCTTGATATGGTAAATTTGTTAAACATGACTTGTGTTTTGTTCATATTTATCTTCAGACCAACGATTTTGCTTTCCTGTTGTATCTCTTCAATGAGTTCTTGAAATTCTTCAGGACTACTGGCAAAGTTTATAATATGGTCTGCAAGACGTAAGTGATGTAGGTAGTCTCCACTGATCTCAAGTCCTTTTTTGTCCGAATTTAGTTTGCTGAAAATTTCTTCTAAACAAGTAGAAAATAGTTTTGGGGAGATCGTGTCTCTTTGTCAGATGCCTTTTTCTACATTGATCTGGACTTTATCATTGTTGACCAGTGTTGATGAAGTTTCATTTGCATGTATGTATATGTGTGTATGATTCTGTGTACATGTAGGTGTATGTATGTGTGTATGATTCTGTGTACATGTAGGTGTATGTATGTGTGTGTATGATTCTGTGTACATGTAGGTGTACGTATATGTGTGTATGATTCTGTGTACTTGTAGGTGTATGTATGTGTGTATGATTCTGTGTACATGTAGGTGTATGTATGTGTGTATCATTCTGTGTACATGTAGGTGTGTGTATGTGTGTATGATTCTGTGTACATGTAGGTGTATGTATATGTGTGTATCATTCTGTGTACATGTAGGTGTGTGTATATGTGTGTATCATTCTGTGTACATGTAGGTGTATGTATATGTGTGTATGATTCTGCGTACATGTAGGTGTATGTATATGTGTGTATCATTCTGTGTACATGTAGGTGTATGTATATGTGTGTATGATTCTGTGTACATGTAGGTGTATGTATATGTGTGTATCATTCTGTGTACATGTAGGTGTATGTATATGTGTGTATGATTCTGTGTACATGTAGGTGTATGTATATGTGTGTATCATTCTGTGTACATGTAGGTGTGTGTATATGTGTGTATGATTCTGTGTACATGTAGGTGTATGTATATGTGTGTATGATTCTGTGTACATGTAGGTGTATGTATATGTTTGTATGATTCTGTGTACATGTAGGTGTGTGTGTGTGTGTGTGTGTGTGTGTGTGTGTGTGTGTGTGTGTGTGTGGTTTATGATGTTGCATTGTCTCTTTTTCCAGTGGCTCATTTACATATTAACATTTGGCTTAATGAGCTTTTTTTCTTATTTCTGAGGGTGTGTTTACAATTTAAAATGGAGCTATTATTTAGATATAAGTGCCCCCCAATTAATTCTTAGTATAGTGGTAAGCATTGGCATCCTGTTATAATCTTCATTAAGTGCCGGCATTATTTAGAAATACAGGTTCTTATGAGGCTCACTGGCAGACAACAGTACAGACATCTTGCCGAAGAGGGATCTGTGCACGTGCGCTGTTTGTCCCTGTCTGTCAATGCAACTCCCCTTTAGGTTATTTGCCAATCAGTGAGGAGACAGGGCCGGACAGGGCAGGTGCACAGATCCCTTTTCAGCAAGAGGTCTGGCAGTGAGTCTCATAAGAAATTATATTTCTAAATAATGCCAGCACTTAATAAACATTATAACAGGATTTCAATGCTTACCACTATACTATGAATCAATTGGGGGGCACTTATATCTAAGTGGTAGTTCCGCTTTAATGAGGCTATGCACAACATGTACTAAGCTCCAATAGCTGGTGAGCTGTGGATCTTATCATACCACCAATCAGCTGATCTATGTAAATAGTGCCGGGCACACAATCAGCTGTTCCATGGAAATAGTGCCGGGCACACAATCAGCTGTTCCATGGAAATAGTGCTGGGCACACAATCAGCTGATCTATGTAAATAGTGCTGGGCACACAATCAGCTGTTCCATGGAAATAGTGCTGGGCACACAATCAGCTGTTCCATGGAAATAGTGCCGGGCACACAATCAGCTGATCGATGTAAACAATGCCGGGCACACAATCAGCTGATCGATGTAAATAGTGCCAGGCTGATCAAACATTCAGCTGATCGATGCAGAGCTATGCTGGTATCTGAGAGCTCAGATGAATGTACAGTGCTTTTGTGTAATGTGTAATACGAGGCAGTATATTACTGATTTCCAGTGACCAGAGGATAGCTCTGTAATGTCATTCCCAGGTAAGTAAAGAGAACTCTGTATTTTATGCTCTGTTGGTCCTGGAGGAAATCATGTTGGCCTTGAGACATGGATTTGGAGAATGAGTCTGAGAGAAGAATGAGTGCGAGGGAAGAGTGTGTGATATAGAAGAGTGTGCACTAGAGAAGAGTGTGTGTGATATAGAAGAGTGTGTGATGTAGAAGAGTGTGTGATGTAGAAGAGTGGGCACTAGAGAAGAGTGTGTGATATAGAAGAGTGTGCACTAGAGAAGAGTGTGTGATATAGAAGAGTGTGTGATATAGAAGAGTGTATGATGTAGAAGAGTGTGTACTATAGAAGTGTTCACTAGAGAAGAGTGTACACTATATAAGACTGTGTGCTATAGAAGAGTCTGCACTATAGAAGAGTGTGTGCTATAGAAGAGTGTGTGCTATAGAAGAGTGTGTGCTATAGAAGAGTGTGCACTATAGAAGACTGTGTGCTATAGAAGAGTCTGCACTGTAGAAGAGTGTGCACTATAGAAGAGTGTGTGCTATAGAAGAGTGTGCACTATAGAAGAGTGTGCACTATAGAAGAGTGTGTGCTATAGAAGATTGTGTACTATAGAAGAGTGTGTGCTATAGAAGAGTGTGTGCTATAGAAGAGTGTGTACTATAGAAGAGTGTGCGCTATAGAAGAATCTGCACTATAGAAGACTGTGTGCTATAGAAGAGTGTGCACTATAGAAGACTGTACTATAGAAGAGTGTGCACTATAGAAGAGTGTGCACTATAGAAGACTGTGTGCTATAGAAGAGTGTGTACTATAGAAGAGTGTGCACTATAGAAGACTGTGTGCTATAGAAGAGTGTGCACTATAGAAGACCGTGCTATAGAAGAGTGTGCACTATAGAAGAGTGTGCACTATAGAAGACTGTGTGCTATAGAAGAGTGTGTACTATAGAAGACTGTGCTATAGAAGAGTGTGCACTATAGAAGACTGTGTGCTATAGAAGAGTATGTGCACTATAGAAGACTGTACTATAGAAGAGTGTGCACTATAGAAGACTGTACTATAGAAGAGTGTGTACTATAGAAGAGTGTGTACTATAGAAGAGTGTGCACTATAGAAGACTGTACTATAGAAGAGTGTGTACTATAGAAGAGTGTGCACTATAGAAGACTGTGTGCTATAGAAGAGTGTGCACTATAGAAGACCGTGCTATAGAAGAGTGTGCACTATAGAAGAGTGTGCACTATAGAAGACTGTGTGCTATAGAAGAGTGTGCACTATAGAAGACTGTGCTATAGAAGAGTGTGCACTATAGAAGACTGTGTGCTATAGAAGACTGTACTATAGAAGAGTGTGCACTATAGAAGACTGTACTATAGAAGAGTGTGTACAATAGAAGAGTGTGCACTATAGAAGACTGTGTGCTATAGAAGAGTGTGCACTATAGAAGACAGTGCTATAGAAGACTGTACTATAGAAGAGTGTGCGCTATAGAAGAGTGTGCACTATAGAAGAGTGTGCGCTATAGAAGAGTGTGCGCTATAGAAGAGTCTGCACTATAGAAGAGTGTACTATAGAAGAGTGTGCACTATAGAAGACCGTGCTATAGAAGACTGTACTATAGAAGAGTGTGTACTATAGAAGACTGTGTGCTATAGAAGACTGTGTGCTATAGAAGAGTGTGCACTATAGAAGAGTGTGCGCTATAGAAGAGTGTACGCTATAGAAGACCGTGCTATAGAAGACTGTACTATGGAAGAGTGTGCACTATAGAAGACTGTACTATAGAAGAGTGTGCGCTATAGAAGAGTCTGCACTATAGAACAGTGTACATTATAGAAGAGTCTGCACTATAGAAGAGTCTGCACTATAGAAGAGTGTGCGCTATAGAAGATTGTGTGCTATAGAAGAGTCTGCACTATAGAAGAGTGTGCACTATAGAAGAGTGTGCACTATAGAAGACTGTGTGCTATAGAAGAGTGTGCACTATAGAAGACTTTGCACTATAGAAGACTGTACTATAGAAGAGTCTGCACTATAGAAGAATCTGCACTATAGAACAGTGTACATTATAGAAGAGTCTGCACTGTAGAAGAGTCTGCGCTATAGAAGAGTGTACATTATAGAAGAGTGTGCGCTATAGAAGAGTCTGCACTGTAGAAGACTGTGTGCTATAGAAGAGTCTGCACTATAGAAGACTGTGTGCTATAGAAGAGTGTGCACTATAGAAGACTGTGTGCTATAGAAGAGTGTGCGCTATAGAAGACTGTGCGCTATAGAAGAGTGTGCACTATAGAAGACTGTGTACTATAGAAGAGTGTGCGCTATAGAAGACTGTGCGCTATAGAAGAGTGTGTGCTATAGAAGACTGTGTACTATAGAAGAGTGTGTACTATAGAAGAGTGTGCACTATAGAAGAGTCTGCACTATAGAAGAGTCTGCACTATAGAAGAGTGTACATTATAGAAGAGTGTGCCCTATTGAAGAGTGTGCACTATAGAAAAGCGTGCACTACAAAATTGTGTACGCTATTGAAGAGTGTGCGCTATTGAAGAGTGTGCACTACAGAAGAGTGTACGCTAAAGAAGAGTGTGCACTACAGAAGAGTGTACATTATAGAAGAGTGTGCCCTATTGATGACTGTGTACGTTTGAAGTGTGTGCTATAGAAAAGCGTGCACTACAGAGGAGTGTACACTATAGAAGAGTGTACGCTATAGAAGAATGTGTCCTATTGAAGAGTCTGCACTGTAGAAGAGTGTGCACTATAGAATGTACTCTATAAAGGAGTGTGCACAGTAGAGACTACTAGTGATACAAGAGTGTGCATGAGAGAAGAGCGAGTGATAGAAAATAGTGTGTGTGACAGGTGAGTGTGTGATAGGTGAGAGTGTGACAGGTGAGTGTGTGACAGGTGAGTGTGTGATAGGGAAGAGTGACTGCAAGAAAATAGTTTATGCAAGATAACAGTGAGAGAAAGAAGTGTGTATGTTTGTGTGTGTGTGTGTCTTTGTATGTCTGTGTGTGTGTGTGTGTGTCTGTGTGTGTGTATGTGCGTGTGTATATGTCCTTGTATGTATGTGCATAACACGGTACTGTGTGTGTCTGTATGTGTGTACATATGTGTGTATAATGTGTGTGAATGTATGTGAGTGTGTAGGTGTGTGTGTGTGTGTGTGTATATATATTATATGCGTGTGTGTGTGTATATATATTATATGCGTGTGTGTGTGTGTGTGTGTATATATATTATATGCGTGTGTGTGTGTAACAGGATACTGTGTGTGCTCGGGATACAATATTTATATTTCACTTATTTTAATAACTATTCATTTAACCAGTTACGTTTCTGCTTGTATGATAACAAGTAAATACATACAGTGGTACTGTGTCTATAGATGTTCTAAACCACGCGAGCGCACACACACACATATACACACACATACATACATACACATACATACATACACACATACATACACACACACATACATACATACACACACACATACATATACACACACATACACACACACACACATACACACACACATACACGCACACACACACACATCGCTCATGTGATCACATACACATTTATATTCAGGAGACTTATACAAATCTTATTCTGTAAGACTGCACAGGAATCCATGCAACCCTGCAATGTGTGTTTTCTATAAATGCCCTTTATTTGAAGGGATACAGTACAGGATCACCTTAACACACACACACACTGCTGGCAGTAGTCTGGGAGGGGAGGGATGAGTGCGCTCACATCACACACACACACTGCATCCTTTATACTCAGCAGAATAAACACTGCAGTACACAGGAATTCCTTTAACTCATTCACTGCTGAAGGGGCTGGAAAAGCATTTCCAGATGCTCTGACTGTGAAGGGGTTAATCTAGTGTGTCCATACATAGCCCCTCCCCCATGTGCTTCCCACTACTTACATCTATTCCATCCTTGCCTGGTGTTCCTGGTGGACCTGGGGGTCCCGGGGGTCCTGGGGGTCCTGCTCTCTGCAGAAGGACAAAAGGACAAAGTGTCAGCTGCAGATACCCAAACCCACCGACAGGCAGGGGCATTCAGGCACAGGGTCAAAGGGCAAGGGAGGTTACACAGAGAGAATACAGACAGTGTCAGGAGGGGAAGAGAGTGATGAGAGTGGGCAAAGAATGACACATAGTAGAGACTGGCAAATACCGGCAGCGGGATGTTCAGATGGGCACAGGTGGGCAGATACTGGCAGCAAGGTGCTGAGATGGGCAGACAATGGCAGCAGGGTACAGAGGGTGGCAGAGGTGGGCAGACAATGGCAGCAACGCGCAGAGAATTGCAAGATTAGGCAGACACTGTAGAGAGACTTAGTGGTGGGCAGACACTGGCAGGAGGTTTTCCGAGAGTGGCAAAGGTGGGGAGGTGCTGGCATCAGGGTGTAGAGAGTGGCAGAGGTGAGTAGGCACTGGCATCAGGGTGTAGAGAGTGGCAGAAGTGGCCAGATGCTGGCATCAGGGTGCAGAGAGTGTCAGGGGTGGGCAGGCACTGGCAGCAGGGTAAAGAGAGTGGCAGAGAGGAGTAGGCACTGGCAGCAGGATGCAGAGAGTGTCAGGGGTGGGCAGGCACTGGCAGCAGGGTAAAGAGAGTGGCAGAGAGGAGTAGGCACTGGCAGCAGGATGCAGAGAGTGGCAGGGGTGGGCAGGCACTGGCGAAAAGGTGCAGAAAGTGGCAGGTGTGGACAGGCACTAGCAGCAGGGTGCAAAGAGAGGCAGAAGTAGGGAGAAGTTGGCAGCAGGGTGAAGAGAGTGGCAGAGAGGAGTAGGCACTGGCAGCAGGGTGCAGAGAGAGGCAGAAGTAGGGAGAAGTTGGCAGCAGGGTGAAAGAGTCTTCAGAGGATTCAGGCAGTGGGTTCCAGGTCCTATCAAACAGGCACAAAGAGGGCAGTGATCTGTGTATAATGATGACAGGTAAAGGCCAGTGTTTAGGCCTTGTTTACACCAGTGACCTTGTAGCAGGAACTTTGTTGCGACATGTTGCAGTAACACAACGCTGCCACTAAAAGTGATTGTAGCCAAAAAAAGCCACCTGTGTGAACTGCCCCGCACATTACATCTATTCTGTGAATCGTATCGCAACAAAATTGCCAGTGACAACTAAGCCTCAAAATAACACCAGCCCAAGATTTTAAAGGGGATTTTAACCCTTGAATGCTAGGAAATTTAGCATTCAAATGGTTAAAACGACCAATGAAATCAATGGGGCAATGGGTAATTTTTCTTGTACCCTGTGGTGGTGCTACTGGTTGGTCCACATTGATTACATATGACCGTCATTTCTTGGCTTTCTGGATACAAAGTCACTTCACTGCCACGAGGACATTTGGGGGAAATATTCAACCTGACAAATACTCAGGTGCACGTCTGTGCATGGCATCCCACTGGGCATACTGGGGAGACGCAAATTGTCATATTGTGGTGCCAGCTTCTATATCTTTATGTTCACAGGGGCACCAACTGACCATTATAACACTAGACTGAGATCTCCTTAGGGCAGGCCTGACCTTATAACACTAGATTGTAAGCTCCTTGGGGCAGGTCCCTCCTTATGCTACTAGACGTAGTAACATAGTAACATAGTTGATGAGGCTGAAAAAAGACGTGTCCATCAAGTCCAGCCCATGCCAAATCACCCCCGTTGATCCAGAGAAAGGCAAAAAAAAAAGCCCTCTGGAGCAATTTCTTATTTAGCCCCATGTGGGTAAAAAAATTCCTTCCTGACTCCAAATGGCAGTCACATAGTTCCCTGGATCAACATCCTATCTGCATTGTAGACTGTAAGCTCTTTGAGGTAGGTCTGACCACTAAACAACTAGGTCTCTTCTCTTTGTCTTAAAAGCTGCATCTTAGAGCCACTCAGCCAATGAAGGTGTCATTTTACTCTTCTCACCTCCTGTACTTTCTATAGTGAACACGATACCATGCATTACCCATACTATACAACTAGACTGTAAGCTCTTTGGGGCAGGTCTGACCATTACACCACTAGATTGTAATCTCTTAAGGGCAGGTCTACCATTATATCAGTATACTGCACTCTCCTTGGGGCAGATCTGACCATTATATCACTAGATTATAATCTCTTTGGGACAGGTCTGACCATTATACCACTAGATTATAATCTCTTTGGGGCAGGTCTGACCATTATACCACTAGATTATAATCTCTTTGGGACAGGTCTGACCATTATACCACTAGATTATAATCTCTTTGGGGCAGGTCTGACCATTATACCACTAGATAGTAAGCTCCTTGGGCATATTGGACCATTATACCACTAGATTATAATCTCTTTGGGACAGGTCTGACAATTATACCACTAGATTATAATCTCTTTGGGGCAGGTCTGACCATTATACCACTAGATTGTAAGCTCCTTGGGGCATATTGGACCATCATACTAGTGGATTGTAAGTGCCTTGGGAAATATCTGACCATTATACCACTACATTGTAATCTGTTTGGAGAAGTTGTGACCATTATACCACTAGACTGACGCTCCTAGGGGCAGGTCTAGCTATTATACCACTAAATTGTAAGCTCTTTTGGGCAGGTTGAACCCTTATACTTCTAAATTATAAACTACTTGGGGCAGGACTGGCCATTATACCACTAGACTGTAAGCTCCTTGGGTCAGGGCTAGACTGCGAGCTCATTGAGGCAGGGTAAAACCATTATACCACTATATTATAAACTCGCTGGGGAAAGTCTGATCATGACAACACTAGTTTGTAATCTTCTTGGGACAAGGTTTGACCATTACACCACTAGACTGTAACCTCAGTGGAACAAGTCAGACATCTATTGTAAAATCCTTAGGACAGACCTGATCATTATATCACTAGATTGTGAGCTCCTTGGCGCAGGGTCTGACCATTATACCAGTAGACTGTAATCTCCTTGGGGCAGGTCTAACCATTATATCACTAGATTGTAATCTCCTTGGGGCAGGACTGACCATTATACCACTAGATTGTAATCACCTGTGGGCAGGGTCTGACCATTATATCACTAGATTGTAATCTCCTTGGGGCAGGTCTCCCATTATACCACTAGATTGTAATCACCTGTGGGCAGGTCTGATCATTATACCACTAGATTGTAATCTCCTTGGGACAGGTCTGATCATTATACCACTAGATTGTAATCTCCTTGGGACAGGTCTGACCATTATACCACTAGATTGTAATCTCTTTGGGGCAGGTCTGACCATTATACCACTAGACTGTAATCTCCTTGGTGCAGGTCTGACCATTATACCACTAGATTGTAATCTCCTGGGGGCAGGTCTCCCATTATAGCACTAGATTGTAATCACCCGTGGGCAGGGTATGACCATTATATCACTAGACTGTAATCTCCTGGGGGCAGGTCTATCCATTATACCACTAGACTGTAATCTCCTGGGGGCAGGTCTGACCATTATACCACTAGATTGTAATCTCCTGTGGGCAGGATCTGACCATTATATCACTAGACTGTAATCTCCTTGGGGCAGGTCTATCCATTATACCACTAGATTGTAATCTCCTGGGGGCAGGTCTGACCATTATACCACTAGATTGTAATCTCCTGTGGGCAGGATCTGACCATTATATCACTAGACTGTAATCTCCTGTGGGCAGGTCTATCCATTATACCACTAGATTGTAATCTCCTTGGGGCAGGTCTGACCATTATACCACTAGATTGTAATCTCCTTGGGGCAGGATCTGACCATTATACCAGTAGACTGTAATCTCCTTGGGGCAGGACTGACCATTATACCACTAGATTGTAATCTCCTTGTGGCAGGACTGACCATTATACCACTATATTGTAATCTCCTTGGGACAGGTCTAACCATTATATCACTAGATTGTAATCACCTGTGGGCAGGGTCTGACCATTATACCACTAGATTGTAATCTCCTTGGGACAGGTCTAACCATTATATCACTAGACTGTAATCTCCTTTGGGCAGGATCTGACCATTATACCACTAGATTGTAATCTCCTTGGGGCAGGTCTAACCATTATACCAGTAGATTGTAATTTCCTTGGGGCAGGTCTAACCATTATATCACTAGATTGTAATCTCTTTGGTGCAGGTCTGACCATTATACCACCAGATTGTAATCTCCTGTGGGCAGGTCTATACATTATACCACCAGATTGTAATCTCCTGTAGACAGGTCTATCCATTATACCACTAGATTGTAATCTCCTTTGGGCAGGTCTATCCATTATACCACTAGATTGTAATCTTCTTGGGGCAGGTCTATCCATTATACCACTAGATTGTAATCTCCTTGGGGCAGGTCTAACCATTATACCACCAGATTGTAATCTCCTTGGGGCAGGTCTGACCATTATACCACCAGATTGTAATCTCCTTGGTGCAGGTCTATCCATTATACCACTAGATTGTAATCTCCTTGGGGCAGGTCTAATCATTATACCACTAGACTGTAATCTTCTGGAGGCAGGGTTTCACCATGATATCACTAGATTATAAACTCCCGGGGCAGGTCTCCCATTATACCACTAAATTATAACCTCCCAGGGGCAGGGTCTGATCATTATACCACAAGATTGTAAGTTCCTTGGGGCAGGCCTCCCATTATACCACTAGACTGTAAGCTCCTTGGGGCAGGCCTCCCATTATACCACTAGACTGTAAGCTCCTTGGGGCAGGTCCCCCGTTATGCCACTACATAATAAACTCCCAGGGCCAGGGTATGCCCATTATACCACTAGACTGTAAGATACTTGGGGTGTGTCTCACATTATACCACTAGATTGTAAATTCCTTGGGTAGGTCTCCCACCATACCACTAGATTGTAAACTTCTTGAGGCAGGCCTCCTATTATACCACAGGATTATAATCTCCTTGGGACAAGTCTAACCATAACACTACTAGATTGTAATCTCCTTGGGACAGATCTAACCATAACACCACTAGATTGTAATCTCCTTGGCACAGGTCTAACCAATATATCACTAGATTGTAATCTCCTTGGGACAGATCTAACCATAACACCACTAGATTGTAATCTCCTTGGGACAGGTCTGACCATTATACCACTAGATTGTAATCTCCTTGGGACAGGTCTGACCATTATACCACTAGATTGTAATCTCCTTGGGACAGGTCTGACCATTATACCACTAGATTGTAATCTCCTTGGGACAGGTCTGACCATTATACCACTAGATTGTAATCTCCTTGGGACAGGTCTGACCATTAAACCACTAGATTGTTATCTCCTTGGGACAGGTCTGACCATTATACCACTAGACTGTAACCTCCTTGGGACAGGTCTGACCATTATACCACTAGACTGTAATCTCCTTGGGACAGGTTTAACCATTATACCACTAGACTGTAATCTCCTTGGGACAGGTCTGACCATTATACCACTAGATTGTAATCTCCTTGGGACAGGTTTAACCATTATACCACTAGACTGTAATCTCCTTGGGACAGATCTAACCATACCACTAGATTGTAATCTCCTTGGGACAGATCTGATCATTATACCACTAGATTGTAATCTCCTTGGGACAGGTCTATCCATTATACCACTAGATTGTAATCTCCTTGGGACAGGTCTATCCATTATAACACTAGATTGTAATCTCCTTGGTGCAGGTCTATCCATTATACCACTAGACTGTAATCTCCTTGGGACATATCTAACCACAATTCCACTAGATTGTAATCTCCTTGGGACAGGTCTATCCATTATAACACTAGATTGTAATCTCCTTGGGACATATCTAACCATAATTCCACTAGATTGTAATCTCCTTGGGACAGGTCTATCCATTATACCACTAGATTGTAATCTCTTTCAGACAAAGTTTGTCCTTTGACTTATTTTGTGTCTGGTCTATTTTTGTAATGAGAAGAATATGAGGAACATATGATCTGCTGGCAGACGAAACCGACTCGCCCATTATCCCAATCCACTTAACCCTTTAACTACCAGTGGAGTGTACAACACATTGCGGAGCCATTCACAGGACACCCTTGGCACTCAATAAACCTTATACGAGACACCTATCGACCCCAGGTGTGTGAAAAATGATTTACTCTTTTGGCTACTACCACATTTCCTGGGATGCTGCTCCATGTATCTACCACCATTTCTGTGAAGTGTTTTTTGGTTAGTAAATGAAAATGGTTCTGTCTGCAGCACCTGAATCCCCCTTGGTTCCCTGAGCCCAGCATGGGGAGTTATGTGGCGTTCCAGTGAACAAGCTGGAATTCAGGAGGTAGCGGGGTGTAAAACAGGTTAAATTACACAAACACTGCTCTGTCCTGAGCAGACGGCACAGCACAATGTCCCTGTGTGGCTCCATCTAGGGCTGTGTTTATACAGTCTTAACCCTTTGAGAGGCAGAGGGATGTGTGCGGCACTGCAAGGGTTAGAGAATAAATAACTCCGAGGCAGAGACCCTCCCAGAGGAGCTTTGGGATGCAAAGAGTAAAATAAGCAACCCAAAATACAGACAAGAGGGCCTTTGTGCACCCAGCGGCTGAATGGCTGCTGTATCAGTAACATTCCCAGCCCTGGGGATGGGGGGGGGCAAGGTAGAATTGGGGGGGGGGGTTAAAGGGATCAAAAATAAAATATCCAGACACATGTGTGAGCTGTATATTGAGAAAGCCGCGGGTATTCCTACAGACACAATAATGGGCCTTTTGTCTAAAAGCCATTCGGTGGCAAACTAAATGCTCTGCGGGGAACAAATAAACATTACCGGTGATTTGAAAGGGGCTTTTAACCCTGTAAATGCTAGGCAGGTCTCCAATGCCCAATTTAAATCTGCTGGAATTTTGGAAATGTTTATTTGTCCTCTAAAGTCAGAGGGTGGAAGGCTCATAAGTAATTTATGTCACTTTTCAGATAGGGTGATAGATTCATGGAACAGCCTCCCAGCGGAAGTGGTAAGGGCTAATTGAGTAAAGGAATGTAACATGCCAGGGACAGACATGATTCTGTTTAGGAGAACTGTAAGATTGTGCATTTTATCTGGATAGGAAAATGGGCAACTAGAAATGCCCACTGGTTCTTATCGACCATCACAATCCCTGTTTCTATCTGAATGTCTCCACTTTGTCTTCATACAGAAGCCCAATGAGGCAGATTTACTTTGGGGCAATTCAGGAGAGCCCAACAACACCAGAGGGGACAAATAAAAAAAATCCCTAAATACTCATAACCCCATGATTGCTAGAGGTTTCCCAATGTGTATGCCAGGACTGGGTAACCTGTGGCTCTGTAGCTGTTGTGGCATTGCTGGGTTGTTCTGGAATTGCTCAACTTCTTCTTAGTACATCAGCCTCAGTAGGTTCTGATTTGCCATTAAATCCCCTACACTGACCATAGGGGGGTGTAATACATAATTATACATTTCATATGAAAACTACCGAATATCTACATCAATACAAATAATTATATGCCTCATTAGCCGTGTGCAATGCCTTGTACTCACACTCAGAGAGTAAAAAGGAAAGATTAATAATGACAAAACATAATTACTCAGATAACGAGTCCAACCCTTGCCAGATCCGCTTTGTTAATACAGAAAATTAAAAAAAAATCATTTTCGTTCTTGGTTCCAAAGTGTCATTTCTTCCTAGATCAGCATCCTGTCTACACTGAAACAGAAGGCTCTTAATTCTACATACCGATACATAACGACACCCGGGGGTCATTCACAAAACCTGGGTAATCCAACTCATTGTGGAAATCCAATAAAAAGCCCCCATTGATTTAAATGGTGCTTTAGACCTTTGAATGCTAGAGAGTTCTCCAGCGCACCGCAAGACCTCTCTAGCAATGGAAGGGTTAAACGCCCCATTTAAATCAATAAGAATGTTAACTTGTGTGTATGGTGGAGTTGATTCATAACAGAATTGTTCCACTTTTCCTTTGTGTAAATGACTCAGAGAGACATTATTTTGGGAGATCCTGGTGATGCCAACAAGGTGCCAAAAAATGGCTTTTTCACTTAAATAGAAATTGTTTTTTGTAGGATTTTGGGATAGGAATGACTTGAATCTGAGATTTTCAGAGAAAACAAACTGATTTAGTCTCTGTGGTGGACCTTTCAGTACACGCTTTGAAGCCTAAATTAATAAATGATTTGAAGAAGATCACCCAGTCTGACCGAAACGTTGACAAATCAATTCTTTTTGCACAAAGAATCTTATCTTATTCCATTAATTATTTCTCAAACTTGTATCCCTCAATACTAATTTTGTAATATTCTCTCAGTGCGCTCTGGGACCTAAGGGCATTTCTGGGTGCTGGATGGGGTAAAACCCCAGGTCTCATTTTTAAAGCTACAAGTCTGTTGCCATATTGGGGCATATGATGGGGCTAATCTCCCTAATAGTAGTGGTGCCATTGGGCTGCAGGGTGCAGTGATATGGCATTAGATTGGCACAAGCCATGAGGCTTTTTGGGAACCCATTAACTCCCCAGATGGGACATATTATTTAATCTATATCCCAATCTGCCTTCATGTTATTTTCGATACGTTCAGAGATCCAGCTCTAGAATGTGGACGTCAGGAAGGTAACACAGAGCTGTAGAATTCACACGTTACTGGGATGTGTGTGTCAGTCTTGGGTAAAGGAAAGTGTCTCAGACTTCAGACTTCATCGATAATATAGACGCATTGGCCATACGCATTAAGAAAACATGGGGCTGAGTTCACAGTGCAATTCTGTAACGATCTCACTGCACCTCAGAGGGAAAATTAAAACTCCCATTGACTGAAATGGGGCTTATTTTAACCCCTTCAATGCTAAAGAGGTCTCCAATGCATAGCGGAGACATTCAAGGGGTTAAAATAAGACCCGTTTTAATGTACAGGAAATTGCTGGATTTTCATTCCCCTTCTCCTCATGTAAATGGTTGGCTCCAGAATTGTCGATATTTAACCCTTTGAGTGACAGAGTGGAACGCAACACATTGCTCTGCAGTCAAAGGGTTAACTTTCTGAATAGTAGCAAGTAGTAACAGGTTTTGACAGCAGATAAGACCCAAATGTCCCGTCCAGTCTGTTGATTGGAATAATAATCAAGAATAGGCCTATGTCTATCCCAGGAGATTCTGATTTCCCTCCCATTCCTTACCACCTCTGCTGGGAGACTGTTCCAGGAGACTACCACCTACTCCATAAAGTAGCACTGATGCACATTAGTTTTCCACCCATTAACTTTAGATCATAACCTCTTGTGCTAATATTCCTGTTTTTCTGAAAACTGCTTTGAAGCCCTTCATATATTCAACCAAACCAACAAGTCAGATAAAAATATTAATTTAGTTAAGGGGGCTCCAAAGTACTATAAAGTACTATAAAGCATTCAAGGAGTTAAAACCAGAATTGCACGTCTGGAGTATAACATTTTATGACAATTAGGAACCATTTAGTCCCTATTAGAACACCAGATTTACTGAATCTCCACAATATCCCTGTATCCATCCCAACAATTCCTACATTCCTTCAGTTTGTACCTCCTCCACTTGGAAGTTGTTCCATGTACCCACAACCCTTTCTGTAAGGCAATTGTGGACAGGAACATTATTACAGGTGAAGGAGCAGACTATTAGGGAAAGAATGGAGGTGAGGAATGTTTTACCACTAGACAGATGAGTTTGGTTTTTTAACTTGAACTCCATGAAGTCAAGACATATATATTAACCATTTCAGTGCTAGATAGAAGCATTATATTGAAGACCCCTCTGGTGTTCAAAGGGTTAAGGTTTTCTTGAAAACACAAAGTACCAAATGTATTAATGAAATCCAGTCCTCCCATCACAATATTCCTAGTGAATCTAGAGCAGAAATTATGAGGTGGATTTACTAAAACTGGCGCAACCCACCTGCACCACAGGGCACAAATGAGAGCCCCTTTGGTTTAAATTGAGCGTTTAACCCCTGGAATGCCAGAGACGTCTCCAATTCAATGAAAAACAGTATACTCAAGACATCTCTAGCAGTCAGGGGGTTAACGAGCCCCAGTGAACCATTTCAATGCTAGGAGGGTAACCAATGCCTTGCAAAGCAATAAGCTGGTTTCCCCTCTAGCACAGAGAGGGTTAAACCACTGGATTTTTTTTTCCAGATTTTTTTGTACTCTATGGTGCAGTTGGTTTGCCCTAAAATTGCTCCAGTTCTCCTTAGTGCATCAGCCTCTGGGAGACATGTAATATATTACCTTCTTGGCATTAGGGGTGAAGGTGCCAGCGGTGTTCTCTGTAAAATCACACAATATTGGGAAATGCATCTGGACGGCTACAGATCACAGATTTCTTATTGATTATCACAGAAAAAACTCAAAAATTTCTGGCACAGGCAGAAATTCAGAGTCTGGGAGTCCAAGATGTGGCCCGGGGGCCAAATGTGCCCCCCAAAGTGCAGCCATCCAGAAATTGTAACAAAAAGTGTTTTTGCCTAATTATCCAGCAGACATGAACTAGATACCAGTAGTGCCCATCCATTTGCCTGGCACTACACCGTGTGTAACTGTCCCCTGCAGTTCTCCAGAACAGTTTAGTCTGTTACACACCAGTTTCCACACTGACTTAATCTAAAGTGACCCTCACTGACACAGGCCTATAACTGCACCTTTCTACACATAAAGGTCATTCGTTTTTATTCTTAATAGACAACAGGCAACAACTAACCAGGTTAATCAATAACATATCATTCACACCCCAACACAAATGGTTTTCTAGTCATGTGGTCCAACACCTGAACCCCCAGATTTAGAGGGAGAATAAGGAAGATCATAGGACAGTGATAGGGTGAAACAGGGGGGGACTTACCTGTCCTTGAGACGTCGCCAGGTGTAATAATAAGAGGACTACAAGAGTCGGGAGTCCAGCCATGGTCACCCAGAACCTCGTCCTCTCAGCAGGCTGTGAGTTGACCAGTCGTGCCCCCTCTCTATGGTCCCTCTCCGCTGGGTTGGAGCCTTAGAGTGAGGGATTGTCTGACTCCAGATAAATCTCCGTCTGCAGGTCCAGGGACGCAGAAAGCAGAGGGGGCATCAGAGTTGTGGAGGTGGAGAGAGGGGAGAGCACAGAGGGAGGGGATAGGGCCCACCTATGAATGAGGGCACTCATTTGCACTAATGATTGGCAGCTGGATCCACTGGAATTCAGGGAAAACAGTCATTTGCCTACTGCAGAACGTCTCAGACTGCTTTTTACTCAAGGAACCCATAACATGAAATCTTAACTTCTCAGGGCACCACTAATGTAACTGTCAAAATCATAATGAATACAAAAATATAGGTTTCACAATTAGACAGTAATTAACACACTGTGCACAACAATGTCAGTGAATATACAGTTATAAGTCAAGGTTCCCAATTTATTATTGTTTCCAAGAGAAATCAGACACTCGTTAAACATATACCCATAGTGCCATCATGTGCCCTGGCATCCTGATCTGATACCCACAGCACAACAAGGTGTCCTGGCAATCTGAACTGATGGACTGTCATGGCACCCTGAACGGATACCCCCTGGTACCCACAGCGCTATGACCTATCCTGGCACCCTGATCTCATACCCACAGCACTATGACCTACCCTGGCACCCTGATCTCATACCCACAGTGCTATGTCGTATCCTGGCACCCTGATCTCATACCCACACACTATGACTTATCCTGGCACCCTGATCTCATACCCACAGCGCTATGATGTATCCTGGCACCCTGATCTCATACCCACAGAACTATGATGTATCCTGGCACCCTGATCTGATACCCACAGCGCTATGACGTATCCTGGCACACTGATCTCATACCCACAGCACTATGACCTACCCTGGCACCCTGATCTGATACCCACAGCACTATGACGTATCCTGGCACCCTGATCTCATACCCACAGCACTATGACCTATCCTGGCACCCTGATCTCATACCCACAGCGCTATGACGTATCCTGGCACCCTGATCTCATACCCACAGCGATATGATGTATCCTGGCACCCTGATCTGATACCCACAGCGCTATGACGTATCCTGGCACCCTGATCTCATACCCACAGCACTATGACGTATCCTGGCACCCTGATCTCATACCCACAGCGATATGATGTATCCTGGCACCCTGATCTCATACCCACAGCACTATGATGTATCCTGGCACCCTGATCTGATACCCACAGCGCTATGACGTATCCTGGCACACTGATCTCATACCCACAGAACTATGATGTATCCTGGCACCCTGATCTCATACCCACAGCGCTATGACGTATCCTGGCACCCTGATCTCATACCCACATCACTATGACGTATCCTGACACCCTGATCTCATACCCACAGCACTATGACGTATCCTGGCACCCTGATCTCATACCTACAGCACTATGACCTATCCTGGCACCCTGATCTCATACCCACAGCACTATGACGTATCCTGACACCCTGATCTCATACCCACAGCGCTATGACGTATCCTGGCACCCTGATCTCATACCCACAGCACTATGACCTATCCTGGCACCCTGATCTCATACCCACAGCACTATGACGTATCCTGGCACCCTGATCTCATACCCACAGCACTATGATGTATCCTGGCACCCTGATCTCATACCCACAGCCTTATCCTGGCACCCTGATCTCATACCCACATCTCTATGACGTATCCTGGCACCCTGATCTCATACCCACAGCACTATGACGTATCCTGGCATCCTGATCTCATACACACAGCGCTATGATGTATCCTGGCACCCTGATCTCATACCCACAGCACTATGACCTATCCTGGCACCCTGATCTCATACCCACAGCACTATGACGTATCCTGGCACCCTGATCTCATACCCACAGCACTATGACCTATCCTGGCACCCTGATCTCATACCCACAGCACTATGACCTATCCTGGCACCCTGATCTCATACCCACAGCACTATGACGTATCCTGGCACCCTGATCTCATACCTACAGCACTATGACGTATCCTGGCACCCTGATCTCATACCCACAGCACTATGACCTATCCTGGCACCCTGATCTCATACCCACAGCACTATGATGTATCCTGGCACCCTGATCTCATACCCACAGCACTATGACGTATCCTGGCACCCTGATCTCATACCCACATCTCTATGATGTATCCTGGCACCCTGATCTCATACCCACAGCGCTATGACGTATCCTGGCACCCTGATCTCATACCCACAGCACTATGACGTATCCTGGCACCCTGATCTCATACCCACAGAACTATGACCTATCCTGGCACCCTGATCTCATACCCACAGCACTATGACCTATCCTGGCACCCTGATCTCATACCCACAGACTTATCCTGGCACCCTGATCTCATACCCAGAGCACTATGTCCTATCCTGGCACCCTGATCTGATACCCACAGCACTATGATGTATCCTGGCACACTGATCTCATACCCACAGCGCTATGACCTATCCTGGCACCCTGATCTGATACCCACAGCGCTATGACGTATCCTGGCACACTGATCTCATACCCACAGAACTATGATGTATCCTGGCACCCTGATCTCATACCCACAGCGCTATGACGTATCCTGGCACCCTGATCTCATACCCACAGCACTATGATGTATCCTGGCACCCTGATCTCATACCCACAGCACTATGATGTATCCTGGCACCCTGATCTCATACCCACAGCACTATGATGTATCCTGGCACCCTGATCTCATACCCACAGCGCTATGACGTATCCTGGTACCCTGATCTGATACCCACAGCGCTATGACGTATCCTGGCACACTGATCTCATACCCACAGCACTATGACGTATCCTGGCACCCTGATCTCATACCCACAGCACTATGACGTATCCTGGCACCCTGATCTGATACCCACAGCACTATGACCTATCCTGGCACCCTGATCTCATACCCACAGCACTATGACGTATCCTGGCACCCTGATCTCAAACCCACAGCACTATGACGTATCCTGGCACCCTGATCTCATACCCACAGCACTATGACCTATCCTGGCACCCTGATCTCATACCCACAGCACTATGATGTATCCTGGCACCCTGATCTCATACCCACAGCCTTATCCTGGCACCCTGATCTCATACCCACATCTCTATGACGTATCCTGGCACCCTGATCTCATACCCACAGCACTATGACGTATCCTGGCATCCTGATCTCATACCCACAGCACTATGATGTATCCTGGCATCCTGATCTCATACCCACAGCACTATGACGTATCCTGGCACCCTGATCTCATACCCACAGCACTATGACCTATCCTGGCACCCTGATCTCATACCCACAGCACTATGACGTATCCTGGCACCCTGATCTCATACCCACAGCGATATGATGTATCCTGGCACCCTGATCTCATACCCACAGCACTATGACGTATCCTGGCACCCTGATCTCATACCCACATCTCTATGATGTATCCTGGCACCCTGATCTCATACCCACAGCGCTATGACGTATCCTGGCACCCTGATCTCATACCCACAGCACTATGACGTATCCTGGCACCCTGATCTCATACCCACAGCACTATGACGTATCCTGGCACCCTGATCTCATACCCACAGACTTATCCTGGCACCCTGATCTCATACCCAGAGCACTATGTCCTATCCTGGCACCCTGATCTGATACCCACAGCACTATGACGTATCCTGGCACCCTGATCTCATACCCACAGCGATATGATGTATCCTGGCACCCTGATCTCATACCCACAGCACTATGATGTATCCTGGCACCCTGATCTGATACCCACAGCGCTATGACGTATCCTGGCACACTGATCTCATACCCACAGAACTATGATGTATCCTGGCACCCTGATCTCATACCCACAGCGCTATGACGTATCCTGGCACCCTGATCTCATACCCACATCACTATGACGTATCCTGACACCCTGATCTCATACCCACAGCACTATGACGTATCCTGGCACCCTGATCTCATACCCACAGCACTATGACCTATCCTGGCACCCTGATCTGATACCCACAGCACTATGACCTATCCTGGCACCCTGATCTCATACCCACAGCACTATGACGTATCCTGGCACCCTGATCTGATACCCACAGCACTATGACCTATCCTGGCACCCTGATCTCATACCCACATCACTATGACGTATCCTGACACCCTGATCTCATACCCACAGCGCTATGACGTATCCTGGCACCCTGATCTCATACCCACAGCACTATGACCTATCCTGGCACCCTGATCTCATACCCACAGCACTATGACGTATCCTGGCACCCTGATCTCATACCCACAGCACTATGATGTATCCTGGCACCCTGATCTCATACCCACAGCCTTATCCTGGCACCCTGATCTCATACCCACATCTCTATGACGTATCCTGGCACCCTGATCTCATACCCAGAGCACTATGACGTATCCTGGCATCCTGATCTCATACCCACAGCGCTATGACGTATCCTGGCACCCTGATCTCATACCCACAGCACTATGACCTATCCTGGCACCCTGATCTCATACCCACAGCACTATGACGTATCCTGGCACCCTGATCTCATACCCACAGCACTATGACCTATCCTGGCACCCTGATCTCATACCCACAGCACTATGACCTATCCTGGCACCCTGATCTCATACCCACAGCACTATGACGTATCCTGGCACCCTGATCTCATACCTACAGCACTATGACGTATCCTGGCACCCTGATCTCATACCCACAGCACTATGACCTATCCTGGCACCCTGATCTCATACCCACAGCACTATGATGTATCCTGGCACCCTGATCTCATACCCACAGCACTATGACGTATCCTGGCACCCTGATCTCATACCCACATCTCTATGATGTATCCTGGCACCCTGATCTCATACCCACAGCGCTATGACGTATCCTGGCACCCTGATCTCATACCCACAGCACTATGACGTATCCTGGCACCCTGATCTCATACCCACAGAACTATGACCTATCCTGGCACCCTGATCTCATACCCACAGCACTATGACCTATCCTGGCACCCTGATCTCATACCCACAGACTTATCCTGGCACCCTGATCTCATACCCAGAGCACTATGTCCTATCCTGGCACCCTGATCTGATACCCACAGCACTATGATGTATCCTGGCACACTGATCTCATACCCACAGCGCTATGACCTATCCTGGCACCCTGATCTGATACCCACAGCGCTATGACGTATCCTGGCACACTGATCTCATACCCACAGAACTATGATGTATCCTGGCACCCTGATCTCATACCCACAGCGCTATGACGTATCCTGGCACCCTGATCTCATACCCACAGCACTATGATGTATCCTGGCACCCTGATCTCATACCCACAGCACTATGATGTATCCTGGCACCCTGATCTCATACCCACAGCACTATGATGTATCCTGGCACCCTGATCTCATACCCACAGCGCTATGACGTATCCTGGCACCCTGATCTGATACCCACAGCGCTATGACGTATCCTGGCACACTGATCTCATACCCACAGCACTATGACGTATCCTGGCACCCTGATCTCATAGACACAGCACTATGACGTATCCTGGCACCCTGATCTGATACCCACAGCACTATGACCTATCCTGGCACCCTGATCTCATACCCACAGCACTATGACGTATCCTGGCACCCTGATCTCATACCCACAGCACTATGACGTATCCTGGCACCCTGATCTCATACCCACAGCACTATGACCTATCCTGGCACCCTGATCTCATACCCACAGCACTATGATGTATCCTGGCACCCTGATCTCATACCCACAGCCTTATCCTGGCACCCTGATCTCATACCCACATCTCTATGACGTATCCTGGCACCCTGATCTCATACCCACAGCACTATGACGTATCCTGGCATCCTGATCTCATACCCACAGCACTATGATGTATCCTGGCATCCTGATCTCATACCCACAGCACTATGACGTATCCTGGCACCCTGATCTCATACCCACAGCACTATGACCTATCCTGGCACCCTGATCTCATACCCACAGCACTATGACGTATCCTGGCACCCTGATCTCATACCCACAGCGATATGATGTATCCTGGCACCCTGATCTCATACCCACAGCACTATGACGTATCCTGGCACCCTGATCTCATACCCACATCTCTATGATGTATCCTGGCACCCTGATCTCATACCCACAGCGCTATGACGTATCCTGGCACCCTGATCTCATACCCACAGCACTATGACGTATCCTGGCACCCTGATCTCATACCCACAGCACTATGACGTATCCTGGCACCCTGATCTCATACCCACAGACTTATCCTGGCACCCTGATCTCATACCCAGAGCACTATGTCCTATCCTGGCACCCTGATCTGATACCCACAGCACTATGACGTATCCTGGCACCCTGATCTGATACCCACAGCACTATGACGTATCCTGGCACCCTGATCTGATACCCACAGTGCTATGACGAATCCTGGCACCCTGATCTCATACCCACAGCGCTATGATGTATCCTGGCACCCTGATCTCATACCCACAGCGCTATGATGTATCCTGGCACTCTGATCTCATACCCACAGCGATATGATGTATCCTGGCACCCTGATCTCATACCCACAGCACTATGATGTATCCTGGTACCCTGATCTCATACCCACAGCGCTATGTCGTATCCTGGCACCCTGATCTCATACCCACAGCACTATGATGTATCCTGGCACCCTGATCTGATACCCACAGCACTATGATATATCCTGGCACCCTGATCTCATACCCACAGCGCTATGACGTATCCTGGCACCCTGATCTGATACCCACAGCACTATGATATATCCTGGCACCCTGATCTCATACCCACAGCGCTATGATGTATCCTGGCACCCTGATCTCATACCCACAGAACTATGATGTATCCTGGCACCCTGGTCTCATACCCACAGCACTATGACGTATCCTGGCACCCTGGTCTCATACCCACAGCACTATAATATATCCTGGCACCCTGGTCTCATACCCACAGCGCTATGTTGTATCCTGGCACCCTGAACGGATACCCCCTGGTACCCACAGTACTATGACCTATCATGGCACCCTGATCTCATACCCACAGCACTATGACCTATCCTGGCACCCTGATCTCATACCCACAGCGCTATGATGTATCCTGGCACCCTGATCTCATACCCACAGCACTATGACGTATCCTGGCACCCTGATCTCATACCCACAGCGCTATGACCTATCCTGGCACCCTGATCTCATACCCACAGCGCTATGACGTATCCTGGCACCCTGATCTCATACCCACAGAACTATGATGTATCCTGGCACCCTGATCTCATACCCACAACACTATGACCTATTCTGGCACCCTGATCCAATACCCACAGTGCTATGACGTATCCTGGCATCCTGAACTGATGCATACTGAGGTATGACGTATCCTGGCACCTGATACCCACAGCACTATGACGCATCATATTTGTATCTGTCTGTCAGGTAGTGGAAATTAGAAATTTGCATAATACTAGCATATGGAGTGCTGAAAGAGGGAAGTGGGAGGGAGAGCAGAGTGGAATGTTTGTACCTAGGTGGCAGGGAATGACAGTTGGGATGAGTGCAGTGTGGAATGTTAGAATCTGACTGTCAGGAAGTAGTAGTTGGGAGGGAGAACAGTGTGGCATGTTAGTATCTCTATGGCAGGGAGAGGTATTTAGGAGGGAGAGCCTTGTGGAATCTGACTGGCAGGGAGCTGCAGGTGCGAGGGAGAGCAGTGTGGCATTTAAGTATCTGGCTGGGAGGGAGTGGCATGTAGGAGGGAGAGCAGTGTGGCATGATAGAATCTGACTGTCAGGAAGTGGTAGTTAGGAGGGAGAGCAGTGTGGAATTTAGTATCTGGATGATGGGGATAGGCAGGTGGGAAGGAGAGCATTGTGGAATTTAGTATCTGGATGATGGGGATAGGTAGGTGGGAAGGAGAGCAGTGTGGAATTTAGTATCTGGATGACGGTGATAGGCAGGTGGGAAGGAGAGCAGTGTGGAATTTAGTATCTGGATGATGGGGATAGGTAGGTGGGAAGGAGAGCAGTGTGGAATTTAGTATCTGGATGACGGGGATAGGTAGGTGGGAAGGAGAGCAGTGTGGAATTTAGTATCTGGATGACGGGGATAGGTAGGTGGGAAGGAGAGCAGTGTGGAATTTAGTATCTGGATGACGGGGATAGGTAGGTGGGAAGGAGAGCAGTGTGGAATTTAGTATCTGGATGATGGGGATAGGTAGGTTGGAAGGAGAGCAGTGTGGAATTTAGTATCTGGATGACGGGGATAGGTAGGTGGGAAGGAGAGCAGTGTGGAATTTAGTATCTGGATGATGGGGATAGGTAGGTAAGTAGGAGAGAAGTGTGGAATTTATTATCTGGATGACGGGGATAGGTAGGTGGGAAGGAGAGCAGTGCGGAATTTAGTATCTGGATGATGGGGATAGGTAGGTGGGAAGGAAAGCAGTGTGGAATTTAGTATCTGGATGATGGGGATAGGTAGGTGGGAAGGAGAGCAGTGTGGAATTTAGTATCTGGATGATGGGGATAGGTAGGTGGGAAGGAGAGCAGTGTGGAATTTAGTATCTGGATGATGGGGATAGGTAGGTGGGAAGGACAGCAGTGCAGAATTTAGTATCTGGATGATGGGGATAGGTAGGTGGGAAGGATAGCAGTGTGGAATTTAGTATCTGGATGACGGGGATAGGTAGGTGGGAAGGAGAGCAGTGTGGAATGTTAGCATATGGATTATGGGACTAGGCAGGTGGGAAGGAGAGCATTGCGGAATTTAGTATCTGGATGATGGGGATAGGCAGGTGGGAAGGAGAGCAGTGTGGAATTTAGTATCTGAATGGTGGGACTAGGCAGGTGGGAAGGAGAGCATTGCGGAATTTAGTATCTGGATGACGGGGATAGGTAGGTGAGATGGAGAGCAGTGTGGAATTTAGTATCTGGATGATGGGGATAGGCAGGTGGGAAGGAGAGCAGTGTGGAATTTAGTATCTGGATGATGGGGATAGGCAGGTGGGAAGGAGAGCAGTGTGGAATTTAGTATCTGGATGATGGGGATAGGTAGGTGGGAAGGAGAGCAGTGTGGAATTTAGTATCTGGATGATGGGGATAGGCAGGTGGGAAGGAGAGCAGTGTGGAATTTAGTATCTGGATGATGGGGATAGGCAGGTGGGAAGGAGAGCAGTGTGGAATTTAGTATCTGGATGATGGGGATAGGCAGGTGGGAAGGAAAGCAGTGTGGAATTTAGTATGTGGATGACGGGGATAGGTAGGTGGGAAGGAGAGCAGTGTGGAATGTTAGCATATGGATGATGGGACTAGGCAGGTGGGAAGGAGAGCATTGCGGAATTTAGTATCTGGATGATGGGGATAGGCAGGTGGGAAGGAGAGCAGTGTGGAATTTAGTATCTGGATGATGGGGATAGGTAGGTGGGAAGGAGATCAGTGTGGAATTTAGTATCTGGATGATGGGGATAGGTAGGTGAGAAGGAGAGCAGTGTGGAATTTAGTATCTGGATGACGGGGATAGGTAGGTGAGATGGAGAGCAGTGTGGAATTTAGTATCTGGATGATGGGGATAGGCAGGTGGGAAGGAGAGCAGTGTGGAATTTAGTATCTGGATGATGGGGATAGGTAGGTGGGAAGGATAGCAGTGTGGAATTTAGTATCTGGATGACGGGGATAGGCAGGTTGGGAAGGAGAGCAGTGTGGAATTTAGTATCTGGATGATGGGGATAGGCAGGTGGGAAGGATAGCAGTGTGGAATTTAGTATCTGGATGACGGTGATAGGCAGGTGGGAAGGAGAGCAGTGTGGAATTTAGTATCTGGATGATGGGGATAGGCAGGTGGGAAGGAGAGCAGTGTGGAATTTAGTATCTGGATGATGGGGATAGGCAGGTGGGAAGGAGAGCTGTGTGGAATTTAGTATCTGGATGATGGGGATAGGCAGGTGGGAAGGAGAGCAGTGTGGAATTTAGTATCTGGATGACGGGGATAGGTAGGTGGGAAGGAGAGCTGTGTGGAATGTTAGCATATGGATGATGGGACTAGGCAGGTGGGAAGGAGAGCATTGCGGAATTTAGTATCTGGATGATGGGGATAGGCAGGTGGGAAGGAGAGCAGTGTGGAATTTAGTATCTGGATGATGGGGATAGGTAGGTGGGAAGGAGATCAGTGTGGAATTTAGTATCTGGATGATGGGGATAGGTAGGTGAGAAGGAGAGCAGTGTGGAATTTAGTATCTGGATGACGGGGATAGGTAGGTGAGATGGAGAGCAGTGTGGAATTTAGTATCTGGATGATGGGGATAGGCAGGTGGGAAGGAGAGCAGTGTGGAATTTAGTATCTGGATGATGGGGATAGGTAGGTGGGAAGGATAGCAGTGTGGAATTTAGTATCTGGATGACGGGGATAGGCAGGTTGGGAAGGAGAGCAGTGTGGAATTTAGTATCTGGATGACGGAGATAGGCAGGTTGGGAAGGAGAGCAGTGTGGAATTTAGTATCTGGATGACGGGGATAGGCAGGTGGGAAGGAGAGCAGTGTGGAATGTTAGTATCTGGATGATGGGGATAGGCAGGTGGGAAGGAGAGCAGTGTGGAATTTAGTATCTGGATGATGGGGATAGGCAGGTGGGAAGGAGAGCAGTGTGGAATTTAGTATCTGGATGATGGGGATGGGCAGGTGGGAAGGAGAGCAGTGTGGAATTTAGTATCTGGATGATGGGGATAGGCAGGTTGGGAAGGAGAGCAGTGTGGAATTTAGTATCTGGATGATGGGGATAGGTAGGTGGGAAGGATAGCAGTGTGGAATTTAGTATCTGGATGATGGGGATAGGCAGGTGGGAAGGAGAGCAGTGTGGAATTTAGTATCTGGATGACGGGGATAGGCAGGTGGGAAGGAGAGCTGTGTGGAATTTAGTATCTGGATGATGGGGATAGGCAGGTGGGAAGGAGAGCAGTGTGGAATTTAGTATCTGGATGACTGGGATAGGCAAGTGGGAAGGAAAGCAGTGTGGAATTTAGTATCTGGATGATGGGGATAGGCAGGTGGGAAGGAGAGCAGTGTGGAATTTAGTATCTGGATGACGGGGATAGGCAGGTGGGAAGGAGAGCAGTGTGGAATTTAGTATCTGGATGATGGGGATAGGCAGGTGGGAAGGAGAGCAGTGTGGAATTTAGTATCTGGATGATGGGGATAGGCAGGTGGGAAGGAGAGCAGTGTGGAATTTAGTATCTGGATGACGGGGATAGGCAGGTGGGAAGGAGAGCAGTGTGGAATTTAGTATCTGGATGATGGGGATAGGTAGGTGGGAAGGATAGCAGTGTGTAATTTAGTATCTGGATGACGGGGATAGGCAGGTGGGAAGGAGAGCAGTGTGGAATTTAGTATCTGGATGATGGGGATAGGCAGGTGGGAAGGAAAGCAGTGTGTAATTTAGTATCTGGATGATGGGGATAGGCAGGTGGGAAGGAGAGCATTGTGGAATTTAGTATCTGGATGACGGGGATAGGCAGGTGGGAAGGAAAGCAGTGTGGAATTTAGTATCTGGATGATGGGGATAGGCAGGTGGGAAGGAGAGCAGTGTGGAATTTAGTATCTGGATGATGGGGATAGGCAGGTGGGAAGGATAGCAGTGTGGAATTTAGTATCTGGATGATGGGGATAGGTAGGTGGGAAGGAGAGCAGTGTGGAGTTTAGTATCTGGATGATGGGGATAGGTAGGTGGGAAGGAAAGCAGTGTGGAATTTAGTATCTGGATGATGGGGATAGGTAGGTGGGAAGGAGAGCAGTGCGGAATTTAGTATCTGGATGATGGGGATAGGTAGGTGGGAAGGAAAGCAGTGTGGAATTTAGTATCTGAATGATGGGGATAGGTAGGTGAGAAGGAGAGCAGTGTGGAATGTTAGCATCTGGATGATGGGGATAGGTAGGTGGGAAGGAGAGCAGTGTGGAATGTTAGTATCTGGATGATGGGGATAGGCAGGTGGGAAGGAGAGCAGTGTGGAATGTTAGCATCTGGATGATGGGGATAGGTAGGTGGGAAGGAGAGCAGTGTGGAATTTAGTATCTGGATGATGGGGATAGGCAGGTGGGAAGGAGAGCAGTGTGGAATTTAGTATCTGGATGACGGGGATAGGTAGGTGGGAAGGATAGCAGTGTGGAATTTAGTATCTGGATGATGGGGATAGGTAGGTGGGAAGGAGAGCAGTGTGGAATTTAGTATCTGGATGATGGGGATAGGCAGGTGGGAAGGAGATCAGTGTGGAATTTAGTATCTAGATGATGGGGATAGGTAGGTGGGAAGGAGAGCAGTGTGGAATTTAGTATCTGGATGATGCGGATAGGTAGGTGGGAAGGAGAGCAGTGTGGAATTTAATATCTGGATGATGGGGATAGGTAGGTGGGAAGGAAAGCAGTGTGGAGTTTAGTATCTGGATGACGGGGATAGGCAGGTGGGAAGGAAAGCAGTGTGGAATTTAGTATCTGGATAATGGGGATAGGCAGGTGGGAAGGAGAGCATTGTGGAATTTAGTATCTGGATGATGGGGATAGGCAGGTGGGAAGGAGAGCAGTGTGGAATTTAGTATCTGGATGACTGGGATAGGCAGGTGGGAAGGAGAGCATTGTGGAATTTAGTATCTGGATGATGGGGATAGGCAGGTGGGAAGGAGAGCAGTGTGGAATTTAGTATCTGGATAATGGGGATAGGTAGGTGGGAAGGAAAGCAGTGTGGAATTTAGTATCTGGATGATGGGATAGGTAGGTGGAAAGGAGAGCAGTGTGGAATTTAGTATCTGGATGATGGGGATAGGCAGGTGGGAAGGAGAGCAGTGTGGAATTTAGTATCTGGATGACGGGGATAGGTAGGTGGAAAGGAGAGCAGTGTGGAATTTAGTATCTGGATGATGGGGATAGGTAGGTGGGAAGGAGATCAGTGTGGAATTTAGTATCTGGATGATGGGGATAGGTAGGTGGGAAGGAGAGCATTGTGGAATTTAGTATCTGGATGATGGGGATAGGCAGGTGGGAAGGAGATCAGTGTGGAATTTAGTATCTGGATGATGGGGATAGGTAGGTGGGAAGGAGAGCAGTGTGGAATTTAGTATCTGGATGACGGGGATAGGTAGGTGGGAAGGAGAGCAGTGTGGAATTTAGTATCTGGATAATGGGGATAGGCAGGTGGGAAGGAGAGCATTGTGGAATTTAGTATCTGGATGATGGGATAGGTAGGTGGAAAGGAGAGCAGTGTGGAATTTAGTATCTGGATGATGGGGATAGGCAGGTGGGAAGGAGAGCAGTGTGGAATTTAGTATCTGGATGACGGGGATAGGTAGGTGGAAAGGAGAGCAGTGTGGAATTTAGTATCTGGATGATGGGGATAGGCAGGTGGGAAGGAGAGCATTGTGGAATTTAGTATCTGGATAATGGGGATAGGTAGGTGGGAAGGAGAGCAGTGTGGAATTTAGTATCTGGATGATGGGGATAGGCAGGTGGGAAGGAGAGCATTGTGGAATTTAGTATCTGGATGATGGGGACAGGTAGGTGGGAAGGAGAGCAGTGTGGAATTTAGTATCTGGATGATGGGGATAGGCAGGTGGGAAGGAGAGCAGTGTGGAATTTAGTATCTGGATAATGGGGATAGGTAGGTGGGAAGGAGAGCAGTGTGGAATTTAGTATCTGGATGATGGGGATAGGTAGGTAAGAAGGAGAGAAGTGTGGAATGTTAGCATCTGGATGATGGGACTAGGCAGGGGGGAAGGAGAGCATTGTGGAATTTAGTATCTGGATGATGGGAGTGGCAGGTGGGAAGGAGAAAGTGTGGAATGTTAGTATCTCTATGGCAGGGAGAGGTATTTGGGAGGGATATCATTGTGGAATCTGACTGGCAGGGAGCTGTAGGTGCGAGGGACAGCAGTGTGTAATGTAAGTATCTGACTGGCAGGGAGTGGCATGTAGGTGGGAGAGCAGTGTGGTATGTTAGTATCTTGCTGGGTGTGTCATTTGGGAAGGAAAGCAGTATGGAAAGCTAGTTTCTGGTGGGTAGGGAGTGTAGTGCAGAATGTTAGTATCTGTCTGGCAAGATGGGGTAGCTGGGAAGGAGTGTCTGGCTAGCAGGAAGTGGCAGTTGGGGGGGAAAGCATTGTGGAATGTTAGCAGCTTGCTGTCAGTCTGTCAGTACTGTCTAATTTGCCTAAATTGTACATAAACTGGTATGTATGTAAAGCTAAACATTATATATACCACTGCTTGGAATAAAAAATGGATAACATAAATATTGGTGATTTAGATCTAAACTCACCTATTTGTTACAAAGTGACAGTTCCATATTAAGGACCAAAGTAATAAACCCCACCCACCACAATTTTGACAAGTCACTGTTATGTGGAAGTGTATAGTATATATGTAAATGTTTCCATACTAAGGTATACAAGTATACATGTGCTGTTTTCCCTCCCAGAAGGCAGGGGGCAGTATATGTTCACACCTAATTTTTGCCTGTTTTACAGAGTTCCAAGCAGTCTAAAGAGCAGGACGTGATAGTGTAAAGGACAAATGCCATACCCCTACCAAACAGTGTCCTTCTTTATAGGAGATATTAGGGTTCAACACCTCACAACAGTGACCCTCTTTATAGGAGATATTAGGGCTCTATACCTCTCAACAGTGTCCCTCTTTATAGGAGATATTAGGGTTCACTACCTCCCAACAATGTCCATCTTTCTTATATAAGAGATATTAGAGATCTATACCCAGCAGTGTCTCTCCTTATAGGAGATATTAGACATCTATACCTCCCAGCAGTGTCCCTCTTTATAGGAGATATTAGAAATCTATACCTCCCAACAGTGTCCCTCTTTATAGGAGATATTAGAGATCTACACCTCCCAACAGTGTCCCTCTTTATAGGAGATATTAGAGATCTATACCTCCCAGCAGTGTCCCTCTTTATAGGAGATATTAGAGATCTATACCTCCTAACAGTGTCCCTCTTTATAGGGGATATTAGAAATCCATACCTCCCAACAGTGTCCCTCTTTATAGGAGATATTAGAGATCTATACCTCCCAACAGTGTCCCTCTTTATAGGAGATATTAGAAATCTATACCTCCCAACAATGTCCCTCTTTATAGGAGATATTAGAGATCTATACCTCCCAACAGTGTCCCTCTTTATAGGAGATATTAGAGATCTATACCTCCCAACAGTGTCCCTCTTTATAGGGGATATTAGAAATCTATACCTCCCAACAGTGTCCCTCTTTATAGGAGATATTAGAGATCTATACCTCCCAGCAGTGTCCCTCTTTATAGGAGATATTAGGGTTCACTACCTCCCAACAGTGTCCCTCTTTATAGGAGATATTAGGGTTCACTACCTCCCAACAGTGTCCCTCTTTATAGGAGATATTAGAAATCCATACCTCCCAACAGTGTCCCTCTTTATAGGAGATATTAGAAATCCATACCTCCCAACAGTGTCCCTCTTTATAGGAGATATTAGAGATCTATACCTCCCAACAGTGTCCCTCCTTATAGGAGATAGAAATCTATACCTCCCAACAGTGTCCCTCTTTATAAGAGATATTAGAAATCTATACCTCCCAACAGTGTCCCTCTTTATAGGGGATATTAGAAATCTATACCTCCCTAGAGATCTATACCTCTGACAGACGTCTTCCAGGACAAGGAACCCAGTAGCAGGACTAGGAAGGCCCTGGGTTCGAAGAGAAGGGTAAAAGCGACTTCTCCAACAAGGGCAGGTGGAAAGAAGCTGGGGAGCGACGCTAGGGTGCGTTGCTAGCGGACGTAGGCCCCCTGTAGCGTGTTGTGCTGCGGCCGAAGCCGGGTAAAGATGCTGGCCGCAAAGCCAGATGACCCCCTTCAGTTGAGCTGAAGGTGGCCCAGGAGAACAAACTACAGAGAGGACTAACACCACCTGACCCAGGGAGAGTCTAACCTAAGGTAGAGCTCACCAGAAGTAAAGAGAGACACTGACGGATGCAGGAAGTGTAGACTGACCGGGGAGGAGAGTGGCTAGAGACTGGCCTGGTGGTCCAGGGAGGAGAGCAGGTAGGAACTGGCCTGGTGGTCCAGGGAGGAGAGCAGGTAAGACTGGCCTGGTGGTCCAGGGAGGAGAGCAGGCAAGACTGGCCTGGTGGTCCAGGGAGGAGAGCAGGTAAGACTGGCCTGGTGGTCCAGGGAGGAGAGCAGGTAAGACTGGCCTGGTGGTCCAGGGAGGAGAGCAGGTAAGACTGGCCTGGTGGTCCAGGGAGGAGAGCAGGTAAGACTGGCCTGGTGGTCCAGGGAGGAGAGCAGGTAAGACTGGCCTGGTGGTCCAGGGAGGAGAGCAGGTAAGACTAGCCTGGTGGTCCAGGGAGGAGAGCAGGTAAGACTGGCTACCGAGAGGAGGAGCAGAGACACTGCTAACCCCCAAAGGAACGCTGATTACTGAGCGCCGGTCCGTGGCCGTGCGCTCAGTAAATAGAGTAAGGGGTCATGACGCCGAAGTAGCAACGCGTCTAAGCGTCTGACGTCGGCGCCTGCGCAGAAGCGCAGTGGAAGCCGGAACTGGCACCAAGGACCTCGCGGCACGGCGTCCCGGACCGGGTAGGTACCGACAGAGCCCCCTACCCATGGACGGCCTCAGGACGGTCCCAGGGCCAGGACGAGACGGATGTAAGCGATGGAAAGACCGGACACACGCGGGAGCATGGACCCGGAGAGAGGGCTCCCAGGATCTCTCCTCCGGACCATACCCCTTCCAGTCGACGAGATACTCTAGACGGCCACGGCGCAAACGTGAGTCAAGGATCGCCCGAACCTCGTATTCCTCGGAACCGTCCACAAGAACAGGCGGAGGGTGGTCTGGGTCCCGGTGGGGATAGGGAGAAGCCCTCCAAGGCCGGAGTTGTGAGACATGGAAGGTGGGATGGATCCGGTAGGAGGAAGGCATAGACAAGCGGAAAGCCACGGGATTAACCTTTCGTAGGACTCGGAAAGGACCAAGGAAACGAGGACCCAGCTTTCGAGACGGGCAGGACATACGGATGTGAGCCGTGGACAGCCAAACCCGATCACCCACTTTATAGAGTGGTTCGGGAGCCCGATGTTTGTCTGCCTGGTGTTTGTACTGTAACTGAGTCTTCGCCAAGATGAGCCGAAGCAGACGGTGACACTGTCGAAGGTGCTGTAGCCGCTGTGACACCACAGGAACTGATGAGAGAGGTGACAAAGTCGGAAACATCAGAGGATGGTAACCGTACATAGCAAGGAAAGGCGTGGACTGGGAGGATCTGTGCATATGGTTGTTATAAGCGAATTCAGCAACAGGAAGAAGTGAGGTCCAATTGTCCTGAAGATGAGTGGTGTAACAACGCAAGTATTGTTCCAGGGTCTGGTTGACCCGTTCCGTTTGTCCATTAGATTGTGGATGGTATCCAGAGGATAATTTGCACTGGATACGAAGAGCGTGACAGAGTGCTCTCCAAAACCGGGAGGTGAACTGGGAACCCCGGTCCGAGACTATGGAAGAGGGTAGGCCATGTAACCGGAAGACTTCTTGTATGAACAAGGTGGCCGTCTGTGGTGTAGATGGTAGGCCAGAGGTGGCTATGAAGTGAGCCATTTTGGTAAATCGATCCACCACCACTAGGATAGTGGTGTTTCTACCGGAAGGCGGTAGGTCGGTAATGAAATCCATGGAAATGGCTCTCCAAGGGATAGTAGGTATGGCCAAAGGACGGAGGAGGCCTGCTGGTTTAGTATGCCTGTCTTTGGACTGGATACATATGTTGCAAGTTGATACATACGCGTGTACGTCGCGTTTCATGTTCGGCCACCAGAAGTGTCGTCTAATCAGTTCCTGAGTTTGAACCAGTCCCCCATGGCCTGCCGTAGGGGCGTCATGGAACATGCGGAGCACTTCCTGGCGGAAAGGAAGTGGGATGAAAACACAGTCATCTTTCCACAGGAGGCCATCCTTAGGCTGTAGGGCGTGTTCCTGAATGGACGCGGTGTTGGTATGTACATGCTGTTTAATCCGGTCCAGTAGTGGCTGAGCGGTAAGGAGGAACGCAGTGGCCGGAAGGATGGTGTCCGGACGAGGATCAGACCGGGTCTCGTGGGGAAACATGCGAGACAACGCATCCGCCTTTAGGTTCTTGGATCCTGGTCTGTAGGTGATATGGAGGCGGAACCGGGAAAAGTAAAGAGCCCAACGGGCTTGCCGTGCGCACAATCTGCGGGCGTTCCTGAGGTATTCGAGGTTCCTATGATCAGTAAAAACCATAACGGGATGTTCTGATCCCTCCAGCAGGTGACGCCACTCCTCCAAGGCGTTCTTGATCGCCAACAGTTCTTTGTCACTTACGGTATAGTTTATCTCAGCCGAAGTTAAACGCCTGGAATAGTAGGCTACAGGATGCAGTTGATTCTTAGGTCCGGATCGTTGTGACAACACAGCACCTGTAGCGATGTCTGATGCATCGACTTCCAGTAGAAACGGCTTCCGGATATCAGGTTGAGACAAAATAGGTGCCTGTGTGAAAAGCTTCTTTAGCCTACGGAAGGCCAGATCAGCAGCAGTGGTCCACTGAAAGGGCACAGCCTGTTTAGTAAGAGCTGTGATGGGTGCGACAAGTTTAGAAAAGTCTCTGATAAACCGTCTGTAGAAGTTGGCGAAGCCAACAAATTGCTGTACTGCTCTTTTGGTCAGAGGTGTAGGCCAGGCAAGAATCGCAGATATTTTGCGAGGATCCATCTTCACATGACCTGGTGAGATGAGAAACCCCAGAAACTCGATCTCTGACACCTCAAAAGCGCATTTCTCCAACTTGGCATACAGTGAATGAGCCCGCAGACGGGCCAGGACGGAACGGACATGTTGCCGGTGTTCGGACAAGGAGGGTGAAAACACCAGGATATCATCCAGGTACACCACCACGTACTGATCCAGGAGGTCAGAGAATACATCGTTAATAAAACACTGGAAGGTTGCAGGAGCATTACATAGCCCGAAGGGCATCACCAGGTATTCGAAGTGGCCGTAGCGAGTGCGGAAGGTGGTTTTCCACTCATCTCCATTTCTGACCCGAACCAGATTGTAGGCCCCGTGCAGATCCAGTTTAGTAAAAACAGTAGCGTTGGGGATGCGCTCTAGTAGCTCCGGTATCAGAGGAAGTGGGTACCGATTCTTAACAGTGATGTCATTCAAGGCCCGGTAGTCCACGCAAGGCCGTAAGCCTCCGTCTTTCTTTTCAACAAAGAAAATCCCCGCTCCAGCCGGTGACGTGGAAGGACGGATGAACCCCTTCTGGAGGTTTTCTGCCAAGTATTCCTTCAAGTGCTGGAGTTCAGGCCCCGAAAGGGGAAAGATACGGCCATAGGGGATAGATGCTCCTGGTAGTAAATCGATCGGGCAATCATACCTGCGGTGGGGAGGCAAGAAATCAACACCCCGTTGATCAAAGACGTCGGCAAATTCATGGTACTCGGGAGGCAGTGCTGGTGGTAAGAAAGATTGTGTGGCAAGAAGATGTGAGCCTTCTGTTGGTGAAGAGGGAAACGAGATGGTTCCAAGGGACCAGTTGATAGATGGGTTGTGTTTCCGTAACCAGGGCAACCCAAGGATGAGAGGGTGCAAGGGAGAGGCGATAACATCAAAGCACAACTGCTCTTGATGATGTGGTGCGATGGACAAATGAAACATCTGTGTCTCCTGAAGTACTGGACCACTTTGATGTAGCCTCCCATCGGCCATCTGGAGGTGCAATGACGGTTCCTTCGTCACCAAAGGAACCCCCAGACGTGTGGCCTCTTTGGTGTCCAGGAAACACCCGCTGGCACCCGAGTCGACTACAGCAAGAACGGTGTGCTTCTTATGGTCCCACTGCAAACAAACCACAAGAGACAGATGATTAGAGACAGGAACCGAGGATCCCAACCATACACCACAAGGCGTAACCTTACCTCGAGGGTTCTGAGGTCTCTTACTACAAGTCCGGAGGAGATGCCCGCTACCGCCGCAATACAGGCACAGGTTCAGGCGACGTCTGCGTGCCTTTTCCTTGTCCGACAGGGGACCACGCACCAGGCCTAGCTGCATGGGTTCTTCTTGAGCCGCCGGAACCGCGGGTACTTGCAGTACATTGTGCGTGGGAGGAAAGGACAGTCCGGAAGACACACGTTCCCTACGTCTCTCCCTCAAGCGTCGGTCTATTCGTATGACCAGGAGCATGAGATCCTCCAGGGACGGGGGCACACCGACGCGGGCCAGTTCATCCTTAAGGGACTCAGTGAGCCCCAAACGGAACTGATCGAGAAGAGCAGCCTCGTTCCATTGGGTCTCTATGGATAACCTACGGAAGTCCGCAATGTAATCCTCGACTGGTCGCCGTCCCTGGGACAATGCCCTAATAGCGGATTGTGCTGAGGCAGAACACATGGGATCGTCATACAACGTATCCATCGCACGACGAAAGGATAGCCATGAGTGGAGCAAAGGACTGTTCTCCTGTAACAAATTAAATGCCCAGGCTTGCGGCTCCCCCAACAACAGAGTGATGGCAGTGCGGACTTTCACAAAATCGGTCGCGTAGGTCCTGGGATTTATGGCGAACAGGAGTTCGCAAGCAGTCATAAATGACTTATACTGACTCCGGTTCCCACTGAAACGGTCAGGTAAGGGAACTCTGGGTTCGGGGGCAGAGGCCCCAAGGTCCACTGAAGGACCAGGAGGAGGAACAGCGGGTCCAAGAGGCGGAGCCGCGGGTTGCAACTCTGACAACCTATGGCGGAGTACAGCCTGGTTACTCTGCAGTTCCTCAATGGAAGCGGTCAAGGAGGAAAGCTGTGAGCTCAAGGCCGTAAGGGCCTCCATGATTCCTGCGGGTTCCATAGTATGGCTCAGTAATACTGACAGACGTCTTCCAGGACAAGGAACCCAGTAGCAGGACTAGGAAGGCCCTGGGTCCGAAGAGAAGGGTAAAAGCGACTCCTCCAACAAGGGCAGGTGGAAAGAAGCTGGGGAGCGACGCTAGGGTGCGTTGCTAGCGGACGTAGGCCCCCTGTAGCGTGTTGTGCTGCGGCCGAAGCCGGGTAAAGATGCTGGCCGCGAAGCCAGATGACCCCCTTCAGTTGAGCTGAAGGTGGCCCAGGAGAACAAACTACAGAGAGGACTAACACCACCTGACCCAGGGAGAGTCTAACCTAAGGTAGAGCTCACCAGAAGTAAAGAGAGACACTGACGGATGCAGGAAGTGTAGACTGACCGGGGAGGAGAGTGGCTAGAGACTGGCCTGGTGGTCCAGGGAGGAGAGCAGGTAGGAACTGGCCTGGTGGTCCAGGGAGGAGAGCAGGTAAGACTGGCCTGGTGGTCCAGGGAGGAGAGCAGGTAAGACTGGCCTGGTGGTCCAGGGAGGAGAGCAGGTAAGACTGGCCTGGTGGTCCAGGGAGGAGAGCAGGTAAGACTGGCCTGGTGGTCCAGGGAGGAGAGCAGGTAAGACTAGCCTGGTGGTCCAGGGAGGAGAGCAGGTAAGACTGGCCTGGTGGTCCAGGGAGGAGAGCAGGTAAGACTAGCCTGGTGGTCCAGGGAGGAGAGCAGGTAAGACTGGCCTGGTGGTCCAGGGAGGAGAGCAGGTAAGACTAGCCTGGTGGTCCAGGGAGGAGAGCAGGTAAGACTGGCTACCGAGAGGAGGAGCAGAGACACTGCTAACGGTCCGTGGCCGTGCGCTCAGTAAATAGAGTAAGGGGTCATGACGCCGACGTAGCAACGCGTCTAAGCGTCTGACGTCGGCGCCTGCGCAGAAGCGCAGTGGAAGCCGGAACTGGCACCAAGGACCTCCCGGCACGGCGTCCCGGACCGGGTAGGTACCGACAACCTCCCAACAGTGTCCCTCTTTATAGGAGATATTAGAGATCTATACCTCCCAGCAGTGTCCCTCTTTATAGGAGATATTAGAAATCTATACCTCCCAACAGTGTCCCTCTTTATAGGAAATATTAGAAATCTATACCTCCCAACAGTGTCCCTCTTTATAGGAGATATTAGAGATCTATACCTCCCAGCAGTGTCCCTCTTTATAGGAGATATTAGAAATCTATACCTCCCAACAGTGTCCCTCTTTATAGGAGATATTAGAAATCTATACCTCCCAACAGTGTCCCTCTTTATAGGAGATATTAGATATCTATACCTCCCAACAGTGTCCCTCTTTATAGGGGATATTAGATATCTATACCTCCCAACAGTGTCCCTCCTTATAGGAGATATTAGAGATCTATACCTCCCAACAGTGTCCCTCCTTATAGGAGATATTAGAGATCTATACCTCCCAACAGTGTCCCTCTTTATAGGAGATATTAGAGATCTAAACCTCCCAACAGTGTCCCTCTTTATAGGAGATATTAGATATCTATACCTCCTAGCAGTGTCCCTCTTTATAGGGGATATTAGAGATCTATACCTCCCAGCAGTGTCCCTCTTTATAGGAGATATTAGAGATCTATACCTCCCAACAGTGTCCCTCTTTATAGGGGATATTAGAGATCTAAACCTCCCAACAGTGTCCCTCTTTATAGGAGATATTAGAGATCTATACCTCCCAACAGTGTCCCTCTTTATAGGAGATATTAGAGATCTATACCTCCCAACAGTGTCCCTCTTTATAGGAGATATTAGAGATCTATACCTCCCAACAGTGTCCCTCTTTATAGGAGATATTAGAGATCTAAACCTCCCAACAGTGTCCCTCTTTATAGGAGATATTAGAGATCTACACCTCCCAACAGTGTCCCTCTTTATAGGAGATATTAGAGATCTATACCTCCCAACAGTGTCCCTCTTTATAGGGGATATTAGAGATCTATACCTCCCAGCAGTGTCCCTCTTTATAGGAAATATTAGAGATCTATACCTCCCAGCAGTGTCCCTCTTTATAGGGGATATTAGAAATCTATACCTCCCAACAGTGTCCCTCTTTATAGGAGATATTAGAGATCTATACATCCTAACAGTGTCCCTCTTTATAGGGGACTAGTTGAACAGCCCGTTACACGGGCCACAGTGCCACTGCCACCCGGTCGCGGGGCAGTCACGTGCAGTAATGACTGCCCGCACCACGGTTGATACAGAGCGGGACACTCCTTCGGAGCACCCAGCTCTGTATCAGCCACGGAGCTGGCAGTCTGTACTGCGCATGTCGCGGCGTTACACACGTTTTAGCAAATTATTATATAGGATATTAGAGATCTATACCTCCTGGCAGTGTCCCTCTTTATAGGAGATATTAGAGATCTATACCTCCCAACAGTGTCCCTCTTTATAGGGGATATTAGATATCTATACCTCCCAACAGTGTCCCTCTTTATAGGAGATATTAGAGATCTATACCTCCAACAGTGTCCCTCTTTATAGGGGATATTAGATATCTATACCTCCCAGCAGTGTCCCTCTTTATAGGAGATATTAGAGATCTATACCTCCCAACAGTGTCCCTCTTTATAGGAGATATTAGAAATCTATACCTCCCAGCAGTGTCCCTCTTTATAGGAGATATTAGAGATCTATACCTCCCAACAGTGTCCCTCTTTATAGGGGATATTAGAGATCTATACCTCCCAGCAGTGTCCCTCTTTATAGGAGATATTAGAAATCTATACCTCCCAGCAGTGTCCCTCTTTATAGGAGATATTAGAGATCTATACCTCCCAGCAGTGTCCCTCTTTATAGGAGATATTAGAGATCTATACCTCCCAACAGTGTCCCTCTTTATAGGGGATATTAGAGATCTATACCTCCTAACAGTGTCCCTCTTTATAGGGGATATTAGAGATCTATACCTCCCAGCAGTGTCCCTCTTTATAGGAGATATTAGGGATCTATACCTCCCAGCAGTGTCCCTCTTTATAGGAGATATTAGAGATCTATACCTCCCAGCAGTGTCCCTCTTTATAGGAGATATTAGAGATCTATACCTCCCAGCAGTGTCCCTCTTTATAGGAGATATTAGAGATCTATACCTCCTAACAGTGTCCCTCTTTATAGGAGATATTAGAGATCTATACCTCCCAGCAGTGTCCCTCTTTATAGGAGATATTAGAGATCTATACCTCCCAACAATGTCCCTCTTTATAGGAGATATTAGAGATCTATACCTCCTAACAGTGTCCCTCTTTATAGGAGATATTAGAGATCTATACCTCCCAACAGTGTCCCTCTTTATAGGGGATATTAGAGATCTATACCTCCCAACAGTGTCCCTCTTTATAGGAGATATTAGATATCTATACCTCCCAACAGTGTCCCTCTTTATAGGAGATATTAGAGATCTATACCTCCCAACAATGTCCCTCTTTATAGGAGATATTAGAGATCTATACCTCCTAACAGTGTCCCTCTTTATAGGGGATATTAGATATCTATACCTCCCAGCAGTGTCCCTCTTTATAGGGGATATTAGATATCTATACCTCCCAACAGTGTCCCTCTTTATAAGAGATATTAGAGATCTATACCTCCCAACAGTGTCCCTCTTTATAGGAGATATTAGAGATCTATACCTCCCAACAGTGTCCCTCTTTATAGGATATATTAGGGTTTAGTAACTGTGATGGATGTCATGAACACATTAAAGACAAAGAAGTGTACCTATGTGCTACATCAAGGCGCGTCCTTTAAGAAGGCTAATGTACCAAAAGGGTTAAAGTGGGTATTGGTACTGGGTATTCTGTGTATTATAAATATATGCTATTTTTTGTATTTGTAAACCACACACAACCAGCATTGACAGCCTATCCTAGATAAAGATAACTGATCTTTTTCTGATATCCCTTTATATATATGTTTTCTGATTTTCATTCGATGAAGATATAGTCCACATACACAGATTTAGACAGAGATAATTGCACAAATATGACAGCCGTATAAACATAATGACAAGTTTATAGCTCACTGCGTTCTTGTACAGTTCTTGGTGTTTTTTGATTGTATATAGTGTTCAATTAGTTTCAGTCAATGAAAGATGGGTTGGTATGTTTGATGAGGATGAAGATGAGATGATTCAGATATAGTCACTTGTTCTATTGATTCCTTCAAGCAGCTCTCTTGTTTTGTACCAGGACCCCTAGGTGCTGTGAGAATGCAGGGATGGGTAGGGTACAAAGCACTCAGAAGAGAGGAAGGCAGAAAAAATATCCAAATGTAGTAGTATCACAGATTTCCGTGTTAATCAAACAGAAAGTTGACTGTTAAATGATATCTAGAGTATTTATTAAAGGGGATCTATCACCCCTATACAAGTTAGTCTTATATAGCGAATATGTGTAAAACTGTATTCATTTGGTTTTTTTAAATAGCTATTTGGGTGAAATTGAAGGAATAAATATTGCCCTGCACCCTACTTCTGCACAGGCCGCGGTTACCTGCTCTGTAAATGCAGTACGTCACTCTGCCTCTGCTCCACTCCCTCTATCCAGCCTCGTCCAATGAAAGGGGCTTTCTGCCTGTGAGCTGGAGTGCTCTCATTGGCTAGATATTGATCTCTGCAATAATACTGCAGTTTAGGAGCAACAATAAAAAACTGGTACTAGTCCCAATATAATGTAGACACATTGTGATAAAATATATATATAAACGTCAATATGACAGTAGTGAATATATAACGCAAAGTTCTTGAGCTGCGATAAGTTAATATCAACACCGCAGATCTCCTGCTTTCTGTAGCGTTAATATATACTGTCTATAGAGTAAACCTCTAGAAGAGAGTAGCAAATGTCTCCTTATAAATACACATATACTGTTGGGTGTCAGTTAAAAACGCCACTTCTCAAAAAATATACTAATAAAGGCTTGTTGTCCTACTTACCGGATGGCATTAGTATTATAGCCCGATATTGGAGTTTTTAACTCTTTGGCACTTTTTAAGCAGGATGTCCGGCTCACCCCATGGTTGTTCTCTTACTTTAAAGTTTCTTGGTCAGTAGAACATCTTTTAAACACAAAGGTCCCTGCTGCAGATGTAATGTATATCACCGATCTGTCCAGATGTAATGTATATCTCCGACCTGTCCAGATGTAATGTATATCACCGATCTGTCCAGATGTAATGTATATCACCGAAATGTCCAGACGTAATGTATATCACCGATATATCCAGATGTAATGTATATCACTGATCTGTACAGATGTAATGTATATCTCTGACCTGTCCAGATGTAATGTATATCACCGATCTGTCCAGATGTAATGTATATCACTGATATATCCAGATGTAATGTATATCTCTGACCTGTCCAGATGTAATGTATATCACCGATCTGTCCAGATGTAATGTATATCACTGATATATCCAGATGTAATGTATATCACCGATCTGTCCAGATGTAATGTATATCTCCGACCTGTCCAGATGTAATGTATATCACCGATCTGTCCAGACGTAATGTATATCACCGAAATGTCCAGACGTAATGTATATCACCGATATATCCAGATGTAATGTATATCTCTGATCTGTACAGATGTAATGTATATCACCGAAATGTCCAGATGTAATGTATATCACCGAAATGTCCAGATGTAATGTATATCACCGATATATCCAGATGTAATGTATATCACCGATCTGTCCAGTTGTAATGTATATCACAGATCTGTCCAGATGTAATGTATATCACTGGTCTGTCCAGATGTAATGTATATCACCGATATGTCCAGTTGTAATGTATAGCACAGATATATCCAGATGTAATGTATATCACAGATCTGTCCAGATGTATATCACCGATCTGTCCAGTTGTAATGTATATCACAGATCTGTCCAGATGTAATGTACATCACCGATCTGTACAGATGTAATGTATATCACCGATCTGTCCAGACGTAATGTATATCACTGATCTGTACAGATGTAATGTATATCACAGATCTGTCCAGTTGTAATGTATATCACCGATCTGTCCAGATGTAATGTATATCACTGATCTGTACAGATGTAATGTATATCACCGATCTGTCCAGACATAATGTATATCACTGATCTGTACAGATGTAATGTATATCACCGATATGTCCAGTTGTAATGTATATCACCGATCTGTCCAGACGTAATGTATATCACTGATCTGTCCAGATGTAATGTATATCACTGATATGTCCAGATGTAATGTATATCACAGATCTGTCCAGATGTATATCACCGATATGTCCAGTTGTAATGTATATCACAGATCTGTCCAGATGTAATGTATATCACAGATCTGTCCAGTTGTAATGTATATCACCGATCTGTACAGATGTAATGTATATCACCGATCTGTCCAGATGTAATGTATATCACTGATCTGTACAGATGTAATGTATATCACCGATCTGTCCAGACATAATGTATATCACTGATCTGTACAGATGTAATGTATATCACCGATATGTCCAGTTGTAATGTATATCACCGATCTGTCCAGACGTAATGTATATCACTGATCTGTCCAGATGTAATGTATATCACTGATATGTCCAGATGTAATGTATATCACAGATCTGTCCAGATGTATATCACCGATATGTCCAGTTGTAATGTATATCACAGATCTGTCCAGTTGTAATGTATATCACCGATCTGTACAGATGTAATATATATCACCGATATGTCCAGATGTAATGTATATCACCGATCTGTACAGATGTAATGTATATCACAGATCTGTCCAGATGTAATGTATATCACCGATCTGTACAGATGTAATGTATATCACCGATCTGTCCAGTTGTAATGTATATCACCGATCTGTCCAGATGTAATGTATATCACTGATATGTCCAGATGTAATGTATATCACAGATCTGTCCAGATGTAATGTATATCACCGATATGTCCAGTTGTAATGTATATCACCGATCTGTACAGATGTAATATATATCACCGATCTGTCCAGTTGTAATGTATATCACCGATCTGTACAGATGTAATATATATCACCGATCTGTACAGATGTAATGTATATCACCGATATGTCCAGACGTAATGTATATCACCGATCTGTACAGATGTAATGTATATCACCGATATGTCCAGATGTAATGTATATCACAGATCTGTCCAGATGTAATGTATATCACCGATCTGTCCAGACTAGTGATGATCGAGCACCCCGATGCTCGGGTGTTCGGGTGCTCTGGCCGAGCGTCCCCGGAGGCTCGAGTGCTCGGCCGAGCACCCGAGCCCCATTGAAGTCAATGGGAGGACTCGAGCATTACACCAGGCACCCCCTGCTCTGATGAGGGGAGGGTGCCTGGTTCATAGGAAAAGGTCAGAAAATGATGGAAACACCACAGAAATGGTTCAGGGACAGCATAGGGAGGATGTCTGGATGCATCTTGGACTCCAACGTCGCTGCTGGGAACGATGTTTCGCCCGTAGTACGCCATTTTTACAGACTGACCGTAAAACACACAAAAAGGAAGATAAAAACGATTTTAGGCGAAAAATTGTTACCAAACAGTATTTGCTGTATATTTACTTGAACTATCAGGATCACGTCCACTTCCCCGTCCCTTTTTACCCACCTTCTTCATATTAAACGGAATATATGCCGGTAATCTGCGGCTAGGCACACGAAACAGAATGTGACGCTAATCTGCGGCTAGGCACACTAAACAATATGTGACGTTAATCTGCGGCTAGGCACACTAAACAATATGTGACGCTAATCTGCGGCTAGGCACACGAAACAGAATGTGACGCTAATCTGCGGCTAGGCACACGAAACAGAATGTGACGCTAATCTGCGGCTAGGCACAGTGAACGGAATATGTGACGTTAATTTGTGAATTTGCACACTAAACAGAATGTGACAATAATCTATGGCTAGGCACACATTTAAAATGGCCCTTTTTGTCGCTGCGTTGTAAAATAATTGGCCCTGTGCACCTAACAGAATATGTCAGCTTGTCACTGCACTGTGAAATATTTGTCCCTGTGCACCTAGTACAATGTCACCTTAGAACATGTCCCCCCCCACAAAAAAATGAAATTCTGCCACCCCCAAAAAAAATTAAATGCTGCCCCCACACACAACAGTCCTAAAAAGGACTTTTGGGTCTTGAAAGAGTTTCAACAATTTTATTCTCCCTACACTGACTTCCTGTGCATCTAGTATTATATGTCACCTTATAAATATCCCCCCCCACAAAAAAAAGGAAATTGTGCCCCCCCAAACAAAATATAAATGCTGCCCCCACACACAACAGTCCTAAAAAGGACTTTTGGGTCTTGAAAGAGTTTCACCAATTTTTTTCTCCCTACACTGACTTTCCCTGCCTAAGCGCATCTCTCCCTGGCTAAGAATGAGCCGAACTCGCGCGTCGGGTGCTATACAGCACCCGATCACGGGTTCTGGCCAGCCAATCAGTGTAATGCCAGCAGCCAACATGGCTGCTGGCATTACACTGATGTCAGAGCCTCCCCGCACGTTTATTGGCTGCGCAGCAGCTGCGAAACGTGCGGGGAGGAGACCCGAACATGGCGGGCGAGCACATGCGGTACTCGTACGAGTACCGCCATGTGCCGAGCAGAGCGATGCTCGAGCCGAACCGAGCTTCGGCCGAGCATGCTCGCTCATCACTAGTCCAGACGTAATGTATATCACCGATCTGTACATATGTAATGTATATCACAGATTTGTCCAGATGTAATGTATATCACTGGTCTGTCCAGATGTAATGTATATCACTGATCTGTACAGATGTAATGTGTATCACAGATCTGTCCAGATGTAATGTGTATCACAGATTTGTCCAGATGTAATGTATATCACAGATTTGTCCAGATGTAATGTATATCACCGATCTGTACAGATGTAATGTATTTCACAGATCTGTCCAGATGTAATGTGTATCACTGATCTGTCCAGATGTAATGTATATCACCGATATGTCCAGATGTAATGTATATCACAGATCTGTCCAGATGTAATGTATATGACCAAACTGTCCAGTTACCCTGCAGATCTCTGGTGGGCTTAGTTCCTTGTGTTGTTCCTTCCAACAAGTTTCAAAGCGATAATGGCTTTTTCTCAGGGAAAATGGTAGTAATGCAAAAGGGTGCTACATCTGGCTTTTCCTCCTATTTGTAGTTCCCTGTGTCAATCTTAATTAACAGTTCATTTCCAGTTTACTATGTTTACCTCATTACCATGTATATTAACAAAACATAACAGAAAAAATAAAAATGTATATGTTTTAAAGGGATAGTAATGTCAGAAAAATAGTATTAACTATTTGGTAGATGCAATTAAAAGAGAGTACTTGCACTTATTTGTATCTCTCAGACCATTATGGTTTGAGAGATATAGGAAAATAAAGTTCTCCGCTCCCTCCCCTTTCTGCTTGACGAGCTGTAAAGCTGTCAGAAGCAGATTCTGGTCGCTTGACCAGATGTGGCTCTTCAGCAGCACTGATATAACGATATCTAAAGAAAAATACTTAATTTAGAACGGTCTACAAAGTGTGCCTGGCTTGCAAGTACACTTTGTAGACCATTCCAATGAAGTATTTGTTTCTAAATAGCGTGATCTGAGCTCTGCTGAAGAGCCTCTGTCTGGTCAAATGACTGGAATCTGCAGCCGTCAGCTAGATGGCAGACTAGAGTAAAACAGACGGGAAAAGGTAACTTTAGCAAGTTATATCTCTCAAACCATAAAGGTTTCAGAGATAAGACTTACATTGATGTTAATCTCTTTTAATGTCTACAATATTAAATCAACTTAAAATTAACCATTACTATCCCTTTAACTGACACCCATCACTATATGTGTATTTATAAGGAGACATTTGCTACTCTCTTCTAGAGGTTTGCTCTATAGACAGTATATAATAACGCTACAGAAAGCAGGAGATCTGTGGTGTTCATATTAACTTATCGCAGCTCAAGAACTTTGCATTATATATTCACTACTGTCATATTGACGTTTTAGTATATTTTTTATCACAGTTTGTCTATATTATACTGGGACTAGAACCAGTTTTTTATTGTTGATCGTAAACTAAATACTGTTGCATTCATATCATATTTTATTATTTATATCATTAATAAATAGTCTAAATGTCATTTAACAGTCAGCTCACGCACACATTATAAAATGCACATGCACTGCACTGATCACAGTAGAATTTTCCCATTGTTGCAGCTTCTCTCTATCTCTTCCAGAGTTGAGGTCAATAGTGCCTGCATCCCTATTAATCCGCTCTGCAGGGATCATTAAGCAGCTGCTTAAAGGGATAGTAATACTTCATTTTATCTTTATTTTATTTTGTAGGCATTAAAAAAACATGAAGAACGATATAAGTCTTATCTCTCAAACCTTTATGGTTTGAGAGATATTCACAAGCAAAGTTTCCCCCTCACGCCCCTTTTACCTAGTGTAAGCCATCTCTCCTCAGATGTGGAATCCAGTCCATAGACCAGACAGATAACAGAAGGGGACAATCATCTTCCTATGAGAACAATGAAAGCCCTGCCGCCCTTGACAAGTTTTTCAGGTTTTCCCTTATCTTAATTGAAGATTGTCCCTCTCTGCAGTCTACCTGGGCACCTCCCTTCTGATCTGGCTGAACAGTGTTACATCAGTAAAAGGGGTGGGAGGGGGATACTTTATCATTGAATTACTCTTGTACTACAACTCTGACAGAATTGATATAACACTCCAAAGTCCAAATACTATGATGATTAATTAGAGCTGCTTTTATTATGAAACATTACTATCCCTTTAAGGAGAGGCCCATTGTCTAATCACAAGGACAGGGAGAAGGTTCTCCCTTCTGAAAATTCAGGTTGTACAGAAGGTTTTCTTGGTTTGTTTTTAGAAACATTAAGAGGAATCGGATTATAGACCTGAACTCAGTAATCTAAGATAGATAAATCCAGCCGCACCACTGAGGGGAAGGGACAATTCCCAATAATCTCCTGAATCGACCCCATGAGTGCACTGGATATCAGTCAGGGAGCCCAACTTTAAACTTCTTACGAGGTGGTTCTACACACCCCAGAGATTGTCTCCTACTTTCCCCTCCTGCTCACATTCGTTTAGTGGTGCAGACTGGACGAGGGGACCATGCTCCTCATATGGTGGACGTGTCGCGTACTCAGTATTGGAAGAAGATGACCAGCAAGATAGCACTGTTTTCACACTGACCTTGGAATCTGACCCATTACTTTTTTTATTTCCCCAATTACTGGATTCAATCAATATTTCCAAATCTGAATTCCGTCTTTTCAGTTAAAAACACACCTCCAGGCCATTTTCATTGTCTCTCATGACACCCAGATCTGGACACCATGGTTGGACCTCCCAGAATCTAGCAAGGATGCTTAGTTTGATTTGAATTCCCCCGGAGACCACGGATAGCCCAGAATATAAAAGGACAGATACACCACCATTCTCTCAGCTCTTATCCACTTGTATAGATACCCTACTAGATCCTGGTTCGCCCCTTAGTCACTTTGGGGAAACGGGCCCTGGTTGGTAGATCGGACATAGTCCATCCCTTCTTTTATTATTCTCTCGCTCCTCTTCTCTCCAGTCACTACATTCTCTCACTAGCACCTGAGAAAGAATCAAACCTAGAATGGTTTAAGTTTGATTTAATGGATTTGTTGCAGTTTAATGCCTGTTACTGACTACACTATTATGTCTACATAGGTCTTGTAGATTGTACGTATGCTTTTGTCCATGATGCTACATTCGCCTTTTATGTATATCCTGCACACACCCACACACACACACACACACACACATACATACATTCATACACACATACATACATACACACATACATACACTCACACACACACATACATACACAAACATACATACACACACACATACATACATTCATACATACACACAGACATACACATACATACATATACATACACACACAGACATACATACATACACACACACATACATACACACATACACACACACATACATACACACATACATACACACATACATACATACACACATACACACACACATACATACATACACACATACATACATGCATACAAACATACATACACTCTCACACACACACACACACACACATACATACACACACACATACATTCATACATACACACACACATACATACACACATACATACACGCACACACACACACACATACATACACACACCCACAAAGACCATGCAAGTATCCCTTTTTAGGAATAAAACTCACATCAGTATATGTGTGTTTATTAATTAATCTGGGTAAATAAAATACTTTGGTCTTGTTCTAAATCATTTATTCATTTACACAAAGAAGGGTCAATAGGTCATGAAATAACCTAAAAATTCTTGGTAAAGCCCCATCCACCAGCCACACCCCAGCAACATCACACAAAATAAAAGCGTCCCTTTTCGGCTATTTGAAATCTTGGGAGATATACCTATGAATTCATGTGTTCTAGCTAATTAGGTCTTTTATCCTTTTTATTAGATAAGGCTCAAGCTAAATAGGGTATTTTGATGGAAGTGTGTGAATGAACATACACACACCTGCATATTATATATATATATATATATATATTTAAAAAAAAAAATTTTGAAGGAAGCTTCTGAAAGGTTTTTGGATAGATTTTTTGGAAGATCTTTGAGAGGATTTTTATAGTATTTTACAGGATTTTTGGGAAGCTTTGGATGTATGTATTATGTTTGTGTTAAGAAAATAACAATTAACAATTATAATTATAATTTTACAATTCAGTTCTCAAATTTTCAGTCTTCGATCCTATTACATGATTCTAACACATATTGAGAAGAGTAGTACAATGTTGATGGAATCAAGTTTAGAATACTGAAGATTGAGAACTGATTTTAGATATGATGTTTTGTGGTTAAAAAGTTTTATCTATGTCCAAAAAATGTTTATATGTATATATAATGATCGTAACAATGATACAAAACCTTGCTTTTTGATATATATGTGAAAGGAGTTTTGAAATGGCAAATAGATCTTTGTTTTTATGCATATATTATTAGAAAACCTAAGTCTGTTGAATGTATAACATCATAGCTTCAATGTAAACATGAAAAGTTGTGTGTTCCAAAGCTGGAAGCACAATACAGGAAGCTAGAATACGGAATCATTGTCACGCATGCGCAGACAACGAAGAAGTCTTTCGGAGGTCTGAATATTCCGCTGTGAGGACAGACTGTCTAAAGGTATTTAAATTGTTTAAACTGTATGTTTTTTTTTATTCCTGATGACACGAAACGCGTTGGATAAGCTTGTACTGCAAAAGAGAAATGATCGGTTGTATCGTGAATATTATATGAATACAGTGAGATCTGATATGCGAGATTAACCATTGGAATCTGGTGAGAAGCTGGGTAACAAGGGGGTAAATATATATACTTGCTATACAGGTCTACTCTTAGAGGGTCTGCGCCCTGTTTTTTTGCTCGTCTATTTTGTACAGGTTTTTCCTGGTTTTGCATATCAACCACTGGTGTGCTACGGAGCAGCGACCATAGAGGACTGTACAAACAAGCAAAGGAGAAAATGACCACCCTAACTGGCCTCACAAATGATTCCTGGAAGTAGGGACTACCTGAAGTCTAGACATAGACCAGTTCCTCCTAACAATTTGGATCTGAACCTGGTATACATATAGAACTTTATTTGTCCTTCTGTCTAGAATTTGAATAGATATTTATTTGACTCAAACTTGTTCTTTGGGATACTCAAAGTGAAACAAATTTTTCCTAACATCTAAGTGCTCTAATAAGTGGTGTATATTCGCACCTACTACCCCTACCTTTAAAGTGCAACACAGGTACGCTGCATGTCCTCCGTGTTGCGAGGCAGTGATGGCCTCCCTTAAGCCCTATTGCTGGAATGTAAGTTCTATTATCCTTAGAAAACCATTAGGTCTATCCCTATCCCTTTGGGTGCCACAGGGGTACACAAAGCATTGCTCACCAATGCATTGTGTACGCCTCTGGCACTCATTGGTTAACAGTAGGACCTAATGGTAGTGGCTGTCGAACGATGATTCAACTTGTATTCCAGCAACAGAGCTTAAGGAGCCACCAATGCCTTGCAGAACGGAGGACACGCAGCACACATCACTAAAAAGACGTGAAGGAGGCGTGCCACATTGCCCTCACTACCGTCACACTTACATTTCATGTCACGCAGCTGCACAGTGTGCACAGGGAGAGCAGCATTCTTCCAACGTGTACAGTATGGAACATGTTAACTTCCTATAATGGGGAAATCATTCAAATAAAAGAGAGAGACACCCAGGAATCCCCATCCCCAAGTCACCCCCTTATCACAAACTTGTGTGTGTGTGCGCACCCGTGTGTTTCTCACTGTGTGTGTTGCATGTCTATATCACACTCTATGTGTCTGCATGTTGTACATTGAATGTATGTATGTGTGTGTGTATATGAGTGTGTCACTCTTTGTGTATCTCAGTGCACGTGTGTGCATTTCCGTGTGTGTGTCTCTGTCTGTGTGTGTCTTGCATCCATGTGTGTACATTCATTTCCTATATAACCTGACGGGGAACGCCGTCCCACATTGCTAGTTTCTAAGAAGACATCATGTAACGGGTAGGGACCCGTTACTGGAGTTATCCCTAAGAAACTGCCCGGGAAACCGGTTCATGGAGGAGTGGAATTCACGGGGGCACAGGACAGACACTGGGTAATGGGATTCTATGCGGCCGGCCAGCGTCCCATTGAGAAAAGGGAGTTAAAGGGACGCCATAGGATTAACATGGTGAATGGTCGGCCGCCCTCTGATTGGTGGATTGGGGTTTAAAGGGACGCCATAGACTTAACATGGCGAATGGTCGGCCCCGTTCTCATTGGCTCTCGAACATCGAGCCCAAAAGAGGATTTTCCCATTGATTTAGAACGGGGCCGTCGCTCGCTCCCTGATTGGCCATCGACATTGGGACTGAGTTAAAGGGACTCCATAGACTTAACATGGGAAAATGTTGGAGGCCCAGGGATTGGCCGCAAGGACTCCGCGGCACGGCCTCTGATTGGCTAAAACCTAAAAGCGGAGTTCGAAATCTGGCGTCCCCAAGTCTACTGCCCTTTGTCCCGATCAATCACCCCAGCCCATTGTATGTGTCCCAAGACCCATTGTGTCCCCAAAGTGACCACAACCTTCTTTTGTGTGCATGTTAATAAGGTTACCTGTGTGCTATTGTTAGTGAATTCAGCCTTTTGTCACTGTGATGTGATTGAATTATCCTAACTCAGTTAACTGTACATAAAAGTGCTGATTTCATGTGAATAAACTGTTCTTCTGGTTGACTAAGAAGCGTGTCTTGTGTCTTCATTGAGAGGTGGTATCAATGGTCTTCTTGCGACCCCCACCTCTGGCGGAGAAGCGATACGGGAGACGGAGGGTTCTGTCAATCTCAGGCGGCTGCAGGAGCTCACTAGTCCGGTGCACGGTCCCAGATCATCCAGGGGAGGTACGAACTCCGTTACACATCATACCTCCCAAGTGTCCCTCTTTGAGACTCAAATCCCTCTGTCCCTCTTTCCCACCCTGGTGTCCCTCTTTTTAGGAGGTCAGACACTGGCGTCTTTAACACATTGCTCTGCAGCAATAAAAGACACATTAGTGCTTGTTTGAACGACAGTATGTGGGTTTATAAATCATACTGTGTAAATAAAAGAATATGGTCTCATGATAAATCATTTCTTCATTTACATAAATAGATGTCAATAGGTCATGAAATAACCTAAAAATGATTGGTAATGTCCCTCCCACCAACCACGCCCCCAGCAACACCCCCTAAAACACAAGTGTCCATCTTTGACCATTTGAAATGTTGGGAGGTATGAGACATTGCCATCTGATTTTATTTCCAGGTGGGAAAGGTACTATATAATCCTTCTGGGGCCCTCTAACCAAGAGGGGGCACTAAGCAGTTTATACTGTAGCGCCACCACTGGGTTAAAAATATTACTTTATAAATCTCAGTCAGGCCACACTCTCAGGTCAGGTGGGACAAATCTGGCCTTTGTGCTTCAGTAAGGAATCAGAACTGTGCATTTGTTCCAATGTCCCTTTAAAGCATGGTCACATGATGAGAAATCCATGTGTGTAACAGCCCCATCCATTTGTTTATTGGCACCATGGTGATTCCCAGCCTGTCCGCTATTCAAACTTGTTTTTTTAGGAGTGCAAACATTAACGATTAATCAGCTTTTTTCCTATAAAGGTGCAGTAATCAGCCTAGTGCTAGTCACTGATTAACCCCCTTAAAGACTGCTCAGTCCAGGGCACCAGGGCACTTTTTTTCATGGAAGAGTTTAGTGTTTGCAGTGCAATGTGCAGCCACGCAATGAACACAATCTTCCACGAGGTACCAGGACTGCCACTGGTTCTTAAAGGGACAGTAATACTTCAGTATTACAAATCCCTATAGTAAAGCCCTAGTAAAAAAAAAAGTATTGCCCCCAGTGTCATCTCTCAGACCTTTATGGTTTGAGAGATAATCGCTTCTAAAGTTGCCCTCTCCCTCCCCCTTCCCTGTAGTCTGCATTTTAGCTGACTGCAGGGAAGAGAGTCGTACGACTTTCAGGTGGCTCTCCAGCACAGCTTGATCGCATTAACTAAAAAAAAAAACTTTCACTGAAATGGTCTTCTACGTGTGCTTGGCTTGCAAGCACACGTAGAAGACCGTTTTCGTGAAAGTTTTTTTTTTTAGTTGACGAGATCGCGGCTCTGCTGCAGAGCCGCCTGATGATCTCTGACCGGATTTCCCTGAGTCAGCAACTTTAGAAGCGTTCATCTCTCAAATCATAAAGGTTTGAGAGATGACACTGGGGACAATACTTTTATTTTACTAGGGCTTTACTATAGGGATTAGTAATACAGAAGTATTACTATCCCTTTAATGCCCAGACAGCTGTGACGGACCTGGAACGTCATGGGGCGTTAAGGGGTTAAATCAATGAAAATACTGATACTGGCCTATCAGTTCATGTGCACTAGCTGATTAGGTAAAAAAACATGTGTTTATTTTTTTTTTTTTTAATATCAGATGAGTCGCCCCTTGGAGTCTTTCGGGCCGTATTTGACCCACGAGCCTCATGTTGGACGCTCATGGTTTAAAAGTATAAAAAAAAATCCCTTCAGGAGTTGAATGATTCTGGGATCTCTGTGTAACGTGGTTGGGGGAGTCCAGTTACCCAGGAGGCATTGGGGATGGGGGAGTCCAGTTACACAGGAGCCATTGTACGGCCATCACTGAGGCAGACAAGGAAGTTACTCTTTCACTGTCTATAAATAGACATGTCTTTCACTATACACCACTCCCACCGTGCCCTGAGGTTGCTGTGGCAGAAGACACCCAGAAGGGGGCGCCTGATGGTGAAGACAACTGTGAGGCCAGAGACAGGAGCTTACAGTGTAATCCAACCAAGAGCATAATGATAAATTACAGCTAGTTCTTATATAAAAGAGAAGAATATAAACACCCACAGGCTGCACTACTAACCTGACCAGTTCTGGGAAAAACCAACTACATGGTAGTGTCCAAAATCTATCTAGACTGGAAGTTCTGATGAGCGGGGCCTTCTATCTTATTGTTCTTTATGTCCCATTAGTATGAATGAATGGATATGTGTATTTATATAGTGCCACCAGTCATTGCCCCAAAAGCTTACAATCTAAAGTGGTTAAGTGCTGAATACAGTACTCATGTTCTGGTCAGGACAGGGGACATAATGTAAATAAATGATAAGAGTCTGAGTTGTACAACCTCAGTGACTTGAAGACCATAAGAGAGGTGCATCAGAACTGTTTTATGTCTCTGTATGTCTATTCCCTATTGTACATCTCTGGGTAATACGCTGGTGATATATAAAGAAATGATAATAATATTAGTCTGTCTGCAGACATAAGCTCTAAAACCTAATGCTCAGATGTACGTTTAACAGCAGCGCCACCTGGTGAACAGACCACAAACTGCAGACTGATTTTGACAACACTGGTTTTGCAGCAGTGATACTGGTAAAATTACCATGCAAAAAGATCAAAAACAGTGAAGCAATGTACTAGAGACCTTTACTAGTGTTCAAGGGGTTAAAATCAAAACTTAAGTCAAGTGGAATCTATTTCATATCTATATCTATCTATCTATCAATCAATCTATCTATCTCATATCTATCTATCTATCTCATATCTATATCATATCTACAGTATCTATCTCATATCTATCTGTGTGTCTGTCTGTCTATCTATCTATCTATCTATCTATCCATCTATCTCATATCTATCTATCTATCTATCTATCTATCTATCTATCTCCTATCTATCTATCTATCTATCTATCTCTCTCTCTCTGTCATTCTGTCTGTCTCTTAATTAGCAGTCATGAACTGTAAAATCTAATGCCCAAATATAGCCGATACACAGCAATAGCAGTAGTGCCACCTGGCGAACAGAATACAAACTGCAGTGATTTAAAAAAACAAGTTTTGTTGTAGTGGCATTGGTAACATTACCAGCAACAATGAACAAGAACAGTGATTAATGGCACCCTTTTAATGTACACTTGCAGTGTAAGTTAATGGGAAGGTGTGTGTGTCTGTGTGTGTGTGTGTGTGTGTGTGTGTGGGGGTGACGCACAAGGGCCTTGGCCTCATCATCTCTATGCCCCACCCAGATCCACTGTGCACTAATCCAGGGACAACTGATAGTCCTCAGCTCCCAGTGTCAAATTCATTGTTATAAAAATATAAAACCTTTGTGTTGGGCCTTTGCTCATACTGGCGATTTTAGCACAGCATCCTGTAATAATGAGCTAATCAACAGTTAATGGAACATAATGTCTGGCTTCTGGTGTGATCACTCAACTGAGACCTCTCTCTGTAGAGAGGCTAACGATCTCCAGACTGGAAAAGCCAAAGGACAGTTTTCTATACTTATTTTACTTGATTTATCATCTGCCTTTGACACAGTTAACCATTCTCTTCTTGCTCTTATTTTCCACAATCATGGTTTCCGAAATCAAGCTGCTTCATGGCTCTCCTCCTGTCTCTTACAACGTTCCTTTTTTGTGTCCTCTGCAATAACACCTCCACCACAGTCCCTCTGTCTGTGGGGGTGCCTCAAGGCTCCGTTCTGGGTCCTCTACTCTTCTCACTGTACACCCTTTCATTGGATGAACTTATTAATTCATTTGGCTTCAAATACCATCTATTTGCTGATGATACCCAAATTTACATCTCCACTCCTGATCTTTCACCTCAAATCCAGCTGTAAATTTCAGACTGCCTTTTGGCCATTTCCTCCTGGATGGCACAACGTCAGCTGAAGATAAACATGGCCAAAACTGAACTGCTTATTTTCCCTCCAAGACCTTGCCCAACACTTAGCTTCACCATTACAGTTGATGGAAATTACATTGATCCGGTCAGCTCAGCACGCTGCCTTGGGACCATATTGGATTCCTCTCTTTCCTTCTCCCCTCACATTAACTCTGTGGCTAGATCATCTCACTTCTTTCTGCGCAACATTGCTAAAATCCTCCCGTTCCTATCCCAACACACTACTCAAACTCTTATGCATGCCCTCATTCTGTCCCGCTTAGACTATTGCAATATCCTACTAACTGGCCTCCCTGCAACTCATCTTTCACCTTTGCAATCTGTTTTAAACTAAGCTGCACGAATCACCACACTCTCCCCAAAAACTGAACCTGCTCACATAATTCTCAGACATCTGTTATGGCTCCCAATTCAGCAGCGCATCAATTACAAAGTCCTTCTTCTCACCATTAATGCTCTCCACACTGCTACCCCTCCTTACATCTCTTCCCTCATCTCCTCTTATGTTCCTGATCACCTCCTTTGCTCAGCACACAACGCACTCCTTGTTACACCATCCACACCCTCTGCTCTCTCCCGTCTCAAACCTTTCTCGCTTTCTGTTCCCTACCTCTGGAACTCCATACCCCTCTCCTTACACCTAGAACAATCCCCCTCTGTCTTTAAGTCTACCCTGAAGTCTTATCTTCTGGAGCGCTAGGACCATGCACTACCTTTCGCCAAAGCCAGCAATTGTAATCTCAGCACTTGACACCCTCTTACCCTGTTGTCTGTCTCCTATTACCCATTTAGACTATAAGCTCCTTGGGGCAGGGACCTCTCTCCTAATGTTTAAATGAATGTGGCACTTATTTTATCCCCTCTTATTTAATGTAACTTAATTCTATTGTAAGGTGCTGCGTACATTGTGTGGCACCATATAAATAAAGACATACATACATACATACATTGGCCTCAATGTTTTTTCCTGCTGCTTTCCTATGTGTCGATGATATGGAAGACTAGGGCTGCTCTACACTTTTGGGTGGTTGGGCACAGTCCATGCATAGAGTGGGGTGTTGAGCAAAACTGATCTGCATGTTGGCCTATGGGCTGTGGTCTATGTGTTAAGTGAAGGAATGCTGAACAGGACTGATCTGCATGTTGGCCTATGGGCTGTAGTCAATGTGTTGAGTGAAGGAATGCTGAACATGACTGATCTGCATGTTGGCCTATGGGCTGTAGTCAATGTGTTGAGTGAAGGGGTGCTGAACAAGACTGATCTGCATGTTGGCCTATGGGCTGTGGTCTATGTGTTGAGTGAAGGAATACTGAGCAGGACTGATCTGCATGTTGGCCTATGGGCTGTGGTCTATGTGTTGAGTGAAGGAATACTGAACAGGACTGATCTGCATGTTGGCCTATGGGCTGTGGTCTATGCGTTGAGTGAAGGGATGTTGAGCAGGACTGATCTGCATGTTGGCCTATGGGCTGTGGTCTATGTGTTGAGTGAAGGAATACTGAACAGGACTGATCTGCATGTTGGCCTATGGGCTGTGGTCTATGTGTTGAGTGAAGGGGTGCTGAACAGGACTGATCTGCATGTTGGCCTATGGGCTGTGGTCAATGTGTTGAGTGAAGGAATGCTGAACAGGACTGATCTGCATGTTGGCCTATGGGCTGTGGTCTATGTGTTGAGTGAAGGGGTGCTGAACAGGACTGATCTGCATGTTGGCCTAGGGGCTGTGGTCTATGTGTTGAGTGAAGGAATACTGAACAGGACCAATCTACATGTTGGCCTATGGGCTGTGGTCTATGTTTTAAGTGAAGAAATGCTGAACAGGACTGATCTGCATGTTGGCCTATGGGCTGTGGTCTATGTTTTAAGTGAAGAAATGCTGAACAGGACTGATCTGCATGTTGGCCTATGGGCTGTGGTCTATGTTTTAAGTGAAGAAATGCTGAACAGGACTGATCTGCATGTTGGCCTAGGGGCTGTGGTCTATGTGTTGAGTGAAGGAATGCTGAACAGGACTGATCTGCATGTTGGCCTATGGGCTGTAGTCTATGTGTTGAGTGAAGGAATGCTGAACAGGACTGATCTGCATGTTGGCCTATGGGCTGTGGTCTATGTGTTGAGTGAAGGAATACTGAACAGGACTGATCTGCATGTTGGCCTATGGGCTGTGGTCTATGTTTTAAGTGAAGAAATGCTGAACAGGACTGATCTGCATGTTGGCCTATGGGCTGTGGTCTATGTTTTAAGTGAAGAAATGCTGAACAGGACTGATCTGCATGTTGGCCTATGGGCTGTAGTCTATGTGTTGAGTGAAGGAATGCTGAACAGGACTGATCTGCATGTTGGCCTATGGGCTGTGGTCTATGTGTTGAGTGAAGGAATGCTGAACAGGACTGATCTGCATGTTGGCCTATGGGCTGTAGTCTATGTGTTGAGTGAAGGAATGCTGAACAGGACTGATCTGCATGTTGGCCTATGGGCTGTGGTCTATGTGTTGAGTGAAGGAATGCTCACAAATACAGTGTGCTCTGGAATAAGTGGACAGTTGGGACATCACAGCATTGGAAAAGTGTTATGATATACTGATTTTGGGTTTACATCCTAACCTGCAGTAAGAAGGTTAAAGGGTTAAAGTTTAAAAGGTTGTTTGTTCTGGGAGTGTGTGTAATTAATTAAGGGTGGGGTTTATGAACAATCCCCTGTGTAGGACCCACAGAGCGTGCTCACAAATACAGTGTGCTCTTTACTAAGTGCTCTGGAATAAGTGCACAGTTGGTGAAACACAGCAGTTAGTGCAACACAGGTATATTAATTGTTTACATTTTAGGAACTCACATTTGCACCATACAGGATGATCAAGTTTGGAGATCTCACTCAGTGCACATCCTGCCATATGTATGCATGCTTGGAACAGCCGTACCAGGGTCCATACCGCTGTGGCAAGTGTGAGCAAGTGGCCCTTCTAGAAGCTCAGATTGGAGCTCTGGAGAGTCATATTGCAGCACTGAGAGAGATGACAACCTTGAGAGGAGTCTTTTGCTAACTGAGCAGAGTCCAGCTGGGTCACCTAGCAAAGAGGGAGGAGATCAGCTAGAAGGGAACCAGGCACATAGCTGGGTGACAGTTAGAAGTGGTTGCAGTGGGGGAGGGAAGAGGAAGAGGGCAGCCAGTCCTGAGTTTTTCCATTCCAACAAATTGGCTCATTTAAGTGAATATGTTGGGGAGGCAAACCCAGAAGTGGAATTGCTGGAGAAGACTGTTCTCCCTAACAGCTGGGAGAACAGATCCTCTAGCACAGAGGGGATCCAGAGGAAAGTGAAGCCTAGGCAGGTTGTGGTGGTAGGGGACTCTATTATTAGGAGAACTGATAGGGTAATCTGTGGCTCTGATCGCAGCAACCGAATGGTTTGCTGTCTCCCGGGTGCCCGGGTTCGGCATGTTGCAGACAGGGTGGACAGATTATTGGGAGGGGCTGGAGAGGATCCAGCTGTCTTGGTGCATATTGGTACCAATGACAAAGTAAGAGGAAGGTGGAGAGTCCTAAAAGGTAATTTTAGGGATTTAGGGAGTAAGATTAGGAACTGGACCTCCAAGGTAGTATTCTCAGAGATACTACCTGTGCCATGCGCTACGCCAGAGAGACAGCGGGAGATTAGGGAGCTCAATGCATGGCTGAAGTCTTGGTGTAAGAAGGAGGGCTTTGGGTTTTTAGAACACTGGACTGATTTTGCTTTGGGGTACAATCTCTATAGCAGGGATGGATTGCACCTGAATGCAAGAGGGTCTCAAGTGCTGGGGGAGAGGATGACTAGACGGTTGGAAGAGATTTTAAACTAGGAAGGGGGGGAGGGGCCAATAAATACTGGGATAGATAGTATAGAAAGGGAAGGCGATGTACTTAATAACCAGGTGGGAGGATCTGGGGGCGGGGTTAGTACAGATGATGGGGAGAAGCCTATAAACCATATCAAAATTAAATCACAAATGGAACATGGCAGTGGCATAAATTGTATGCTTGCAAATGCCAGAAGTTTAACTGATAAAAACAGGGTAAATGGAGCTGGTAGCTGAAATCGAAAACTATGACTTGATAGGCATAACAGAAACATGGTGGGATGACACACATGATTGGTCAATCAATTTGGAGGGCTACATGTTGTTTAGAAAAGATAGGTCAAACAAGAGAGGTGGTGGGGTCTGTCTGTATGTCAAACCAATATTATTGCCTCATTTGCGGGAAGATATCTGTGATGACAGTAGTGAACATGTGGAATCCCTGTGGGTTGAAATAGTCACTGGGGGTAAAGCTTTAGCCAACTTTAGCAGGTTTAATTCATCCCTTGGTCTCGTTGACTGGGATAGAATATTTTCAGGAAAAAACACAGAAGGTAAGTGGAATGCCTTCAAAATAACATTGCAAACATATACATATAAATGTATCCCTGTTGGAAACAAATACAAAAGAAGCAAATTAAAACCAATGTTGCTAACCAGTAAAGTAATTCATGAAATAAATAACAAGAAAGTGGCATTTAAACGTTATAAAGCTGAGGGATCAGCAGAGGGATTTGCAGACTACAAAAATGCCAACAAAACCTGTAAAAAGGATATTAAATTAGCTAGACTGGAGAATGAAAAAAATATTGCTAAGGAGAGCAAGAGCGGCCCAAAAAAATTCTTTAAATACATTAATGGCAAAAAATTAAAGTCTGATAATGTTGGGTCCTTGTTATCTGAAACGGGTAAGATGGTCAAAGGGGACAGAGAGAAGGCAGATATTTTAAATAATTTCTTTTCTTCTGTTTTTACCAAGGAACACCCATTGGACAAGAATCTGCAAACTACTTTTACAGAACAGTCACAGCAAACATGGGACTGGCTAACACAATAAAAAGTGTTAAAACAATTGAAGGGTGTTAAGGTAGACAAAGCCCCGGGGCCGGATGGTATACATCCACGGGTACTTAAAGAGCTAAGCCAGGCCCTGGCCAGACCGTTATATATTTCAGGGATTCTTTTATTTCAGGTATGGTGCCCATGGATTGGTGTAAAGCAGATGTGGTGCCCATATTTAAAAAGGGATCAAATTCACATCCAGGAAATTACAGACCTGTAAGCCTGACATCTGTGGTAGGGAAGCTGTTTGAAGGGTTGCTAAGGGAATATATTCAAGAATTCAGCTGGAACAGGAATATAATTAGCAGGAGCCAACATGACTTTGTGAAAGACAGGTCTTTTCAAACTAACTTGATCGCATTTTATGAAAAAGTGAGTAAAAATATAGATGCGGGAGCAGCGGTTGATTTGATCTATTTAGACTTTGCCAAGGCGTTTGATACGGTTCCACACAAGAGGTTACTGTACAAATTGAATGAAATAGGCCTAGGGGAAAATGTTTGTGTGTGGATTGGAAATTGGCTTAAACATAGAATGCAAAGAGTGGTAGTAAATGGCAAGTTCTCCAATTGGATAAATGTGATAAGTGGAGTACCTCAGGGATCTGTCCTGGGTCCTCTTCTTTTTAATTTTTTTCTTAATGATCTCCCAGAGGGCATAGGGAGCCATGTATCAGTGTTTGCCGATGACACAAAATTAAGTAAGGTAATAAAGTCTGAACTGGATGCGTCTTCATTACAAGATGATTTGGACAAATTGAGTAACTGGGCAGGCGAATGAGATTCAATATAGACAAGTGTAAAGTTATGCATTTTAGGTATAATAATAAAAATGAAACATATAGTTTAAATGGTGTTTCTCTGGGGAAATCTACTAATGAAAAGGATTTGGGAGTAATGGTAGACAATAGACTTAGAAGTAGCATGCAGTGCCAGCTGGCAGCTGCAAAGGCCAATAAGACATTGGCATGTATTAAAAGGGGTATTGACTCAAGGGAGGAAGATATTATTATGCCTCTTTACAGGTCCATGGTAAGACCCCACCTAGAATATGCTGTTCTATTCTGGGCGCCCTTTCTGAAAAAGGACATTATGGAACTAGAGAGAGTGCAGAGGAGGGCTACAAAACTAGAAAGTGTTAGTTATGAAGAAAGGCTAGAAAAGTTAAACACACTAGAGAAACGGTGTCTTAGAGGGGATATGATAACACTATATAAATATGTTCAGGGTCCATACAAAGGGCTCTCAAAAGACCTGTTCATTAACAGAACAGTACACAGGACAAGGGGCCACTCGCTTAGACTTGAGGAAAGGAGATTTCATCTACAACAGAGGAAGGGATTCTTTATAGTAAGGACAATAAAGGTATGGAATTCACTGCCTGAGGAGGTGGTGCTATTGAATACATTAGATGCCTTTAAAAGGGGCCTGGATACTTATTTAAAAGAGCATAACATAGAGGGCTAAGTACGTTAGTTTTAGGATTAATATTTAGTTAGTGTTTGTTGATCCAAGGAGAAATCTGATTGCCATTTGGAATCAAGAAGGAATTTTTTCCCCCCATTCAAGGCAGAATTTGAAATTACTATATTGAGAGTTTTTTTGCCTTCTTTTGGATCAACGATGGTAAACAGGAATAGGAAAAGGGTTGGACTAGATAGACGCAAGTCTTTTTTCAACCTAAATTACTATTACTTTGTAATGCTGAACAGGACTGATCTGCATGTTGGCCTATGGGCTGTGGTCCATGTGTTGACTGAAAGTGAGTTGAGAAGGATTGATCTGCATGTTGGCCTATGGGCTGTGGTCCATGTGTTAAGTGAAGGGGTGCTGAACAGGACTGATCTGCATGTTGGCCTATGGGCTGTGGTCCATGTGTTAAGTGAAGGGGTGCTGAACAGAACTGCTCTGCATGTTGGCCTATGGGCTGTGGTCTATGTGTTGAGTGAAGGAATGCTGAACAGGACTGATCTGCATGTTGGCCTATGGGCTGTGGTTTGTATGTTGACTGAAAGCGAGTTGAGAAGGATTGATCTGCATGTTGGCCTATGGGCTGTGGTTTGTATGTTGACTGAAAGCGAGTTGAGAAGGATTGATCTGCATGTTGGCCTATGGGCTGTGGTCCATGTGTTAATTGAAGGGATTCTGAACAGGATTGATCTGCATGTTGGCCTATGGGCTGTGGTCCATGTGTTAAGTGAAGGGGTGTTGAACAGGACTGATCTGCATGTTGGTCTATGGGCTGTGGTCCATGTGTTGAGTAAAAAGGAGTTGAGAAGGACTGATCTGCATGTTGGCCTATGGGCTGTGGTCTATGTGTTAAGTGAAGGGGTGCTGAACAAGATTTTTCTGCATGTTGGCCTATGGACTGTGGTCTATGTGTTGAGTGATGGGGTGCTGAACAGGACAGACCTGCAGGACATCACACGTAGGAGGACAGACACTGCAGGACATCACACACACAAAGGAGGGCAAACACTGCAGGACATCACACACAGGAGGACAGACACTGCAGGACATCACACACAGGAGGGCAGACACTGCAGGACATCACACAGGAGGGCAGACACTGCAGGACATCACACACACAAAGGAAGGCAGACGCTGCAGGACATCACACAAGGAGGACAGACACTGCAGGACATCACACCCAGGAGGACAGACAGTGCAGGAGATTTCACATAGGAGGGCAGACACTGCAGGACATCACACACAGGAAGACAGACTGAAGGACATCACACAAAGGAGGGCAGATACTACAGGAAATCACACACAGGAGGACAGACACTGCAGGAGATCACACACAGGAGGACAGACACTGCAGGAGATCACATGCAGGAGGACAGACACTGCAGGACATCACACACAGGAGGACAGACACTGCAGAAGATCACACACACAGGAGGACAAACACTGCAGGACATCACACACAGGAGGACAAACACTGCAGATCACACACACGCAGGAAGACAGAAACTGCAGGACATCACACACAGGAGGACAGACACTGCAGAAGATCACACACAAAGGAGGACAAACACTGCAGGACATCACACACAGGAGAACAGACACTGCAGGAGATCACACACACACACGCAGGAGGACAGAAGCCGCAGGACATCACACACAGGAGGGTAGACACTGTTGATCTTTGTGATCAACTCATGCAGCCTTACCTAACCATGAGAAAATCTATGGCCTGGTATAAGAAGGTTGCCATTTTCCTTATGCAGACTGCCGTTTATAATTCATATGTAATGTTTAAATTGGCAAACCCCAGTCAAAAATCACTTTTTTGCAGTTCCAAATGCATGTCATTTCCAGTTTTTTGTTTGAAGGGGCAACAGCAGTTTTACAGCAGAGACCTGGTTTAGGACACTATGCATTTAAAATCCCCCCCAACCCTCCAAAAGAGTAAGCCACAGAAATGCTGCAGGGTGTGCTACGCCAATGACAAATGGACAGAAACCACCTTCTACTGTCCTGATTGCCCTACAAAACCTGGGCTCTGCATTGGTGACTGCTTCAAGCAGTATCAAGTATGTGCAATGCAGTAATTCTGTAATTTAATTACTTGGCAACGCTTTCCCCCTGAAATATCCTGTTTTTTTTCCAAAAAAAAAACATCCCTCCTTAGATCTAACACTATGAAAATATAATGGGAACAACCTTGTTTTTTCCATGTCTGAAAATAGAAACATGCATGTTCTCAACTGAACCCAGTAATTCCCCCAAACCTATGCATATGGGGCATTGCCATACTCAGAACATGTAGTTGAATTGTGGACCAATGGATTTTTACAAATATCCAAATATCCTGTGCTTGAAAACCACAGAAACACCGAAATATAGGTGTGAAAATGCTGATTTTTTTTTATTTAAATACGAGGGATTAGTGGTAAAATGGCTGAATGAAAAATTTTAAAACATGCCTAAAATGAAAACCTGGGTTAACTACTTTCCAAAAATACTAGGCATATGGGATACTCTCATATTCAGGAGAAGCAAATGAATATATTTAGGGGTATTTTTTGAAATGAACTATTTGTATACAAATCCTGACAGGAAAATGTAAGCAAAAATTTTTTCCCTCTTTTTTTCTATTTTAAACAAATTAAACCATGAGGTATTCATATAACTTTAGTATCAAAAGAAAGCCCTACTTGTGCTTAAAAAACAGTATATAATTTGTGTGGGTGTATTAAAGGAATTAAAGAGAAAATAGGATTGAACAAAGACATAGTCAAAAAAATCAAAATTGCTCTGGTCCTTAAGTGAAATCCACCTCAGATTTGCCGGTCCTTAAGGGGTTAAGGAACTTGGCAGTTAGGTTTTTCCAAACATCTTCTCTCTCTTCATGTAATCCCAGACAGACTCGATGATGTTGAGATCAGGGCTCTGTCCATTACTGAAGTGTACACCAAGTATCTGTCCATTACTGAAGTGTATCCCTAACACCAAGTATCTGTCCATTACTGAAGTGAATCCCTAACACCAAGTATCCGTCCATTAATAAAGTGCATCCCTAACACCAAGTATCTGTCCATTACTGAAGTGCATCCCTAACACCAAGTATCTGTCCATTACTGAAGTGAATCCCTAACACAAAGTATCTGTCCATTACTGAAGTGCATCCCTAACACCAAGTATCTGTCCATTACTGAAGTGTATCCATTACTGAAGTGTATCCCTAACACCAAGTATCTGTCCATTACTGAAGTGTATCCCTAACACCAAGTATCTGTCCATTACTGAAGTGCATCCCTAACACCAAGTATCTGTCCATTAATAAAGTGTATCCCTAACACCAAGTATCTGTCCATTACTGAAGTGCATCCGTAACACCAAGTATCTGTCCATTTATAAAGTGCATCCCTAACACCAAGTATCTGTCCATTACTGAAGTGTATCCCTAACACCAAGTATCTGTCCATTACTGAAGTGAATCCCTAACACCAAGTATCTGTCCATTACTGAAGTGCATCCCTAACACCAAGTACCTGTCCATTAATAAAGTGCATCCCTAACACCAAGTATCTGTCCATTACTAAAGTGCATCCCTAACACCAAGTACCTGTCCATTACTGAAGTGCGTACCTAACACCAAGTACCTGTCCATTACTGAAGTGCATCCCTAACACCAAGTACCTGTCCATTACTGAAGTGCGTCCCTAACACCAAGTACCTGTCCATTACTGAAGTGCATCCCTAACACCAAGTATCTGTCCATTACTGAAGTGCATCCCTAACACCAAGTATCTGTCCATTAATAAAGTGCATCCCTAACACCAAGTACCTGTCCATTACTGAAGTGCATCCCTAACACCAAGTAGCAACAAAATTAATTAAAGGAATGGAGGAATTGACGTATGAGAAACGACTAGATAAACTTAGTTTATTTACTCTAGAGAAAAGACGACTGAGAGGAGACCTTCTCACATTGTACAAGTATATGAGAGGTCAATACAAGGATCTCTGTGGTGAGCTATTTATTCCAAGGCCTGATCAGGTGACCAGGGAACACCCCTTGTGTTTAGAGGAAATGAGGTTTAGACTTCAGCAGAGGAAGGGTTTTTTTTTACAGTAAGGTCTGTTAAATTGTGAAATTCTTTGCCTAAGGAGGTGGTTATGGCAGATACAATGGATACATTCAAGAGAAGATTAGATTCATTTCTTTCCAAAGGGAACATAAAGGGTTATACTGTTTATTAGTAGGCCGATCAGGAAGGTCTGATAAAGATTAACTTATTTGGTAGCAGGAAAGCTATAAAATTACTGGGGTATGAGGAGAAGGTTGAACTTGATGGACTTGTGTCTTTATTCAATCCTAATTTACTATGTTACTAAGTATCTGTTCATTACTGAATTGCATCCCTAATACCAAGTATCTCTCCATTACTGAAGTGCATCCCTAACACCAAGTACCTGTCCGTTACTCAAGTGCATCCCTAACACCAGGAATCTGTCCAATACTAAAGTTAATCCCTAACACCAAGTATCTGTCCATTACTGAAGTGCATCCCTAACACCAAGTATCTGTACAATTCTGAAGTATATACCTAACACCAAGTATCTGTCCATTACTGAAATGCATTCCTAACACCAAGTATATGTCTGTAACGGATCCTACTCCAGATATTTCGGATCTCCAGTATATTCAATGGAATAACATATGTGTGTGATAATATAAAGTGATGTAGATATGTATATGTAGCTTTAAATCCCAGTCTTTGGGAAAGTAGAGTACACTTATATGCCCCCGTCTTTCAACTCCTTACCCGGCTTTTGTAACTCTTCACGGGCAGGTTTGCAGTCCTCCCGTCTCTACGTTTGCCTCCGCGGGCAGGTCTGCGTGTCTCCTGTCTCTTTCTGGTAAGCGGGAAGATGCATGATCTCCACTTTCTTTCTCGCTTGCTTCACCGGCAAGTAGGTGATCTCCTGACTATTATCATAACAGCACGAGATTCCCAGAAGTAGTACTGAGGTTCAGTACGAAACGCGTTGGAGAAAATTATTTACGGACAGCATAGTGTACTTTGGACTTTGAAAGCGCATCTAAAAGTACCCTAAGATAAGCGGTTAGTGTATGGTCAAAAATCTGCTATGTGGATCTGTTACACTGCCTGAACCAGCCAGAAGAGAAGAAGAAAAGAAACGTACACCTGCCCCATAAGAGAATACATATGCCCGCTAATAGGAAATAGTCGGGAGATCACCTACTTGCAGGTGAAGCAAGGTAGAAAGAAAGTGGCGATCATACGTCCTCCCGCTTACCAGAAAGACCGGAGACATGCAGACCTGTCCGCGGAGGCAAACGTGGAGACAGGAGGACTGCAAACCTGTCCGTGAAGAGTTACAAACAAAAGCCGGGTAAGGAGTTAAAATACGGGGGCATATAAGTGTACTGCTACTGGGATTTAGAGCTACATATACATATCTAAGTATCTATGGAATGCTCTGCCATCCAACCTGTACCACTGCACCTCTCTGATAACCTTCAAATCTCACTTAAAAAAGCACCTCCTGGATAAAATCTCAACATGCTAGAAGGCACTGATGTTGTACAATGAACTCTCTTATACATTATTTACATTACTGATGTTCTCTATCATCATCAGAACTAGCACTGTATTCAGCACTTGACCCTAATGTACTCTGTATGTCTCCCATTACCACTTTAGATTGTAAGCTTTCGGGCAGGGACCTCCCACCCATTGTTTTACTCTACAAAACACCTGTAACCCTGTATTATCTAAACCCTTAAATTGTAAAGCACTGCATACACTTGTGGCGCTATATAAATAAACATAAACATATTCATCTACATCACTTTATATTATCATACACAGATGTTACTCCATTGAATATAGAATCTCATATACTGGAGATCCGGAATATCTGGATATCTCATATACAGCTTGTATCCTGGGACTCAGAAGGATCATAGGCCGTTTTTGATGGACTTTCCCTTTAAAGATCTGTCCAAAAACTTAACTGGCCAGCCAGACTGTTGATATTTGCATAGTCAGTTTTTATTTTATATGATTGTAGTTTTATGATTGAAATATATGAATGTGCATGCATATTGATTTTTTATAGTACAAATATTTGTGAATATTAGAAATATTCTTTTTGCATTTGGTAATAGGAAAGCTTTTTAAATATATAGTCTAGGGAGTGGTCTCCTTATATTTGGTTTATTCTATATATATATATATATATATATATATATATATATATATATATATATGTTGTTTTACATTGTTCATTTTATTATTGTATTACATATGTCTGTTTTTTTAGTAAATATCCTGTTCCGTGGAGACCTTTTTCCTTTTTCTTCTTTCAGGATAAACAATGTCTTGCGTGTAGGGCCAATGAGCTGGAGAACAATGGTAGAGCGAGTTCTCTCGGACACATCCAGTAGGGTGAGTGCAAGACCAGGCCGCATTGTGACTCCATATCATCTAGACCTGTTCCTGTGCTGTACTGGGTATCCTGACTAATGCTGTTAAGGTCTAATAAAATAGTGTTGTACCATCTGCCTACCTGATCCACTTCATCCTTCTCGGGAATAAAGAATCCGCTGTAGATCGCCTCTAGTTAAGCACAGGAGCTGTGAAGGAAAAGTACATTTCAGCCTTCATGGGCCTCGTCAGTGAGGTGCTGCTCTTCTGTATAGGCACCGTAGAGCAAGGGGTCCACATCTGCACTTCTCCATAACTTTAGGGGAACCCAAGTCCAAGAATGATTGGTATATGCAAATTAAAGGTCAGAGATACTCAACTAGAATGGAACAGGCCTGCCAGGGTACATAGCAGGATCTAGCCAAGGTGCAATCTGAACATTAATATGGATATGCAAGTAACACTTGGGGTTGGTCTCCCTTAGGTTTATGGGGGATCCAGAAGAGGATCTGGAGAGAACAGCAGCACTGCACTGAGGAGGTCCAAGAAGGCTGAAATGTAAGTCTGGGATTGGCTGTTACTCTTGTTCAGAGAGGAATTGACTGTAACTTTGGGGCTGGACTGTCATCTGGGCAGGGGTAGTATGATGTGCTGCAGAATATTCTTCACTGTGTATGGTGACCGTGAGCTAAAACAGATTGCACCCTGAGTAGGATAAGGTCCTACAGAGCCCACTACATACCCCGACAGAGTAATTCATAGTACAGCATCTCTGATCATTACTCGTTTGCAAAGAAACATTGATTTTGATGGCAGATAAGACTCAACTGGCCATCCGATCTGCCCATTTTCACTATACAGATAAGGAGACTATCTGTCTCCTTCCCTCCCAGTCTGTCTCCTTCCCTCTGCCCGTCTCCTTCACTCTTCCAGTCTCCTTCATCTTTCAGTGTCCATGGGAGACAGAATGGGATTAGAAAGGCAGACATGAGAGTAGACCAGCAGGAGATGTTAGTAAAAAGAAGATCAGACTAAATAATGCACTTGGGATGTAAAAATCCGAAGGCAGAATATAGTATTAAGGGTACCGTGCTGTCAGAGACAACAGAGGAAAGGGATTTGGGAGTAATTATCTCTAATGACTTAAAGGTAGGCAGGCAATGTAATAAAGCGGTGGGGAATGCAATCAGGGTACTGGGTTGTATAGCTAGGGGCATTAGTAGCAGAAAAAGGGAAGTGGTCATGCCACTCTACAGATCTCTAGTTAGACCTCACCTAGAGTATTGTGTACAGTACTGGAAGCCCCATCTCCAGAAGGATATAGATCCTCTAGAGTATTGTGTAAAGTACTGGAAGCCCCATCTCCAGAAGGATATAGATACTCTAGAGCAGGGCTCAAAATTTCAACTCGCCTACTCGCATTTGGTGAGGAGAAATTGAGTGAGGGCGAGTGGAAATTGAAGCCCTGTATGAAAATAAACATGCACATTAGACATGTCGCCATAATAAAAATAGCGTCATGAGAATCTCGCACTGCAAGATTCTCATGTCAGGTAGTGAAAGGTTGCATCCCCGCCATCGCTCACGTCTCCCCTCCGCTCCACAGTTGCACACAACTGTACACAGCTGAGCGCTGCCCCAGCTCGTGATAAACAATATATTGAGTTTATTTTCCCCCTTTAAAGGCAAAAGCGAGGAAACTGCTTTTGGCAGAGAATGTACTTGGCGTAAATGTGATAGAGAGGGACACGGAAAAATCATCAGGGACTGATAAGTTTTTAAAGTATTCTGTCAAGAGCAGTTTCCTTGCTGTTGCCTAAAAATCAGAGATCATGAGATGTCCTGCTTCCCAGGCACTACCCAGAAGCCTTGGCACCCTTGTAGCGTCAGGAAATTGGACGTGCATGCACTTCATTATATGCGCACGTAGCGTGCGCCGTAATATACTCCATGCCCGCCTCTGAGTAGTTGGAGTCCTCTTCATTAGCGACAGCACACTGGCTGAGCGAGCGAGCATGCTGATGGTGCTGAGACATCTCAGAGGTAATAATTTAACTTAACTTAAACTTCACCAGTTGAGTTGCAAAGTTTATGTGAAGAATGAATTGCTGAGGGGGGTGGGGGCGACATGCTTATACCCAGGCACCAAGTTAACCAAGTCCTGTAAACTCCCAGCAATTAATTCCACAGAAGTTAAGCTGTAGTGTATAACCTGTCATAGGGTTATGTGACAGAACTGTGGTTGGCTAAATGTATTTAAAATTGAGATGACAATATGTGCATGCAGTAGGATGCAGAGCACGACAGGTCGTTAACTATCAGTATACACATACAACTACACTGACTCCCCAAATCAGAAAATCGCACACCTTCAGCTGCCACTCTTTGTGACACAATTTGGAAAAATCCTAATTAGGGCTATGACTATCAGCATGCTATGGAGACAAGGCAACATGCGCCTTAATCGTACCTATGAAAAATGATAATGGCTGGAAACGCACCTGCCAATGATGCGCTTTCCTTGTTTTTTGTTGGTGTTTTGTAGTAGTTGGAAAGGCAAAGTGACGTTGTCTACTTTATTTATATCATCTGGAAATTCCATGATATAAATAAAGGAGACAAAGTCACTTTCATCCTGTTCGTTGAGTTCTTACATGTAAAGGAACCTCATTCTGTAATTAAAGGAAGGAGTGCCCCATCCTATATAATAATTCGCCAAGTTGTATGTAACGCCCGACATGCGCAGTAGACACTGCTGCGCGTGCGGCAGTCACGTGCAGCAGAGACTGCCCGCGCCGCGGCCGATACAGAGCTGGGCGCTCCGAAGGAGCGTACAGCTCTGTATCAGCAGCGGCGCGGGCAGTCTCTACTGCGAGTGACTGCCCCGCGAACAGCTGCCAGAGGCACTGTGGCCCGTGTAACGGACTGTTCAACTAGTATAATATATAGTACTTAATCAATAATGATTTCCCTCTACCCAGTAGTAACTTCTTAGTCTTATACTGTAGGTGTCGTTAGAGGTGCCCAAAAATACAGGCTTCTTTTTAGTGAACGTTTAGTCGAACAGATACAGTGTCACTGGAAATGTTGTCAAGTATTCTCTCAACATTTCAAAATTCAATTTGAAGAACAGGAACTTCAGTGTGGCACCAAGAGAATGGGTTATATTACTGCACGCCACACACTGCTGATGGTGTCCCTGTGTTTAGGAGATCAGACTGTGCGGTGTGTAATGCACCACATTCCTCTACGGCAATAAATCTCACATTAATATTTGTTTAAACTACAGAGTTTATCCTACTATTTAAAACATGAAAACTACAATTGTTGATGTTTTATTCGCAAGTTATTGCAGCTGGAACTTGAATTTTTGTTAGAAGTACCTCTATAGCCTGATCTTTTACAGTGGAGCTATTGTAAGACCATGAGATGGGTGGGGTTAAAGGTGGGGATATGGGTGGGGTTAAAGGTGTGGATATGGGTGGGGCTAGGCATGGAAACTGGTGGCTAGTAACTTTTTAGGCCTGGCTAGTAGCTCAGGACTTGAAATTTTGAGCCCTGCTCTAGAGTATTGTGTACAGTACTGGAGACCCCATCTCCAGAAGGATATAGATACTCTAGAGTATTGTGTAAAGTACTGGAGACCCCATCTCCAGAAGGATATAGATACTCTAGACATAGAAAATTCAGAGAAGGGCTACTAAAATAGTGAATTGTATACAGGAAAATAAATATCAAGATAGAGAAAAGGATCTGAACATGTATAGCTTGGAGGAAAGAAGAGAGATAGAGGGAGGGTATGATATAAACATTCAAATACATGAAGGGATTCAAGAGAGTGCAGGAGGAAAGTACATTTAAAATGAGTAAAAATGTTAGGACAAGAGGTCACAGTGTAAAACTAGAGGGACACAGGTTTAGATGTAATGTAAGAAAGTTTTAATTCACTGATGGGGTAGTAGATAACTGGAACGGCCTACCAGCAGAAGTGGTAGAAGATAATACAGTGAGGGAATGTAAGCATGCATGGGATAGGCATAAGGCTGTCCTGAACATAAGACAAGAGACCAAATAAGATTAGAGCTTTCTTTACAGCAGGAAAATGGGCGACTAGATGGAACGAATGGTTCTTATCTGCCATCAAATTCTATGTATCAATGTTATATACCCTGGATAGGATACAGCCCTATTGAGTATGATATACATTGGATATAACTGAATTTGTGACATGTAGATATATAGGACCCTATGAGAATTAGGCACAAAAGAAAAGAGGACAATTCTGGGACAAACCAGAGGGTTAACATAAATATTCTTCAATTATTTAAATGGGGGTTTTCAACTCTTTAACTGCTTTGAGATGAGTTTGAGGTTTCTATAGTGTTTAAACAGTTAAAAGCCCCATTTCAATTAGTGGTAACATAGTAATTTAGGTTGAAAAAAGACTTGCGTCCATCTAGTTCAATCCTTTTCCTATTCCTGTTTACCATCGTTGATCCAAAAGAAGGCAAAAAACCCCCTCAATACAGCAATTTCTAATTCTGCCTTGAATGGGGGGGGGGGGGGGGGGAATTCCTTCTCAATTCCAAATGGCAATCAGATTTCTCCTTGGATCAACAAGCCCTAACTAAATATTAGTCCCAATACTAACGTACATAGCCCTCTATGTTATGCTGTTTTAAATACGTATCCAGGCCCTTTTTAAAGGCATATAATGTATTCGATAGCACCACCTCCTCAGGCAGTGAATTCCACATCTTTATTGTCCTTACTGTAAAGAAACCCTTCCGCTGCTGTAGATTAAATCTCCTTTCCTCAAGTCTAAGCGGGTGGCCCCTTGTCCTGTGTACTGTTCTGTTAATGAACAGGTCTTTGGAGAGCCCTTTGTATGGACCCTGAACATATTTATATAGTGTTATCATATCCCCTCTAAGACGCTGTTTTTCTAGTGTGTACAGATTTAACTTTTCTAGCCTTTCTTCATAACTAAAACTTTCCATTCCCCTTACTAGTTTTGTAGCCCTCCTCTGCACTCTCTCTAGTTTCTCTAGTAGTTTTGGGAAGGTTCATTTCACCTCTGTGGTACAACTGGTTTGCCCCAAAATTGCTCCCCTTTTCTTAGTGCATATGGTCCTATACATTACTAGCCAGTCTCCTTCCATTATAAAGAGTAACGCAGGGCTCACAAGACAAAACAAACTCATTAAGGTTAGGACTTGCCTATACTGGGGTACCCTGGCTTACTATGGCCATAACCTGTTTAATCCAGTGATTATACGCAGGCACCATGCAGCAGTGTATAGCTCTAAAGGGTTAGTAATACTCAAAAGTATTGCCTTGAGTCTTCGAGACTGCGCTATATTTAAGTCTTTAGCTATGCACAGATAAAGATCCCCCGCCCACCCCTTTATTCTACGTCATGCTGAATCTGCAGTCTGGTTGTACGGCTAGAACGAGGGACAAACTTCACTAAGCAAAGGGAAATTCTGCCCTCCTTCGTCAAGGTGTGTGTGGGGGGGAATTGTTCCCTTCTACTTACTGACTGAAGTCTGTCCCTCGCTGCAGCCGAGTCACACGACCCAATTACAGATCCAGAGGGAGGCAGACAGAAAGGGGCGAGCTAGGGATCTTTATCTGTGCACGACTAAAGATTTAAATATAGTGCAATCTCTTCGTTTTTATATAAAGAAGACTCTTCACAGTACAGTACTAAGTAGACATTAGGTGCCAGTCCCAGTGACATTGCTCTTAGCCGTTTGGTCAGTGCTATTTGCTCTCCAGCTATAATATGCATTTGGGTGCACTTACTGAAACCTGGAATTCCTAGTTAGTACTTACAGCGCGAATACGTGAGAAGAAATCAGCATATGCTGTCATGGCCTTCAGAGGCACATGGCAAGTCCAACCCCGGTCAGATCTGTTAGTTACCCAGAAATAATACGAGCTGTAATTCAATAAGAGATGGAGAGCCACAGTCTGTCCACCCATGCACTGATGTATAAGAAAACAAGATTCTCAACCCCCTAAAAACAATCTGACAACAATGGATTAATAATGGTGAGCAAACCTACACATGGGTATAGTGAGGAAAGACAAGACACAGACCGTGTGGTTCTACTGTACTGAGGAAAGACAAGACACAGCCCGTGTGGTTCTACTGTACTAAGGAAAGACAAGACACAGTCCGTGTGATTCTACTGTACTGAGGAAAGACAAGACACAGTCCATGTGATTCTACTGTACTGAGGAAAGACAAGACACAGTCCGTGTGATTCTACTGTACTGAGGAAAAACAAGACACAGTCCGTGTGATTCTACTGTACTGAGGAAAGACAAGACACAGTCCGTGTGATTCTACTGTACTGAGGAAAGACAAGACACAGTCCGTGTGATTCTACTGTACTGAGGAAAGAAGACACAGTCCGTGTGATTCTACTGTACTGAGGAAAGACAAGACACAGTCCATGTGATTCTACTGTACTACGGAAAGAAGACACAGTCCGTGTGATTCTACTGTACTGAGGAAAGACAAGACACAGTACGTGTGATTCTACTGTACTGAGGAAAGACAAGACACAGTCTGTGTGGTTCTACTGTATTAAGGAAAGACAAGACACAGTCTGCGTGATTCTACTGTACTGAGGAAAGACAATGCACAGTCTGTGTGATTCTACTGTACTGAGGAAAGACAAGATACAGTCCGTGTGATTCTACTGTACTGAGGAAAGACAAGACACAGTCAGTGTGATTCTACTGTACTGAGGAAAGACAAGACACAGTCCGTGTGGTTCTACTGTACTGAGGAAAGACAAGACACAGCCCGTGTGGTTCTACTGTACTAAGGAAAGACAAGACACAGTCCGTGTGGTTCTACTGTATTTATCTGGAAAATTTACAGGAAAAAAAGGTTACAAAATGCATTTCCTGAAGATTTCATACAAATCTCTGTAAACATCTCAAAGGTAATGGCTGTTTTCTTCTTAACCCCTTAACGGCCAGAGTGGTGTGCCACGCACTAGAAAGAAGTGAGCCGCACACCCCACTGGTCCTTTAAAAGGTTACCCTTTTGAGTGTCAGAGGGGTACGAACCCCGTACCCTCTGGCACTCAAAGGGTTAATGAGAAGAACAAAAGTGCACAGCTCAGGACAGAAAGATTAGAAACATTCAATGGACAGAGTGAAGCAGTGAGGGCCCCACCGAGCGCCAATCAAGGGCCCCACTGCAGGGAGAACAGAGTTAAGGAAACATTCTAATCCCTTCCACTCCCAGGGGCCATTTTTACCCCAACAACTCATTTTAGGGCGGCTTGGCAGTGGATGGAGTAAAGGCCACAGGAACGATGGCAGATTGTGACTCCTGGGTCATTGTCACAGTCCCATGCACTGGATTTCACTTCACTGCTGTCAGCTCAGCGTCTGCAGTTCCACTGGATCCCTGAAATCTGGGTTTTTGGTGTCACTAGCGGCATCCGCGCCTTCCTTCCTCTGCTCTGTATTCGCTTCGCTCCTCACTCCTCGACTTGTCTCCTGCCCTCTCCCTGCATCTTTATCCGCCTCCTGCCCTCTCACTGTATGTGGTTCTTGCCCACCCCCTGCATCATGTTCTGCCTCTTGCCCACTCCCTGACCTCTGCCCTCTCACTGTATCTTCTTCTGCCTCTTTCCCGCTCCCTGCCCGATGCCCTCTCCCCGCATCCCGTCCTAACTCCTCTATGTGGACACTTTTTGTCTGATTATCTTCCAGTTTGGATTTTTTCACTTCTTTCACAGTGTTGTTAAGACTAAAACCTGTTAAATCTTTAACAAGATCATCACTCACAGCATTATCATCACTAGGGGGCACAACTGAGCCACTATCTGACATCTTCCTTTTCTTATTAGTCTCTGCCCGGGTGACATGATGATTCTCTTCTTTATTCTCAGCCTTTTCTTCTTTCCTATCCCCCTTTCCACCATCTGATCCTCCAGTAATGCCTGCTGCCTCATGTAATACCTTTTGCTTCTCTATTTTCTCCCTTCCATCCCAATTCCCTTTACTCTGGTGCGCTCCACTTTCTGCCCCTCCATTCCCATTCCCTGCTTTTACCCCTTCTGCCCCATTACTGTCCCCACTCTCTGCCTGTTCCTTCTCTATTGACTTACCTTTTCCACATTCTACCATCTCCTGCTCAATCACTTTACCTTGTCCATTTCTACTATCTTCCCTCTTATGCATCCCACACTCATCCCCAAACACAAACTTTCCCCTGATGACTCCGTCCTCAGTATCTGCCTTATCTACAGATCTCCCAGCCTCTTTGTCCCCACCCTCTTCCATATCTATAGATCTCCCAGCCCCTTTGTCCCCACCCTCTTCCTTATCCACAGATCTCCCAGCCCCTTTGTCCCCACCCTCTTCCTTATCTACAGATCTCCCAGCCTCTTCGTTCCCACCCTCTTCCTTATCTACAGATCTCCCAGCCTCTTTGTCCCCACCCTCTTCCATATCTACAGAGCTCCCAGTCCCTTTGTTTCCACTTTCTTCCTTATCTACAGATCTCCCAGCCCCTTTGTTTCCACTTTCTTCCATATCTACAGATCTCCCAGCCTCTTTGTTTCCACTTTCTTCCATATCTACAGATCTCCCAGCCTCTTTGTTTCCACTTTCTTCCATATCTACAGATCTCCCAGTCCCTTTGTTTCCACTTTCTTCCATATCTACAGATCTCCCAGCCTCTTTGTTTCCACTTTCTTCCTTATCTACAGAGGTCCTGGCCCCTTTGTTCTCATCGTCTCCCCTTTCATCTTTATCAGTAGAGCTTCTGGTCCCTTTATTCTCTCCATCCCTACTCTCTTTCTTACCTACATTCCTCTCTGCCCCTCTATCCCTTCCCCCTCTGCCCCCTGCCTCCTTGTCTCTCTTGCCCTCTGTCCAGCTGCCCAAACCCTCATCTTTGCTATCTGCTCCATAACCCTCATCTCTTGCCATACTGTTCATCCTAACTGCCCCAGTGACACTCTCTCCCCTCTTATTTGGCCTCCCTCTGCTCTGTCTATCATGTATGTAACGCTTGATCGTCTCCCCAGGTCCCCAGATAAACTCCTCCTTGTTAGTGAACTTGCTCCAGGCGTAGCTCACTAATTCCTGACGCTGAGTTTTGTCCTTCACAGTAAACATGAAGTAGTCCAAGACGCTGCGTTTCACGCTCTGTAACTGGCCCATAGCTAACGTCTCCTCCAGGAAGAAACGGACCAGCGGCGCCTGGAAACGTTCAAATCCAAGCTCGCCCAGGCACTTCAGTATGCGGGTGATCCGCAGGTTATTGTGGCTGTGACTGCGGGAGAGGAAGCACAGAACAGGCCATGTGTATAAAGACAGAAGGGAGCAATCCGAACGTGCTACACAGGACAAATACTAATTCCTATTGATTTCAATTGGGCTCTTAAGCTCTTGAATGTTAGAGGTCTCCAATGCATTGTGAGGCATTCAAATGGTTAAATGTCCCAATTAAATCAGTGGCAATTTTGATTGCTCCCCCATGGTATGTAAAAAGCTCAAGATTCTCATATTGCTGCATTAAACTTGGCTTCAACCCAGAAACCTCCTCCTGTCTTCACATTTATGTTGTCTGTAAATTAATTACAATCCCTGCACAAGCACGCGCACTGTATACACCTCTATCAGGTCTCCTTATAAGTACTAGTACATATCTGAGCGCTTCGCCGGGCTGGGGATGATGGGACTTGTAGTCAGCTGTCATTCTGCATGCAGAGAAAGGGAGAGAGAGCCCAGTGCAGCGCTCAGATTTGGGTCTCTCTCTCCCTTTCACTGCATGCAGAATGACAGCTGACTACAACTCCAATCATCCCCAGCCCAGAGCAGCCCAGCCTTCTAACGAGACGGCAGAGGTAACCTACACCTGATAGAGGTTTTATACACTGCGTGTGCTTGTGCAGTGCAGTGCAGTGCGAAGACAGATGGAGGTTTCTGGGCTGAAACGACGTTTAATGCAGCGACATGAGAATCCTGCATTTTTTTTATGTAGGGCAAGATTCTTATGTTGCCCTTTTCATCAAGGCTACCTGGTTATTGCACCTTTATGTAGCACGCTCTTTTGTGTGCTACGTTTTCAAAGTGAACCGTTTCATTCCGGCTCTGCTCACCTGGAAAAGCCCTATAATAGTGCGTGTGTTTGTCTGTGTGTACACATGTGTGTATACACATACATACATACAACTTGCGAAGGAGGCCTTCATCCTGCAGAGGATTGACAATATATGAATATTTTTTTTATATACATACATATACATACATATACATACACATATCTGTATCAGCCTCATCAAGGTCAGTCTTTACTGCGCATGACTGCGTTGCTACAAACTTTCTAGCGAATTATTATATCTCCACACACACAGCAGGGTCCAAAAGTCTGACTCCACCATCACCAACTGGTTTTATTTGATCATTAATTAAAAAGTAGTAAAATATTGTAATAATTTGATCATGAACAGATTATTTATCACTGAGACAAATCAATGTTTTCTCTCTTTGTGTCTTATCTTTATGTGAAGTTGCCATTTAAATGAATATCCTCTTCACACATCATTTTCTTATAGATTTTCAAAACTGTTGTTACACTATATATTTCATTCAATGGGTAATATCATAGCGCAGGTGACCTGTTTTGTGTTTTACCAATTAACACCTGATATTAATTCTACTAGCAGGGTCCTGCTGGTGCCCCTGTTAGGGCCTTTGAAGAAGTACAACAGTTTAAATACCTTTTGTAATCACATCAAAGGAGGTTAGTGAAGCGATTCAAGGATAAGTCATTCTTAAAATCATTCTGGAAAACTTTCCCAGCACCAAATTGCAGCTAAGCTGAATATTTCTAAGGGGGCAGTACAAAGCACACTAAGAGATTTTCTGAATCCAGATTATTTTCATCCAAAGCAAAACCAGGCAGCCCTAAAGTGGCCACGGCATCGGGAGAGCATTATATCGAGCCAACGTCATTACAGAATAGAACAGCATTTGCATCCACAATTCAATCCTAGCTGAACTAGGAATGTTAAAGCAGTCTGTAACGGAAGCGAAGGACGCTGGGTTGTCCTTAGCCGTTGCTCCAGGGTCTCTCCCTCTTAGATGTGGCTACAAAGGAGTAGTCTTTCCGGCGCAGCAAGATGGACAAATGGATCTCAGGAAAATAAGCTGGAAATGTGAATTTCTTGGCTGGGAGTCAAGGGGACTCTTTAGACCAACCAGGAATAACAGCTCAGGACACCTTCTTGTTACAAAACGAACTCCAGTTTATTGTGGCAGAACAGCTCTTTTTATACACACACAACTAGGTTAACTCACAAGGTTCAACAAAGAGTACAATAAGGGTAAACATTCAGTGGGGACATGATACAAAGGGCTGGACATGATTGAATTACTATACAAAGGGCTTGGACTGGGGACAGACAATGAAACAAAGGCAAGGGGGATGGAATACACAACACTTCACACAATGCCGGCAGGGTTGAAGCATCTTTGAATATTCCGCTTCAACCCTTGAACAATCCGGAGCTGGTAAACCTGTGGCCAATCCTGACTGCTGGTGTCACACAGTCTTTTGCCAATCAGATCCTGTGGGCGGGAAGCCAACCAACCAATCCCTGTGCCACCTACTTTCCCCCATGTTAACACTATGGGGAACCTTTAACTTGTCACCCAGGGCTTTGGCCAAACAGGAAGCTGCCTACTTTCCTATGTAAAGTCTATGGAGCTTTTTGAACATGTTGCCCCCACGGCAACCAGCCTATGGCCCGTTATAGTTAGTGGATCTGAGTTTCTTTTTAGGGGTTTTGCATGGCTCCTAAAAGAGCCCCCAAGTAACAGCCTGTGGTCAGTTACATTTCTCCCCCTTTCGAGTACCAAGCCAGCGACAGCTTGGTGGAACTCTGGCTTTGGAGTCCGGGAAGTCCTTGAGTGTAGGGGGGTAGCCCCTTGTCCGGGCTCAGGAATAAAGTATTAGCCCCTCATCCTGGGCTAAGAAACAGAGTGTGAGCCCCTTGTCTCGGGCTAAGAAATAAAGCAGGAGCCCCTTGTCCCGGGCCAGGAGAAAGTAGTAGCCCCTGGTCCTGGGCTATCCACACGATGGGGAAATTCTGTCGGTCAGTAATCCAGGCCATGATGGGGTCAGATTCCCCTGGGTCTGGGGCCCTTGGCTCTGGATCCATGGCCAGTCTATGGGATGAAGTTCCATGGGGCGAAGGGGTGTCCACTGGCATAACTAGGCTGGGGAAAGGCTGCTTCTGGCAGCCCTTTTCCGATTTTCAGGGGTCCAAATTGGGGCCACACAGCTGGTGGATGAGGACATTGAAGGAGAACGTTGAAGGAGAGGCTGTTGCTCCCACTCTCCTGTGCTGGGGCAAGGTGCAGGGGGCCATTAGAGGGGCCTCCCTCCCTACAACTGGCCCATCAGAGCCCTTAGGGAGGATGAAGGTCCCACTCCCTATGGCAAGGTCAATGGGGCCACCGGGAAGGATGGTGATCCCACTTTCCAGAGTAGGGTCCTCACTTGCCTTGGTGAGGAGAGGCTTCCTACTCACCAGGCTGGGTTCAACAGATGCAGGGAAAACAGAAACACTAGGAAGGACAGTGGTCCCACTCCCTAATGTGAGGGAATCACCTGCCCTGGTGAGGAATGGATTCCCACTCACCAGGCTGGGGTCATCAGATTCAGGGGCAACAGAGGGGCACTGGTGAGGACCTGAGTCCCACTCACCACATCAAGGGTCACATAGCCACTGGGGAGGACAGTAGTCCCACTCCCCATGGCAGGAGCATCAGTGCCACTGGAGAGAACACATTTCCCACTCTCCAGGGCAGTAGCAGCAGGGGAAGGGGCAACAATCTGGGGGCTGCTGGTGAGGACCTGTGTCCCACTCACAGCAGCAGGGGGTATGATAGGGGCTGGTGAGGAGCGGATTCCCACTCACCAGTTCAGGGTTACCAGGGGCAGCAGCACTGTGTTCCATCAGTCTTCTGAGGCCATCATTCTCAGGGGCCACAAAAGGGTCACTGGTGAGGACCCAAGTCCCGCTCACCACATCAGGGGTCATATAGCCACTGGGGAAGACCGTAGTCCCATTCCCCATGGTAGGAGCATCAGCGTCCCTGAAGAGAAAACATTTCTCACTCTCCAAGGCAGTAGCAGCAGGGAAATGGGCAACAATCTTGGGGCTGCTGGTGAGGACACAAAATAGTGGATTACTAGATAATTCAATATATTAGAGTTCAGACCGCAGGTTTAGAAATATATCAAATAGAAAAAGAAAGAAAAACTTTCTTTGTTCAGATATCTGGCTGCATCTGTGTGGGTGTATTGGCTAATGCACCAGCCCTGGTGCAGTCCATTTCTCTGAAAGTTTTTCTTTCTTTTTCTGGCTGCTGGTGAGGACCTGTGTCCCACTCACCGCAGCAGGGGAAGGGTCAACATGCACATCAGGGAGGACATACAGGGGCCTCTTCCGGGCTGATGAGGAGCGGATTCCAACTCATCCGTTTAGGGCAAATGTCGCCACTGGTGAGGACCTTGGTCCCACTCACCAGGGCAGGGTTCTCACAGTGGCTGGGGAGGAGTGCACTCCCACTCACCAGTTCAGGGGCAACAACACAGGGGCTGCTGGTGAGGACCTAAATCCCATTCACCGCAGTAGGGTTAGAAGGGAAAGGGGACATAATGTCACTGATGAGGACCTTGGTTCCACTCACCAGTTCAGGGACAACACGGTCAGCAGTACTGTATTACTTCAGTCCACGGAGGTCATGGAGCATTTCTTGTAATCTCCCCTCCAGCGGGTCACTGAACTTCTCACAGGGGGCTTCAATTCCAGGGTCAGAGTCTGCATTGATCTCAGTCCCTGGCATATCCAGTTGCTACAGGGACCAAGACTCGAACTTTTCCTGTAGCTGAGCGAATGAGTTGATCGCCCAGCCTTCTTCCTCCCCTAGGTACTCCTGTACCCTTTGTAGTAGTCCAGTGTACATCTATTCCATGTCCCACTCCAATTTTGCTAGGTCACTCAATTGTTCCTGGCGGTGCAGAGGAACGTACCCCCCCAAGCAGGTCTTCTGTCTTGTCTCTAATCTCCCAGTATCGGCTGGATTCCTGACAGCCAACGTTAGAATCCCAGCAATAGGCATCCCACACCAGCCCTTGGATATCACATCTCAAGCGGGCTGGGGAAAGGGAGATGAGTGACCCAGGGAAATCCTCCCGATCCATTCTCTTGGCCAGAGCCCAGTATCTGTTTTGCACCAGCAGCTCTTCTTTGATGCAAAGATCCAGCTCTAGGTCGAAATCTTCCAATGCAAGATCGCCCAGCAGTGGCTTCCACTGGAACCATATGGCGTTGTATCGCTGTAGGTAGGGGCCCAGAGTATCCAGCTGTGCTGGTGTGTCCGCCATTTATTCCCGGTGTAAATCCAAGTTGGTGAGGGAGAAGATCCCACCACTGCCACCAGTGTAACGGAAGCTAGGGATGCCGGGTTGTCCTTAGCAGTCGCTCCAGGGTCTCTCCCTCTTGGATGTGGCTACAAAGGAGTAGTCTTTCAGGCGCAGCAATATGGACGAATCGATCTCAAGAAAATAAGCTGGAAATGCGAATGTCTTGACTGGGAGTCATGGGGACTCTTTAGACCAACCAGGAATAACAGCTCAGGACACCTTCTTGTTACAAAACAAACTCCAGTTTATTGTGGCAGAACAGCTCATTTTATAGACACATAACCAGGTTAACTCACAAGGTTCAACAAAGAGTACAACAAGTGTAAACATTCAGTGGGAACATGATACAAATGGCCAGACATGATTGAATTACGATACAAAGGGCTTGGACTGGGGACAGACAATGAAACAAAGGCAAGGGGGATGATATACACAACACTTCACATAATGCTGGTAGGGCTGAAGCATCTTTGAATATTCCGCTTCAACCCCTGACCAAGCCGGAGCTGGTAAACCTGTGGCCAATTCTGACTGCTGGTGTCACACAGTCTTTTGCCAATCAGACCCTGTGGGTGGGAAGCCGACCGACCAATCCCTGGGCCACCTACTTTCCCCCATATTAACTCTATGGGGAACCTTAACCTTAAACTTGTCACCCAGGGCTTTGGCCAATCAGGAAGCTGCCTACTTTTCTATTTAAAGTCTATGGGGCTTTTTGAACATGTTGCCCCCACAGCAACCAGCCTATGGCCCATTATAGTTTGTGGAGCTCAGTTTCTTTTTAGGGGATTTGCATTGCTCCTAAAAGAGCCCCCAAGAAATGGCCTGTGGTCCGTTACACAGTCATTAAGGCAAATGGTGGTCATATCAAATACTGGGAATTTTTGAGATATACTAAAGAACATACTTTTTACTTGTATTAGTGAAAATTGTTTTGTTTTTTTTTTGTTTGTTTTGTTTTTAAGAAATACTATATTTTTAGTCAAACAAATTAGTTCTTCAGAAATGCTTAAATAAAAGCAAATTATGATAGTGGGTTCAGACTTTTATACTATACTCTAATAATACTAGTAATTATAATAATAATAATAATAATATGAATCGTTAAAATAATATTAATTATGGTAATAATAAGTATAAAAATAATAGTAATTATAGTCGTAATAATAACAGCAGTAATAATAACAGTAATTTTAAAGAAAGCACAGAGGTTTCATATTATGCTATATCCTTCCTTACTGCCACCCTCAGCAGCAAAGAAACTTTACTGTAATAACAGAACACAAGAAAAACTTGATAGCATGATACTCCTCCCCCAACCAATCATATGTTCTCATCCCCCTAAAACTTGGATGCAGCCTTGGTAACTTCCTCTTTCTTTGCTACTCCCTCAGATAAGTACATGCTTTTCTCTCTCTTCTCTGAATGGTATATCCTATATTTCTATTGTATTACTGTTGTATTTTATATTAAATGTTAGACCTGCTGGGTCAGTCCTGTATTTTTACTGTATTACTGATGTATTTGATATTAATTGTTAGGCCTTCTGGGTAAATCCTGTATTTCTGTTATATTACTGTTGTATTTGATATTACATGTCAGGCCTGCTTGGCCTCTCCTGTATTTCTATTGTATTACTGTTGTATTTGATATTAAATGTTAGGACTGCTGGGTCTCTCCTGTATTTCTAGTGTAATACTGATGTATTTGGTATTTTTCTTTGCAGGTTGTTGGGTTTCCCCTGCCCTTTTGTCTATTCTGTAGTTTAATCCTGCTTCCCCTTCCAGTGCATGTCAGGCTAGTCTGCCTCCCTGCAGGGCCATTTTATTATTCGGCTCTGTGGCCTTAGTGGTTCAGTATTGTATAGCGTGCTGTGATTTTGTCTCTGCTGTCTTCTTAACAGATTTTGTAGTTACACTTGCTTTAACATTATTATTGTTTTCCTGGGATCCAGCCCCTCATGAGGTATAGGTTATGGTTTAATTTTTTTATTCTATTTTGTCCATGCTTGGGATCTCTGTTCCAGGGGTATTCCCTTGGGGCTTATAACCCTGTTTTAGTTTGGGTCCGGGCTTCCTTGGGCCCTGCTGGGTGTTTTTTTTATCATTTGGATGACTTGTGTGGGCCTATGTGTTCTGTAGGGTGAGACTACCTGGGCTCCTTAGATCGATCGGTTGCTCGGCCATCAGGCATGTGGATTGCACATGCACAAGGTGGCATTCACTGCCTGGAATGTTCACCTCACTGGACTGAATGCTTGTGGTTGCACTGGGGCTTTCAGGTAGCCGCTTACTATTTTAGCCACTACTTTGCCTCGTTTTCTGTTACTAGGCCCTTAGTTTCTGACGTTCTCTGAAGTGGTGCCCAATTCTAGAGGTTCAGGATATTGGTTCCCTTGTCAGACCTGTAGGATTATTTATATTATCCGTTTTCTATATTGGCCTCATCCATCGATGACTGTGCTAGCCCCAGTCTATCTGCAGATATTCAGGCTGATGCTGCCCAGCATCCTATTTCTGAGACTGGTGGGGCTGCCAACTATAACGGCCTGGTGGATAAGTATGAACTCAATTTCCTTTTCCTCCCTTCACAGCCAGTATGCACAGTTTGGGAAACTAATGGACCATTCTGTGTGTTCTGCATTGCAAACAATGCCTAGCTCTTTTTCTGGCATCCCTGACCCTGGCTATAAGATCCCTATCACTGGAAATGAGTTGCACGTTAATGCCGGTTCCTTAGACCGGTCTGATACTGCTGGGCTGCCCACTGCAGGTTAATAGTATGGTACAGTCTAGTTATGAGAGTGACAGTGATTTCTCCTCAGATTATTAATACAGGGGAGGTCAAAGATTCTGTTATGGGCACCCATGATTCTTTTGTGAAATCTTTTGCAATGGCTATGAGTCACGACCCCTTTTATGGGAAGTGAGGTGCGTGATATTAGTAACATCACAGTAATCAGGCAAAGAAGGACAGACACAAAGATAAAATATAACCACCTTTATTTATTATAACACCAATAATGGTAGAGCCCACAGAGAACACCAGACGTATGTATATAGGACCCAAGGTCCCTCCGGAGCTGCACACTGTGCTGTGCACTGCACTACTCAAGAGCTCGAGACTAGAGAATTGGCTCAAGTGGGACAACAGAAGAATGGTAGAATGTGTGTAAGTCACCACTTAGTCTGTGAATGGAGGCGACAGAGAACGAGAGCAGACCAGTGCCAGGAGGCACCGAGAATACAGGTCAGGCAAGCAGGTAGTGAAGGGAGCGAGTAGGCAGCCAAAGTCACAGGTCAGACAAGCTGGGGACTACATGGAGCGAGAGTAACCAGGCCACTGGTCAGGCAACCAGAGACTATGCTGAGCGAGTAGGAGCCAGGGCCACTGGTCAGGCAAACCGAGAACTACAAGGAGTGAAAGTAACCAGGCCCTCAGGAAAGGCAACCGGAGGCTACACTGAGCGGGTAGTAGCCAGGGCCACTGGTCAGGCAAGCTAGGGTCATACACAGAGCGAGTAGTCAGCCAGAGCCACAGGTCAGAACCGATGTGGGTAGTCAGACAAGCCCAGGTCATACACAGAGCGAGATTCTCAGGCAAACACGGGTCACAGCGAAGAGCAAAGACTAATGAACAGGACCACCACATAACGGCAATGACTCCAAGGCCCAAGGAGATTTATAAAGGAGCAGAAGGAGGCGGGACCCAATAAAGCCACCCAGAATAGGCTCATAAACAGGTGTTCATGCTAGTGCCTGTTACCTGATGTCAGCAATGAGGAAGTGGTCGGAGGCCATGCCGGCCGGTGGCCATACAGAGGTAGGAAGCACAGGAAAACTTAGCCTCTAAGGGAGACTGTGATAGTAACCCTATGGCTCTGTGACGGTACCAGGATTTACCGGACCCTTTTGGGGTCGTCGGTTCCTGAACCGTCGCTGCTGCTGCCCCTCTTCCCTGGCTGGCTGGAGCCCTGCTGCTTCCTGGAGGTCCTGGATACTCAGGCAGGAACTCTGGATGCTGCCTCCAGGCAGACTGGCGGAGCTAGTGAATTTAGCTGCAGGATCCTAGGTGGGGTTTCCAGAGGCCCTACGCCAGTAGACTGGCAAGGCAAGTGAATTCGCTCCTGCAGTGGCTAAGGTGAGATTCCCCAGCCCAACCCCCTCCAGAAATACAGCCAAGACTTGTATTAAGGAGGGTAGAACAGAACAGCCTTTATTGATAAAACACACTGCTTATATACACTTCCAGACACTCTTATCAAGATCAGAATACAAATTAGTGCTTGAAAAAGGGACATTTTAACTGGTCCATAATAACCTCCCCTGACTGGTCAATGAAGCACAGCAGGAGTCAATTCACATTCCTTAGCACATGGAGTATTCTTTAAACAAGCCAGAGTGCTGGACTTAACAGCCCACTCTGCAATCTGATTCCCCAGATTTACCAAATGTCACACAATGTACAAAACAGTGATCAATATTTCAAATGTTATAGTTCTAAATTATTCCATCTGGTCACACTACTCCCCCCCCAAGTCTTGGACAGACCAGGTGTGATCCCAACGGATCCACCTCTGCACTGTCCACAAAGTCTTTCAGTCATCTTCTTGCCAGGATAGTCTATCAGCCTTTTTGTTATACCTGCTAGGTCTGCACTGAATGATACAGGTGGAGGGAGAAGCTCCAGCTGTGTAACAACTGTCCATTTTTCCTACAAACATATTCAGAAATGCATCCACCTTTGGGGTTGTACAGACAAGGAGCTTGCGAAGGCACTGGTAAGATACCCCAAATCATCTGCTAACAGTACCTCAGCTGGGATGCCAGACATCACTCCCACCTCACAGTCTCTTTCACCAGCACCCCAATCCAGTGTGATCCGGGCCAAGGGAATCTGGTGTATGGCTCCTCCAGCAACTCGTACAGCCACTGTCCGGCCAGTTCTCTGCCTGTGGGGGACCTGGTGGGGTTGTACCATAGTGATTGTGGCCCCAGTGTCTCTCAACCCATTGGCTGGCTGCCCGTTCACCAGCACTGTCTGACCATGGTGTCCTCGGTTATCTGTTCTGGCAGTTTGGACCAGGCTCACCTCGTGGATCGGTCCCCACACTTTGTCTCTGCCAAAAGGTGCAATATTGTAATCCACTCCCATGGGCATGGATAAATTATACTCCATAGGTTCAGTGCCAGGGTCGTCTCTTCCACAGTAGGCTTGTCTTGTTGCACTCTGAGTTGGGACCGGTAGAGATACCGGCTGCTGGGGCAAGAGCCCAGGCTGTGACTGTCTCTGAGGGTAATTGCTCCGAACGTGCCCAGGCTGCAAACAATCATCACACTGCAGTCCATAGCGGCGCCCTCTGCTGGGCTGGTTGTGACTGATGGGAATGGAGCTGAGATGTGGTATCTGGCCCATTTGAGTGTCTGTAGTAATTCCTTTGGATTGTACAGGAGAGCGACAGGGCCCATTCTCTTTAGTCTCCACATAACTTTCCATACAGTAGGCTTGTCTTGGTGCACTCCGGGGTGGGACTGGTGGAGGTATTGGCCTCTGGTGCAGGGGTCTAGGTCTGGACTGTCTCTGAGGGCAATTGCTCCGAACATGTCCCAGCTGCAAACAATTATAGCACTGCAGGCCAGAACTGTGCCTTCTACTGGGCTGGCGGCTAGTGTTGGGAATGGGGCAGGGCCCTGGTACCTGGATCCCTTGAGGGGTGGCATTAGATCCTGTGGGGGGGACCGGAGAGGGCCAGGGCCCACTCCATCGGGTTTCCACATATTTGTCAGCTAACTTGGCCGCTTCCCCTACTGTAGCTGGATCACGGTCCCTTACCCAATCCCGAACTTCAGGAGGCGTATGTTGAAAGAATTGCTCCAGTAGTAAAAGCTGCCGACAATCCTCCATAGTCTTTGCATTGCAGCCCAGTAGCCAGTTGGCACAAGCACGGTCCATGCGGTACACCCATTCCGCATAAGAGTCCTGTTGCCGCCGTCGGGTATCCCGGAACTTTCGCCTGTAGGTTTCTGGGGTAACTGCATACCGGGCAAGCAGGCACTTTTTCACCTCAGCATAATCGCGGCTGACTTCATCAGATAGGGCTCGATATGCCTCGGCAGCACGTCCAGTCAGTTTGCCCACCAGAATTTTTACCCAGTCTCTCTGATCAATCTCATAGAGGGCACATTGCCTCTCAAAATCTTGCAGGTACCCGTCTATGTCTCCTGTGCTCTCCTCAAACACCCTGAAGGCTTGATGAGGCAGTTTTCCCTTTCGGGATCCACAGCTCTGTGGAAATCCAGAGTCTCTCGGGCCTCTCTCCAGTTCTGCCATCCTCAGTCGTTCCTCCCTTTCTGCTGTCCTCTCCTGAGTCACCATGGCCATGACTCTATCCACCACCTCAGCAGATGGATTGGGGCCATAAAAAGCAAGCCGGATCTTGACATCTCGGGTGAAGGCATCCTCATGCTCTGTAGAGCACTCCCTGGATCCCATGCTGGTCTGCAGGCTTGCAGGGATAGCGGTTTCAACTGATAGGCGGTCCATCTGCATCAAAGCCTCAATCAAATCAGTCTTTCTGGGTCCATTTGCATCTCCACCTATGGCAGTTAGGATCTCTTTTAACGTGGATCGCTTCAGCTGCTTGTAGAACCCCTCCATATGCTTGCAATTGGCTCCAGCCAAATCTCCCGATGGAGATTGTCCCGTTGGTGGTATGAATGCCTTTAGGAAGAGGGCATCCCACCTTACTGCCACCAAATGTGACGGTACCAGGATTTACCGGACCCTTTTGGGGTCGTCGGTTCCTGAACCGTCGCTGCTGCTGCCCCTCTTCCCCGGCTGGCTGGAGCCCTGCTACTTCCTGGAGGTCCTGGATACTCAGGCAGGAACACTGGATGCTGCCTCCAGGCAGACTGGCACAGCTAGTGAATTTAGCTGCAGAATCCAAGGTGGGGTTTCCAGAGGCCCTACGCCAGTAGACCGGCGAGGCAAGTGAATTCTCTCCTGCAGTGGCTAAGGTGAGATTCCCCAGCCCAACCCCCTCCAGAAATACAGCCAAGACTTGTATTAAGGAGGGTAGAACAGAACAGCCTTTATTAATAAAACACACTGCTTATATACACTTCCAGACACTCTTATCAAGATCAGAATACAAATTAGTGCTTGAAAAAGGGACATTTTAACTGGTCCATAATAACCTCCCCTGACTGGTCAATGAAGCACAGCAGGAGTCAATTCACATTCCTTAGCACATGGAGTATTCTTTAAACAAGCCAGAGTGCTGGACTTAACAGCCCACTCTGCAATCTGATTCCCCAGATTTACCAAATGTCACACAATGTACAAAACAGTGATCAATATTTCAAATGTTATAGTTCTAAATTATTCCATCTGGTCACAGGCTCAGTCTGACAGTTTTTGGGCTAACTAAGGATGCTTTTTCTGGGAGACATGCCAGTGGGAGAAAAGTGGGGTAATGCTCCCTGTAACGGTACCAGGATTTACCGGACCCTTTTGGGGTCGTTGGTTCCTGAACTGCCACTGCTGCTGCCCCTCTTCCACGGCTGGCTGGAGCCCTGCTACTTCCTGGTGTCTGGAGGTCCTGGATAGCCAGGCAGGAACAAGTGGATGCTACCCCGTGGCAGACCTAGTGAATTTAGCTGCAGAACCCTAGGTGGGGTTTCCAGAGGCCCTACGCCAGTAGACCGGCGAGGCAAGTGAATTCGCTCTTGCAGTGGCTAGGAAGAGAATCCCCAGCTCAAGCCCCCTCAAGAAATACAGCCGAGACTTGTATTAGGGAGGATAGAACAGACCAGTCTTTATTGATAAAACACACTGCTTATATACACTTCCAGACACTCTTATCAAGATAAGAATACAAATTAGTGCTTGAAAAAGGGACATTTTAACCTTCCCTGACTGGTCAATGAAGCACAGTAGGAGTCAATTCACATTCCAAACATTGTTTAGCACATGGAGTATTCTTTAAACAAGCCGGAGTGCTGGACTTAACAGCCCACTCTGCACTCTGGCTCCCCACTGCCATCCTCTTTGCAGGACAGTATAACCCCACACACACTATTACCAAATGTCACACAATGTACAAAACAGTGATGAATATTTCAAATGTTATAGTTCTAAATTACTACGTCTGGTCACACTCCCAAAAACGTAAATTATTTCTATAGAAGCGTATAATCAGGGACCTAGCAAAAGGAGGAATTCTGATATTATAGATTGTAACGGAAGCGGAGGACGCCGGGTTGTTCTCAGCCGTCGTTTCACTTTCCCCTCTCTCCAAGTCGGCCCGTTGGAGTTGCTTTTCCCGGTGAAAGCAGAGCGACAGGGTTGTTCGACTCCTCCAGGGGTCATGGTCGAGCCCCCAAGTGGTTGAAGGATTGAAAGTCGGAGTCGAACTTTCGGAGTTCGACCAGGAGTCGATCAGCGTCCCTGTACTCAGTCGAGAGGCAAAGAATCAGTCTCTGTGGTGAGGTTATGCTGGTAGGAGAAGTCACAGTCCCGGATCCTGGTAACCACTGCGAAGTAGAGTGAATTCAGCCCTTGGATGGGAGTCAGAGAGGACTCTTTAAACCACCCAAATAACGAGACCTTCGTAGTTCCAAGCAAGTAACACACTTTATTGAGCAAACCCATGCTCTTTTATACACACTAATGAACAATGGAATAGCAGTATGAACAAAAGATACAAATGATTAAATTACTTAACATAATAACATTCTGGAGGCTCGAGTTCCACCCAATGAGAACTGAAGCGACAAAGCTAAGTACAACCCGACTGGACCATTCGTAGGACTAATGGCTGTCCCATACATATGACCAATGGCAGGAAGCCTGTGGGCGTCGACAAAATCTGAGTCCTCGAATGACAGTTCTTTACATCACTCTGGTCAACAGCCAATCCGATGGCCGCCTACTTGGTGTATTCGAAGCAATGGAAAACTTACGACTCGGTGTCGATACCAAGCCCCAAGTCGACTAAGAGTTGGCGAGTCCAATCCCTATGACTCAGTGTCGATAACAAAGTCCTTTGTCAACCAATAGTCGGCGAACACAATTCCCATGGGTTGAAATAACCCCTCCACGGGGTGCCCGGTGGCCACGTGAGTCCTAGCATGAGGGATTTTGAACCGTCCCCCTTAGTAACGGCTTACGGCCCGTTACACAGATATTTCTATTGACATGCTGCAAGCTGAAGGCAGCTCGGAATTGTGTGGCACTGACCCACACACAAAACCCTTGCATCAAAAGGAAGTATAGATATTACTGTTGACATTCTGCAAACTGAAGGTGGCTCAGAATTGTGTGGCACTGACCCACAAACAAGACCCTCGCCTAAAGAGCAAGTATTATCGAGGAAGAGAAAATCACACATGGTTAAACCTGATTCGTGTTACTCCTCATCTAGTGAAAACTGTTCCGCTGAGGATTCAATGAGTATGTGGTTGTTCTATCTAAATCTTGGTGACCCATGTACAATAGATAATAAGGCATGTGAAATCCCTGATCTAGATACAAATGGTCCAGTTAATTGGCATATATGGACTAGACCCTAGGAAGAGTGTTGATCAGTTTCTGAAATCCTACCAAGATAAGTTGCTGGATATATTGGGGCCCATTACCTAAATACTTGGTTGGAGAAGAATGCCCTGCATGATGTCTCTTTGGTTGCTATTCATGTGGTACGAGGGTGGATTCAGGGAATGACCTGTTTTCATTTGAAATGCATATTATGTTTTGTCCTCAGTAAGGTGTAGGGCTGTGTTGTTGAAACTAGACCTAAAATTGGCGGAGATGGCTATCTCAGACCAATGGAAGCTATGTGGTGTATCTTTTATTAAAGACCTTGGCAGGTTTCTGACTTTCTTCATGGCTTTGAAGGAGGCTCACTTGCCTTTCAAGGAAGTTTTTCAAACTAGAGTTTTTGGCACTTATTCTGGTAAGTCCTGTTCATTAAGTCTTTCTTTCCCACGGAAAGCGAGGTGCAGACTCTTCCATTTTCCCATCAGTTGCTACGATTATGTCAGATCATTGGGTGTTACAGACTGTTTCAGGTTACAAGATACCAGTTTACGTGAACTCAATCCAAAGGTCTATGCCAATTCTTTTTCAAGTCTCAATGGTAGACGAACATATGGCATACTGCGACATTGACAAGTTTCGGCTGACAGGTGCAATATGACACGTTTCAGGAAGTGTTGGAGTGATTGTTTCTTTGTGTGACATGTTGATTATGTTGTAGGATATTAGTGTGGATAGCTGTTGCCAGTCTTCATTCTGGTGAGATTTTCGGGTCCATTTCCCTACTGAGCATTACAGAGATTGAAGGCTAAGCACTTGTGCAGAGGTCTCGGCTACACCACTTGAATTGCTCCCTCTTCCGACGCAAGAGCCAAATTATCTGGGGGCCCCTGGTACCCAATCCATTTACAATTCAGCTTGATCGGTTTGGTATCATTGTACGTGGAACGGGATTTGGATTCTGCATCAGCATCTATGATAGAAGTGATGAATTCTCTGTTTCTATTGTTTGAGCTAGGGGAGCCTATAGGACCATTAACATATATCTCTCAGTCTTTTCAGTGGGTCATGTCAAGGTGGATAGTACCCTGGTAGTGCAGAGCACTTTGGTATGTAGGCTCTAGAGAGGGATCCATTTTTCTAGGCCATCTCTATCTAGTTACCAGTCCTTAGGGAAAGTACATGATGTGATTGATTTCTTATAGGCTTGACATAAGCATGAGATGTTTGTCTCTTCAGCATTGGTGGCTATACTGACTATACTGTTCAGTCTTATCTCTTTTAAGGGAGTATCTGATGTTTGGGCTTTGGACCTACATGAGCAGTCTCTCTCTCCACAGATGTTCAATTTTTGGTTGATAGACGCACCACTACTGGCATGTGGACTGTTACCTTTTCAGCATTTTCCTGCTGGGCCACAGTTGTGTGTGTTTATTTGTTTGCAGATCTATGAACTTGCCTTCCTGCGGAAGTCTGGATGGAATCAATTGTTGATCTCCTTTCGCAAATTGCTTGGCGAGATGGATTATCCGGCTGGCTGGGACTGATGTAGCCTTGTTTGGGGCACATTCTTTTGGAAGTGCTATGGAATTTATGGCCTTCCAGGCTGGAGGATGCTTGGTAGATGTGCTTAGGGCTGTAGGTTGGTCTAGGGTATCCACGTTTAGGGATTTCTACTGTACACCTATTGTTAATGTTTCTAGTCATGTTGTGCATAAGCTTTGAACTAACATAATATGAACCCTCCGTGCTTGCCATAAAATTTGTGGATTTTCCTAACAGTTGTGACGGAAAGTCAGAATTTCATTAAAGACACGGAGGAGAATATTATCCCCTCCTGATCTCTCCCCTTTCACTTATCTTTTTTCTTTCTCCAGAAGGTGTCATGAGTCCCCAGGTGGATTGGTACTCTGTTTGGACACAACGTTATCAAGTGGTATTATCCTTGTTGCTAAGCTGATAGATGGTGGTGCTTGTTGGAGTTTTCTACGTTTGAAGGAGACATGCAGTTCTTTGGTTACGTTGGCAAGAAAGAGGAAGTTACCAAGGCTGCATCCAAGTTTTAGGGGGAATGAGGACTTATGATTAGTTTGGGGGGGGGGGGATATCATGCTATCAAGTTTTTCTTGTATTTGTTCTGTTATTACAATAAAGTTTCTTTGCTGCTGAGGGTGGTAGTAAGGAAGGATACAGCATAATATTCACCTCTGTCTCTTACATAAAATTCTGACTTTCTGTCACAACTGTTAGGAAAATCCACAAATTATAGCAGTTGGGATAGTAATTATAGTAATATTATTATTAGTGATTATAGTAGTAGTAATAATTATAGTGATAATATTAGTACTAATAATAGCAATTATACTAGTAATGATAATAGTAATTACAGTAGTAATAATATTAATTATAGTAGTAATAATATTATTAGTAATAATAGCGATTATAGTAGTATTAATAATGACAGTAGTAGTAGCTCTAGTAATAATAGTTAAAATAATAAAAGTAATGATAGTAGTAATAATAATAATTATAGTAGTAATAACAATAATTACAATAATAATAGTACTTATAGTAGTAGTATTAATTCTAGTAATAATAATAACAGTAATTAGTAGTAGTAGGAATTCTAATAACAATAGTAGTAATCATAATAGAAATTATAGTAGTAGAAATAATAATAAAAATAACAGCAATAATGGTAATGCATTAATAGAAATTATTGTAGTAGTAGTAATAATAATAATAGTAATTATAGTATTTGTACTAATAATAGTAGCAATAATAGTAATTCTAGTAGTATCAATAATAATAATAAACATAGTAATTATAGTAGTAGAAATAATACTAGTAGTGCATTAATAGAAATTATAGTAGTAATAATAATAGTAGTACTAATAATAATAATAGTAATAATAGTAATGCATTAATAGAAATTATAGCAGTAATTCTAATAAGAATAGTAGTAATAATAATAGTAATTATAGTAGATGAAATAATAATAATAGCAATAATGGCAATACATTAATAGAAATTATTGTAGTAATAATAATAATACTAATTAAAGTATTTGTAATAATAATAGTAGCAATAATAATAATAGTAATTATAGCAGTAGCAATAATAATAAAAGTAGTAATTATAGTAGTAGAAATAATAATAGTAATAGAAATGCATTAATAGAAATTATAGCAGTAGTAATAATAGTAGCAATAATATTACAGTAGTAGAAATAATAATAGTAATGCATTAATAGAAAGTATAGTAGTAATAATAATAATAATAATAATAGTAGTAACAATAATAGTAGAATTAATAATAGTAATACATTAATAGTAATTATAGGATTTGTAATAATAATAGTAGTAGTAATAATAATAATAATAATAATAACAACAAATTTTAGTAGTAGTAGCAATAATAAAAATAGTAATTATAGTAGCAGAAATAATAATAGTAATGCAATAATAGAAATTATAGTAGAAGTAATAAAAGTAGTAATAATAGTAGTAATAATTATTACAGTAGTAGAAATAATAACAATAGTAATGCGTTAATAGAAATTATAGCAGTAGTAATAGTAGTAATAACAATAATTGTAGTATTTGTAATACTAATAGTAGCAATAATAATAATAGTAATTATAGTGGTAGTAATAATAATAATAATAAAAATAATAATAATATTAATTATAGCAGTAATAATAATAAACATAATGATAATAATAGTAATTATAGTAGTAGAAATAATAATAGTAATGCAATAATAGAAATTACAGTAGTAGTTATAATAGAGCATTAATAATAATTATTACAGTAGTAGAAATAATAATAATAGTAATGCATTAATAGTAATTACAGTAGTAATAATAATAGTACAAATATGAATAATAGTAATTATAGTAGTAGAAATAATAATAGTAATTATAGTAGTAATAATAATAATAGTAATTATAGTATTAGTAGTAATGTAAATTATAGTAATAATTATAGTAGAAATAATAGTAATTATAGTAATAATAATAATAATAGTAATGATAATAGTAACTATAGCAGTAATAATAGTAGTAATGATAATAATAGTAAGTATAGTAGTAGTAATAATAATAATAGTAATTATAGTAGTAATGATAGTATTAATGATAATAATAGTAACTATAGTAGTAATAATAGCAGTAATAATAGTAATGATAGTAGTATTGATAATAATAGTAAATATAGTATTAGTAGTAATGTAAACTATAGTAATAGTAATTATAGTAGTAGTAATAGTAATGATAGTAGTAATGATAATAATAGTAATTATAGTAGTAGTAGTAATTAGAGTAGTAATGATAATAATAGTAATTATAGTAGTAATAATAGTAATGGTGGTAGTAATAATAGTAATGATAGTAATGATAATAATAGTAATTATAGTAGTAATGATAATAGTAATGATAGTAGTAATGATAATAGTAATTAATTATAGTAATGATAGTAGTAATGATAATAATAGTAATACCAATACTCCTCCTTTACTAGAAGTCTATGCTTTGGGCCATATGTACAAAGACAAAAGTGCAGAACATCTGAATCAAGTCATCTGCTCCACAAGGGGGCAAATACAAATGAACTATAATTTAAATGGGGTCTTTTTAACCCTCTGAATGCTCGTGAGGTCTCCAGCTCTTTGCTTTGAATGGACAGGAGACTTCTCTAACATTCACCGGGTCCCAAGTCCAATTTTAGGGAATTTGGGAATCCTGTGCCCAGAATTGATCTGCTTCTCCTTTGTGCCTATGGCGCTCTATACAGGCCACTTGCTTTATCCAGGAGCCAATAACTCACCGGTTCAGATTCCTGAATCTGTCCTGCCAGTTGTCTGCCCTGGTGACCTCCCCAGTCTCCTCGTCCACGAGATTGATACCGTAAAATCCCAACATAAGCCTATAAGACTGCAGGAAGCGGCACATGGCGCCTTCGTCTTGTGTCAGCTCCTAGAGGAGGATAGAAATCATAAAGTGAGGAAAAGCTCATCCCTCCAGAACAGAAATCATAAAGTGAGGAAAAGCTCATCCCCCCAGAACAGAAATCATAAAGTGAGGAAAAGCTCATCCCCCCAGAACAGAAATCATAAAGTGAGGAAAAGCTCATCCCTCCAGAACAGAAATCATAAAGTGAGGAAAAGCTCATCCCTCCAGAACAGAAATCATAAAGTGAGGAAAAGCTCATCCCTCCAGAACAGAAATCATAAAGTGAGGAAAAGCTCATCCCTCCAGAACAGAAATCATAAAGTGAGGAAAAGCTCATCCCCCCAGAACAGAAATCATAAATTGAGGAAAAGCTCATCCCTCCAGAACAGAAATCATAAAGTGAGGAAAAGCTCATCCCCCAGAACAGAAATCATAAAGTGAGGAGATGCACATTATGCTAATTAGTTTTCTTCCAGACCAATCTCACCCCTCGCTGAGGTATTAGACACACCCCCAGTGTGTGGGCTCTGCCTCGTTTCTTTCATAGAGCAGTGTGTGGGAAAACTGGCCCAGGACCTAAACTAATTAGCATAAAGTGTCAGACTGTGCAAGCAACAGGAGAGATATGGCATGGGCTGAACTCGATGGACATGTCTTTTTTCAGCCCCATCAACTAAGTTACTGTTGAATAGAAGTTAACGTCTTAAAAACAATTGCTCTGGTTTACAAAGTATATAAACAGTTTAATTAAACGGATCATAACCCCTTACGGACTGCGGGGTCCAGGGATGGGGTGCACTGGGGACCAGTGTAATTTTTGTGTGTGTGTGTTTGGAGAGCCGATATGTGTGAGCGATCACCCGTATCGGCTCTCCGAGGGACAGGCTGGAACGGACATCTCTGATTGCGGAGCAGTCAGTTTTAGGATCTCCCAATCACAGCACTCCTTGTAGGCACTCTGGGATCTAAAAAAGTCATGATGTGGGACAGGGACCATTGTGATGTTAAGTTGACAAGTCCACTTAAATCTCTGATCAACAAGATTAGACTAGCGGTTGTGAAATACATATCGAATCTCCATTAACTCTCCACTTAACTTATTATGGTAAAACAAATCCTAATGTCCCTTTTGGCCATTTGTTCAAGACACTGCATCTTCAGTCAGTCCTGGATGTCATGTTGCGATAATCCTCTCGCCTGGAATAAAGTGCGGTATTGTCGTAGGGATGTAAAATAAGGTAAAATGAAATATACTGGGATTGTGTAATGTATGTACTTGGCTTATTGATGTTGTCCTGTGTTATAACAGAAGTTGTCTTAATGTTTGTGTCATTTAAGGAAGAATTCCAATAGGTATAAATTACGCCTAACTAAATATATTGGTTTTGTGTTCATGTGTACAGTGTTTTAAAGAATTCTAATGGAAGTGTGTTATGTTTCATGCCATGTGAAGGGGGGGCAATTTCTTTAGATATAAATTGGTTACTTTATTCTGATTGGTTGTTACTGAAAGAGTTACTGTGCTGCTATTAGAGTTTGTTAGTAAAGGAAGTAATGCAAAATATGAAGCCTCCTGTCATGTAGTAAAATTATATCTAACAGAATAATGAAGTGTTATGTAAAGGGTTTAATCTGTGTATTGTTTTATTTGTGGTGATGTGGCAGGTTCAGTCCAATGGCTGAGCCAAACGCTTGCCCAGTATTCTGGGGAACAATGGCAGACATTCTAGGGCAGTGGATCGCAACTCCGGTCCTCAGGACCCACTAACAGGCCAGGATGTGAGGATTTCCTTGTTAGAGCACAGATGAGTTAATCAATGTGAATGAGCCTCTGATCACATGATTTCCTTGTTAGAGCACAGGTGAGTTAATCAATGTGAATGAGCCTCTGATCACATGATTTCCTTGTTAGAGCACAGGTGAGTTAATCAATGTGAATGAGCCTCTGATCACATGATTTCCTTGTTAAAGCACAGGTGAGTTAATCAATGTGAATGAGCCTCTGATCACATGATTTCCTTGTTAAAGCACAGGTGAGTTAATCAATGTGAATGAGTCTCTGCTCACATGATTTCCTTGTTAGAGCACAGGTGAGTTAATCAGTGTGAATGAGCCTCTGATCACCACACCGGTGCTCTAGCAGAGAAATCCCTAAGTCCTGGCCTGTTAGTGGGTCCTGAGGACAAATGTAGGGTCTGTTACACAGTTGACTCAGGTAGTTCCAGCAGGGTGGGTGCAAGCCTAGACTGCACTCTGACGCCCCATGATCCAGACTGTTTGTGTCTGTCATCGGATGTCCTGTTTACTGTGATGGTCCCATTAATTCTTGTTGCACCCTCCTCCTGCCTGATCCACTACATTGTTCCTGATGGCAAAGAGCCCACAGTGGGGTACGTTTAATACAGCGCAGGGGTCATTCCATCACAAGCGTACATGGAGGTGGATGTGACAGGTGCTGGTTAGACTATGGGACACAATTTCTACCCACTGGGTATGGTAAATTTATACCTACTGTGTATGGTAATCTTATCCTATTAAGGACTTGAGGGGCGTGCAGCACTCGTTCAGCTTCATTTTGAAAAGCGGTGAGGTCCACCTCTATGGATCTGACACCCATGGCTGACTGAAGACTCTCTCTCTTACGGGCACAAGGGAAAAAAATCATAGGGGTCACTGAGATTTACCGGCCATAGTAAGTTTAAGTGGGAGGTTATTAGCTGGTGTAATGTCTCTTTAAGATGATTTAGGGATTACTGTTCATTAAAGGAGGTCAGTCCTATAGACTTGGTTACCTTAATCTCGCTCTCTGTCAGTGGCGTGGCATGCCAGTTCATTCCATTCTCCCGCAGCGGAAACAACCTGCAACACAGACATGGGGGAGCTCACTGGCCTGACTGACACATACAGGGCATCAGCAACGGGGGGCGCTCACGTCTTGTTATTCACTGGCCTGACTGACACATACAGGGCATCAGCAACGGGGGGCGCAAACGTCTTGTTATTCACTGGCCTGACTGACACATACAGGGCATCAGCAACAGGGGGCGCTCCCGTCTTGTTATTCACTGGTCTGCCTGACACCTACAGGGCATTAGCAACAGGGGGCGCTCACGTCTTGTTATTCACTGGTCTGACTGACACCTACAGGGCATCAGCAACGGGGGGCGCTCACGTCTTGTTATTCACTGGCCTGACCGACACCTACAGGGCATCAGCAACGGGGGGCGCTCACGTCTTGTTATTCACTGGTCTGACCGACACCTACAGGGCATCAGTAACGGGGGGCGCTCACGTCTTGTTATTCACTGGTCTGACTGACACCTACAGGGTATCAAATACAGGGGGCGCTCACGTCTTGTTATTCACTGGTCTGACTGACACCTACAGGGCATCAGCAACGGGTGGCGCTCACGTCTTGTTATTCACTGGTCTGACCGACACCTACAGGGCATCAGCAACGGGGGGCGCTCACGTCTTGTTATTCACTGGTCTGACTGACACCTACAGGGTATCAAATACAGGGGGCGCTCACGTCTTGTTATTCACTGGTCTGACCGACACCTACAGGGCATTAGCAACAGGGGGCGCTCACGTCTTGTTATTCACTGGTCTGACTGACACCTACAGGGCATCAGCAACGGGGGGCGCTCACGTCTTGTTATTCACTGGCCTGACCGACACCTACAGGGCATCAGCAACGGGGGGCGCTCACATCTTGTTATTCACTGGTCTGACTGACACCTACAGGGCATCAGCAACAGGGGGCGCTCACATCTTGTTATTCACTGGTCTGACCGACACCTACAGGGCATCAGCAACGGGGGGCGCTCACGTCTTGTTATTCACTGGTCTGACTGACACCTACAGGGTATCAAATACAGGGGGCGCTCACGTCTTGTTATTCACTGGTCTGACTGACACCTACAGGGCATCAGCAACGGGGGGCGCTCACGTCTTGTTATTCACTGGCCTGACTGACACCTACAGGGCATCAGCAACGGGGGGCGCTCACGTCTTGTTATTCACTGGTCTGACTGACACCTACAGGGCATTCGCAATAGGGGGCGCTCACGTCTTGTTATTCACTGGTCTGACCGACACCTACAGGGCATTCGCAATAGGGGGCGCTCACGTCTTGTTATTCACTGGTCTGACTGACACCTACAGGGCATCAGCAACGGGGGGCGCTCACGTCTTGTTATTCACTGGTCTGACTGACACCTACAGGGCATTCGCAATAGGGGGCGCTCCCGTCTTGTTATTCACTGGTCTGACTGACACCTACAGGGCATCAGCAACGGGGGGCGCTCTCGTCTTGTTATTCACTGGTCTGACTGACACCTACAGGGCATTCGCAATAGGGGGCGCTCACGTCTTGTTATTCACTGGTCTGACTGACACCTACAGGGCATCAGCAACGGGGGGCGCTCACGTCTTGTTATTCACTGGTCTGACTGACACCTACAGGGCATTAGCAACGGGGGGCGCTCACGTCTTGTTATTCACTGGTCTGACCAACATCTATGGGGTACCAGCGCTGGGGGGCGCTCAGGTCTTGTTAGTCACTGGGCTGACGGACACCTACAGCAGGGCGTCAGCGCTCGCCACCTGCCGGACTCATTACCCTTTTACAGTTACTAAGATTCCCGTCCACTCACCACTGGATGTAGGAATGGTTTTCTTCCAGCAAGTCGTAATCTTCCTTCCAGTCCGCGAGAATCGTATCAATGCGTTCTCCTGCAGGCAACACGAGATCTTAGTCACACCTTCAATCCAGTACAGAGACCCGACCCCCTTAGTGTGAGGACACCTCACTAGCATTCAAGGTGTTAAAAAGCATGAACCGGATTTGTGTTTCTTTCTTCTCTACGGTGCAGTTTCTTTGATCCATAATTACCACAATTCTTAGTATATCTGCCCCACTGAAATACCATTTCCCAGTAAAGACCACATTCATCCAACTAAAGGGGCCCGATATGCAGCGAACACTTGGCACTAAACAGCTGGAATGATAATTCTGTAAATTCCAATTGGTTTAAATGGATTCTGAACCCATTACATTCTAGAGAGCTCTCAATTGCATTACAAGACATGTGTTGTAGACATCTTTAGCATTCAAGGGGTTAAAAGTCTCATTTAAGTCAAAGGGAATCGTCATTCCCCTGCTATAGTGCACTTGGTTTCCCCCACAATTTCTATTTAGCTTGATGAATATGAACCAAATTATCTCCCATAGATGTCCACGACCTTCAGCAGATCCTCCAGGTGGGGAGATGGGGTTACCAGACTCTCCCAGTCGATCAGCTGAAGCCACGTAGGGGGTGATAGTGGAGACGGGGAGATCACACTCTCGCCATTCATTTCTTAAAGTGAATCTGTCATTTTGTAAAGACAGGTGTTTTGGAAATAAATTTCAGTCTCACCTATGTTTAGGTTAGCCATTACTGAGTTCAAGCAATATTTTAGTTGATATTTAGCTTTATTTGTATGGTTAGGCAAATTAAACAGTACTGGCTGGAATGTCAGCCAGATACTAACATTTTACACTGCTCTCCATTCCACTTACCACTCCCTGTCAGCCAGATACTAACATTCCACACTGCTCTCCCTCCCAGCTGCCACTTCCTGCCAGCATTATACTATAATTCCACACTGCTCTCCATCCCCCTTACCACTCCCTGCCAGCTAGATCCTAACATTCCACACTGCTTTTCATCCCACTTAGCACTCCCTGCCAGCTAGATACTAACATTCCACACTGCTCTCTCTCTCTCACCCTTACCACTCCCTGCCAGCCAGATCCTAACATTCCACACTGCTCTCTATCCCCCTTACCACTCCCTGCCAGATACTAACATTCCACACTGCTCTTCATCCCCCTTACCACTCCCTGCCAGATACTAACATTCCACACTGCTCTCCCTCCCAGCTGTCATTTCCTGCTAGCATTATACTATCATTCCACACTGCTCTCCATCTCCCTTATCATTCCCTGCCAGCCAGATCCTAACATTCCACACGCCTCTCCCTCCCAGCTGTCATTTCCTGCTAGCCAGATGCTACCATTTCACACTGTTCCCCATCCCACTTATCACTCCCTGCCAGCCAGATACTAACATTCCTCATTGTTCCCCATCCCCACTGCCACTTCCTGTAAGTCTGACACTAATATTTCAAATTGCTCTCCATTCCAACTTCCTGCCAGCCAGATACTAACATTCCACACTGCTCTCTATCCCATTCGCCACTTCCTGCCAGCCAGATACTAACATTCCACACTGCTCTCTATCCCATTCGCCACTTCCTGCCAGCCAGATACTAACATTCCACACTGCTGTCTATCCCACTTAGCACTTCCTAACAGCCAGATACTAACATTCCACACTGCTCTCTATCCCATTCGCCACTTCCTGCCAGCCAGATACTAACATTCCACACTGCTCTCTATCCCATTCGCCACTTCCTGCCAGCCAGATACTAACATTCCACACTGCTCTCTATCCCATTCGCCACTTCCTGCCAGCCAGATACTAACATTCCACACTGCTGTCTATCCCACTTAGCACTTCCTAACAGCCAGATACTAACATTCCACACTGCTCTCTATCCCATTCGCCACTTCCTGCCAGCCAGATACTAACATTCCACACTGCTGTCTATCCCACTTAGCACTTCCTGCCAGCCAGATACTAACATTCCACACTGCTCTCCATCCCACTCGCCACTTCCTGCCAGTCAGATGCAAACATTCTGCACTGCTTCCCATCCCAACTGACACCCCCTGCCAATAAGATACTAACATTCCTTACTGTTCTCCCACCCTCTTGACTGTCAGATATAAATATTTCGTACTGTTCCCTATCCAAACTGGCACTCTATGTCAGCTAGATACCAACATTCCACACTGCTCTCCCTCCCTGAATTTCGCAAACATCTGTTTGAAATAACAGTGACTTAATATAACTATAGATAAACCCGAAAACACTTTCAAAATCACCTGTTTCTTATAAAGTGACAGCAATTATCTTACCAATCTGCTGCGCTGATTAGCAACTAACTCTAACAAAAGCAAAATACCCCTAAAGTTACACGTTAAATAGAAATGGCTAACATAAAATAAAGGCAATATTTAGAGCTCTTTCAAAATGACCTTAAATCTGAATTCATGAAGTGGCATTAAGAGCAGTGTACTCAATGCACCGCCTTCACTGTGATCACAAACACACAGACCTCTGGGTAACCATCACATTTCCCTTCATTGTGTAGGCAAGGCAGGGAAATACAATTGATAAAATGGTCAAAAGGGTTGCCATTATGGCAATACAACATGCATACAGTATGTCTGCATATATGTCTGACCCCACAATCAGCTGCACCCCGCTCTGGCATTCAAGGGGTTAATATTCCTCAGTTTAAGAAAAGGGTATTAATTGTTTAATGTCTGCACTTCCACCCATTACCCTGATATTAGTCTCTTCCCTTATAAAAGAGCTTATCCAGCTGGTTGACCAATGCAGCATGGTTGCCATGGTACGTCACCTGGTGATCACTTACACACAGTTACTGTCTCTGTGTGAGCGGTTTTAATACTCAGTCAGTGCTCAGGACGCTTGACAAAGAGGGGCAGCCCCTTCCCTGGAGAAGAGACTGACATCTGGGTGGGGTCGGGTAACTTTTGAACTACAGGAGTATTAAAGAGTGTGACTGACTTGAAAGGAAGCTTTAAAGACACAGGTTTCTCTACCAATTAACCCTTTACCATTCTCCACACTGACCATTTGGCTGAAAGGGCATCTTATTCTGGTAGAACCTCAGATTTGGCATGTCGACATCTTCATCCTGTGGAGAAGACACATGAGATGAGCGGGAGGATACAGATAAAGAAATCATAATTCAGAGATGACAGGTCCCCTGCAGTGTAAAGAACATGAAGCACTGTATAAGGGAGGAGGTTTCAAATCGTATGAAAGAGTTTAGGGCAGGGGAAGTCAACTGTCTGACCTCAAGCTGTTGGGGCTATTGGTTGGTTGGAGAGTTATGGTGTCCAACAGATGGCTGTCCAACAATTGACTACCCGAGGTTTAGGGAAATTCATCAAGTGGTGAATGGCTGAATGTGCAAGGAAGTCAAGGGGGTCAGAAGATTTCCTTGTACTTTACACATTGCTTATTCTTCAGTGGATGGACTGTATCTGGGAATATTATTGTGTCATGCACAACACCCTGTAATGCTCCAGTGTGGTATTAAAGGGATAGTAATGTTTGGAAAAACAAGCAGCTCAGATCGTTTGCGATACTGAATTGTCCTGATGCCTGAGGCTCTCAGAGTTCATAGTTTGCTAGTTATACAGTAATCGTATGATGAATTTTACCCCTCCGCCCCTCTTCCTGTTCTGAAGCCGCCTCCCCTGAGATCTGAAATCCAGGTGCTTGACCAGACAGATCACAATCTTCGCTTGTTCAGTATAAGGAAAAAACTGCACTCCTTGACTGACAGAAGATGTCCCGCGTAGAGACCCGCTCTCAGATCTGAGGAGAGGAGGCTTCAGAACAGGACAATGGACGGAGGTAACATTCATATTCCTGAATAAGTATCAAGTTATGAACTCTGAGAGGTTTGGACATCAGTACTATTCAGTATAACACACAATCTGAGCTGCTTGATTTTGTAAACATTACTATGTCTTTTAACATAAGGATCAAGTTGATCAGTGACCTGTGCCCTGAAAGACTGAGTTTGGATACCTGCTGCAAAAATACAATAAGTATATTGTGTGTGGTGTAGTGTGGTAAGGAAGAGGTTAAAAACAAATCTTTGGGTTTTGTTTTCCCTCTCTTTGCTGTGAGACAAGCAAATAATTGAAGTGTGGTGTGGTGGGAGTGACTAATTGCTGTGTTTGTAATTGGTGGATCCCTGGATTAAATAGCAGATACATAGTGAATACTTGAACGTGTGAATCTTGCATCAGTGTGTAACTGCAGAAGTGTGGTAAGTGCTGGAATTTAAAACAGGGGGAATTCAAAGACAGGGGACTGCTATTACAAGGGACTGGTTCCAAGGGAAGAGTTAGAAGGAATCTGGTTAAGTACATAAGTGTGTTTGGTGTTTTATTGGTATTTTATTAAGGTTTATAAAAAAAAAAAAAAAAAATTGTGTGGGTATTGCAAGAGTTAAAAAAACTGTTTATTGGATTTTTCTTTGGCCTGTGTGATTAGGGCTGATTGCTAAGGGATTTCACCTGGCTGTTAGTTACTATAAATACAGTCCATTAGCTCTGTGAGACTGCTATTGAAAGTGACTGGTTCCAGGTGAAGAGTTAGAAGGAATCTGGTGACTATCATTTCAGAGTATTTATTGCATTTAAGGTTGGATACTTACCATATAGTGAGCATTAGAGGATAATATAAAGCTATTTGGATTGTAAAACCAAGCATGAGTGATAGCAGGTTAGCCAATCTCACGCAGTGCACATCTTGTCACATGTTTGAACACTTGGAACAATCGTTCCAGGGGTCATACCGCTGTGCCAAGTGTGAGCATATTTTCTCTTTAGAGTCTAAGATACTGGATTTGGAGAGAAATATTGCAACATTGCAAGACATTGGTAACCTGGAAAGGAGTTTAGAACTCACAGAGCAGGTAGTATGTGGGGTTAGTGGTGAAGAGGGTAGAGTTGTAGATGAAGAGCGACAGGTAGGCAGCTGGGTAACAGTAAGGAGGGGAGGTAGTGGGCAGAGGAAGAGGAAGGCCAGTTCTGAGTTGACTCAGTCCAACAGATTTGCAAGATTGTGTGAAGATGTTGATGAGAATTGCTCAGAATTGGCAACACTGGAGAGGGCTGATTCCTCTAGCAGCCAGGGGAACAGGCCTCCTTCCAGGCTAGATGGGATGCAGAGCAGGCAGAAACCAAGGCAGGTGGTGGTAATAGGGGACTCTATTATTAGGAGGGTAGATAGGGTAATCTGCCGCCAGTAACGTGAATGCCTAACAGTATGCTGTCTCCCGGGTGCTCGGGTTCGGCATGTTGCGGACAGGGCTGACAGATTATTGGGAGGGGCTGGAAGTGATCCAGCTGTCTTGGTACATATTGGAACCAATGACAAAATAGGAGGAAGATGGAGGTCCCTAAAGAATGATTTCAGGGATTTAGGGTGCAAGCTTAAGGCAAGGACCTCTAAGGTAGTATTTTCTGAAATACTACCTGTGCCATGCACCAGTGCAGGTAGGCAGAGGGAGCTCAGGGAGCTTAATGCATGGCTCAAGCAATGGTGTAGGAAGGAGGTTTTTGGGTTTTTATAACACTGGGCAGACTTTGCTCTTGGGTACAATCTATATGGAAGAGATGGATTGCACCTAAATGGTAGAGGAGCCTCTGTGTTAGGGGAGAGAATGCTAGGAAAGGGGGGGGGTGGGTATAGATAGCAAAAATGGGGTAGATAGAGCAGATAGGAACTGGGTCCAAGTAAATGACCAGGGGGGTGGAGAAAGGGTGGGGAAAAATTTAGTCAGTAGGGAGGAACTCCTAGTAAATGAAGGTGAAGAAAAAAGGCATGTAGGGATTAATATATGTAAAGACTTCAAAATCAATTGTATGCTAGCAAATGCAAGAAGTATGGTAGATAAAATAGGAGAACTAGAATTGCTGGCGGTTAATGAGCAATTGGACATAACTGGAATAACAGAAACATGGTGGAACGATGCACATGACTGGACTGTAAATATAGAGGACTATTCCCTGTTTAGAAGAGACAGAATTAATAGAAAAGGTGGAGGTGTGTGCTTATATTTGAAAACAGAGCTAAATCCAGTTTTGCGAGGTGATATTAGTGAGAAAACTGGCCAAACTGTGGAGTCCATGTGGGTAGAAATCGAGACTAAATGTGGTATGAAAGGTTAAAAAAAAGTTGTTGGTGGGCATATGCTACAAACCACCAAATATCGATGACAATGATGAGGGCCAACTGCTATTGCAAATGAGGAAAGCTGCCCAGTTTGGGCATACTATAATTATGGGAGATTTTAATTATCCAGATATCAACTGGAAAAATGAGACCTGTCAGAGTGCTAAGGGTAGCAGGTTTTTGAACACGCTTCGTGAAAGCTACATGTCACAAATGGTGGGAGCTCCGACAAGAAATAACAATGTATTGGACCTAGTGATCACTAATAACACAGAAATGGTATCCAATATTAAGGTAAGAGAACATTTGGGAAACAGTGATCACAACATGGTTACATTTGAGATCTGTCTGGCAAAGCAAAAATGTATAGGTTCAACCAAAACTCTTAATTTTAAAAAAGCGAACTTCAAATTGTTAAGGGCCTCAATGCAACATATAGACTGGGATATTTTATTTAAAGGCAAAAATACTGAGGAAAAATGGTCAGAATTAAAATTTAGGTTGCAGAAATGTACCCAACTGTATATACCAATGGGGAACAAGTGCAAAAGAAGTAAATCACAGCCAATGTGGTTAACTGCACATGTAAAGAAGGAAATGGCAAGGAAAAAAAAAGCATTCAAATTATTTAAGTCAGAAGGAACTGAACAATCTTTCTTAAAATACAGGGAGTGCAACAAAGATTGCAAAAAGGCAATTAAGGTAGCAAAAATAGATAATGAAACTCGAATTGCAAGACTAATCCAAAAAAGTTTTTTAAATATATAAATAGCAAAAAACTTAAGAGGGAGTGCATTGGACCATTCAAAAATGAGATGGGTGAGTTGGTTAGTGAGGATAAGGAAAAGGCCGATGTTTTAAACACTTTCTTTGCATCAGTATATACAAGGGAGCAAGGAATGGTAGAAGAGCCTCCGCAAGTAACAAATAAAACAATACAATTAATAGATATTGGGTTAACTCAAGGAGATGTCATGGGAAGACTGAACAAAATTAAGACCGACAAAGAACCGGGTCCTGATGGTATACATCCAAGGGTTCTTCAGGAACTCAGTGCAGTGTTAGCAAAACCCCTATATTTACTCTTTAAAGATTCTATTACCACAGGCTCAGTGCCACAGGATTGGCGAAGAGCTAACATAGTGCCTCTATTTAAGAAGGGAACTAAAACAGAACCTGGGAATTATAGACCAGTGAGTTTGACCTCTGTAGTGGGAAAACTATTAGAAGGCATAATAAGGGACTATATTCAGGATTACAACACAAAAAATAAGATCATTAGCACGAATCAACATAGTTTTATGAAGAATAGATCATGCCAAACTAATCTTTTCAGCTTCTATGAGGAGGTAAGCAGCAACCTTGACAATGGCAAGGCAGTAGATGTAGTATATCTAGACTTTGCAAAGGCATTTGATACAGTACCACACAGAAGGCTGGTGTATAAAATAAGGAAATTGGGGCTAGGGGATAACCTTTGCAATTGGATACAAAACTGGTTGAAGGATAGGGAACAGTGTGTGGTTGTAAATGGAAAATTCTCCAGTATAGTTAAAGTGGAGAGTGGAGTACCTCAGGGTTCAGTATTGGGTCCGCTGCTTTTTAACATGTTTATAAATGACCTGGAAATAGATATAGAAAGCAAAATATCAATATTTGCAGATGATACTAAATTATGCAAAGTCATTAATTCAGAACAGGATATTTTCTCTCTACAGAGGGACTTACATACAATGTCAGATTGGGCAAACATGTGGAATATGAAGTTTAATGTGGGGAAGTGTAAAGTCATGCATTTGGGAGGAAACAATCCCAAGGCTACTTATAAACTTAATGGAATAATTTTAGGTGACTCATTGCTAGAAAAAGACCTGGGTATCCTTGTCAACTACAAACTTGGAAACAGTGACCAGTGTCAAACAGCAGTAGCAAAGGCGAACAAAGTCCTGTCTTGCATAAAAAGAGGTATTGAAGCAAGAGTGGATAACATTATTTTGCCACTATACAAATCATTGGTAAGACCTCACCTTGAGTATGCAGTGCAATTTTGGGCACCGGTTCTGAAAAAGGATATACTAGAACTAGAGAGGGTACAGCGGAGAGCAACAAAATTAATTAAGGGAATGGAGGACTTGGCATATGAGGAACGACTAAACAAACTTGGTTTATTTACTCTAGAGAAAAGACGACTAAGAGGAGACCTTATCACATTGTACAAGTATATGAGAGGTCAATACAAGGATCTCTGCGGTGAGCTATTTATTCCAAAGCCTGATCAGGTGACCAGGGGACACCCCTTGAGATTAGAGGAAAGGAGGTTTAAACTTCAGCAGAGGAAGGGTTTTTTTATGGTAAGGTCTGTCAAATTGTGGAACTCATTGCCCAGGGAGGTAGTTATGGCAGATACAATGGATACATTTAAGAGAAGATTAGATACATTTCTTTCAAAAGGGAACATACAGAGTTATACTGTTTATCAGTAGGCTGATCAGGAAGGTCTGATAAAGACTGATTTAATTGGTGGCAGGAAAGCTATAAAATTCTCAGTTACTGAGGTATGAGGCAAAGGTTGAACTTGATGGACTTGTGTCTTTTTTCAGCCTAATTTACTATGTTACTATATTTGAGGCCTCCTTTTCAAGCGCATGAAGAAAACAAGAAGTATGACCCTGGTATCATTGCATAACTGACAAACACAAGCACATATCGCAATGTAACGAATCCCGTTGCACCTTTTAGTCCGACAGAGCAGTTCACAAGTCAATGTCATGTGTATGGACTTCAATGCTACTGAAGCACGTCTCTGGTCACATGACCCACTGCATAGCAGAGTTTATGACAAGGTGTTTACACTGCCTGGGCCACATTCATAGAATTAAAGAGGAGCAATTCCAGAGCAAACCAACCTCAACCTAGGGGAGAAATGGAAATTTTGCAAGACCCCATTGATTTAACCCTATGACTGCCAGAGGGCACTCAAAGGTTAAAATGGGGCTTTTAACTGCTTGAATGACAGAGGCCTCCAGTGCCTCACTTCACAATGAACTAGGGATCTCCTAAGATTTTGAGGGGTTAAAACCCTTAAATCCACCCCCCAGTACCTTGCTCTAGAATGCACCTGTTTATGGTGAAATATATTACCCGGTGCGTCTAATAACCACTCTATTACCCATTACTGTGCGTATCTCCAGAATGTACCTGTTTATGGTGAGGAATACGACCCAGTGCGTCTAATAACCACTCTATTACCCATTACTGTGTGTATCTCCAGAATGCACCTGTTTATGGTGAGGAATACGACCCAGTGCGTCTAATAACCACGCTATTACCCATTACTGTGTGTATCTCCAGAATGCACCTGTTTATGGTGAGGAATACGACCCGGTGCGTCTAATAACCACTCTATTACCCATTACTGTGTGTATCTCCAGAATGCACCTGTTTATGGTGAGGCATACGACCCAGAGCATCTAATAACCACTCTATTACCCATTACTGTGTGTATCTCCAGAATGCACCTGTTTATGGTGAGGAATACGACCCGGTGCGTCTAATAACCACTCTATTACCCATTACTGTGTGTATCTCCAGAATGCACCTGTTTATGGTGAGGAATACGACCCGGTGCGTCTAATAACCACTCTATTACCCATTACTGTGTGTATCTCCAGAATGCACCTGTTTATGGTGAGGCATACGACCCAGAGCATCTAATAACCACTCTATTACCCATTACTGTGTGTATCTCCAGAATGCACCTGTTTATGGGGAGGCATACGACCCAGCGTGTCTAATAACCACTCTATTACCCATTACTGTGCGTATCTCCAGAATGCACCTGTTTATGGTGAGGAATACGACCCAGTGCGTCTAATAACCACTCTATTACCCATTACTGTGCGTATCTCCAGAATGCACCTGTTTATGGTGAGGCATACAACCCAGCGTGTCTAATAACCACTCTATTACCCATTACTGTGCGTATCTCCAGAATGCACCTGTTTATGGTGAGGAATACGACCCGGTGCGTCTAATAACCACTCTATTACCCATTACTGTGTGTATCTCCAGAATGCACCTGTTTATGGTGAGGCATACGACCCAGAGCATCTAATAACCACTCTATTACCCATTACTGTGTGTATCTCCAGAATGCACCTGTTTATGGTGAGGCATACGACCCAGCGCGTCTTATAACCACTCTATTACCCATTACTGTGTGACCCAGTGCGTCTAATAACCACTCTATTACCCATTACTGTGTGTATCTCCAGAATGCACCTGTTTATGGTGAGGAATACGACCCAGCGCGTCTTATAACCACTCTATTACCCATTACTGTGTGTATCTCCAGAATGCTCCTGTTTATGGTGAGGAATACGACCCAGTGCGTCTAATAACCACTCTATTACCCATTACTGTGTACATCTCCAGAATGCACCTGTTTATGGGGAGGCATACGACCCAGCGCGTCTTATAACCACTCTATTACCCATTAATGTGTGTATCTCCAGAACGCACCTGTTTATGGTGAGGAATACGACCCAGTGCGTCTAATAACCACTCTATTACCCATTACTGTGTGTATCTCCAGAATGCTCCTGTTTATGGTGAGGAATACGACCCAGTGCGTCTAATAACCACTCTATTACCCATTACTGTGTGTATCTCCAGAATGCTCCTGTTTATGGTGAGGAATACGACCCAGTGTGTCTAATAACCACTCTATTACCCATTAATGTGTGTATCTCCAGAATGTACCTGTTTATGGTGAGGAATACGACCCAGCGCGTCTTATAACCACTCTATTACCCATTACTGTGTGTATCTCCAGAATGCACCTGTTTATGGTGAGGAATACGACCCAGCGCGTCTAATAACCACTCTATTACCCATTACTGTGTGTATCTCCAGAATGCACCTGTTTATGGTGAGGAATACGACCCAGCGCGTCTAATAACCACTCTATTACCCATTACGCTGTGTATCTCCAGAATGTACTTGTTTATGGTGAGGAATACGACCCAGCGCGTCTTATAACCACTCTATTACCCATTACTGTGTGTATCTCCAGAATGCACCTGTTTATGGTGAGGAATACGACCCAGAGCGTCTAATAACCACGCTATTACCCATTACTGTGTGTATCTCCAGAATGCACCTGTTTATGGTGAGGAATACGACCCAGCGCGTCTAATAACCACTCTATTACCCATTACTGTGTGTATCTCCAGAATGCTCCTGTTTATGGTGAGGAATACGACCCAGCGCGTCTAATAACCACTCTATTACCCATTACTGTGTGTATCTCCAGAATGCTCCTATTTATGGTGAGGAATATGACCCAGCGCGTCTAATAACCACTCTATTACCCATTACTGTGTGTATCTCCAGAATGCACCTGTTTATGGTGAGACATACGACCCAGTGCGTCTAATAACCACTCTATTACCCATTACAGTGTGTATCTCCAGAATGCACCTGTTTATGGTGAGGAATACGACCCAGCGCGTCTAATAACCACTCTATTACCCATTACTGTGTGTATCTCCAGAATGCATCTGTTTATGGTGAGGAATACGACCCAGTGTGTGTCTAATAACCACTCTATTACCCATTACTGTGTGTATCTCCAGAATGCACCTGTTTATGGTGAGGAATACGACCCAGCGCGTCTAATAACCACTTTATTACCCATTACTGTGCGTATCTCCAGAACGCACCTGTTTATGGTGAGGAATATGACTCAGCGTGTCTAATAACCACTCTATTACCCATTACTGTGCGTATCTCCAGAATGCTCCTGTTTATAGTGAGGAATATGACCCAGTGCGTCTAATAACCACTCTATTACCCATTACTGTGCGTATCTCCAGAATACACCTGTTTATGGTGAGGAATACGACCCAGCGAGTCTAATAACCACTCTATTACCGATTACTGTGTGTATCTCCAGAATGCTCCTGTTTATGGTGAGGAATACGACCCAGTGCGTCTAATAACCACTCTATTACCCATTACTGTGCGTATCTCCAGAACGCACCTGTTTATGGTGAGGAATACGACCCAGTGCGTCTAATAACCACTCTATTACCCATTACTGTGTGTATCTCCAGAATGCTCCTGTTTATGGTGAGGAATACGACCCAGTGCGTCTAATAACCACTCTATTACCCATTACTGTGCGTATCTCCAGAACGCACCTGTTTATGGTGAGGAATATGACTCAGCGTGTCTAATAACCACTCTATTACCCATTACTGTGCGTATCTCCAGAATACACCTGTTTATGGTGAGGAATATGACCCAGTGCGTCTAATAACCACTCTATTACCCATTAATGTATCTCCAGAACGCACCTGTTTATGGTGAGGAATACGACCCAGTGCGTCTAATAACCACTCTATTACCCATTACTGTATCTCCAGAATGCACCTGTTTATGGTGAGGAATATGACCCAGTGCGTCTAATAACCACTCTATTACCCATTACTGTGTGTATCTCCAGAATACACCTGTTTATGGTGAGGAATATGACCCAGTGTGTCTAATAACCACTCTATTACCCATTACTGTGTGTATCTCCAGAATGCACCTGTTTATGGTGAGGAATATGACCCAGTGCGTCTAATAACCACTCTATTACCCATTACTGTGTCTCTATCTCAGATTGCACACTGACATCCAGACCCCCCCCATCACCACCAGTACACATACACACTTTACTGGAGATGAGAAGCGATCTGTTATCTAGTTCCGAATGTGTCCCTGAATGACAGGAAGGAGATTCATAGTAGTGTATCTCCAGAGTGGCAGCAACCATGCCCTTTTCTTTGTATTTCCCTGACACACACACACATACAATCACTGGAGGTACACATCGGATCGCTGTGAAAAGCAATGCATCTGATAAACTGCGCCTGTTGCTGCCGGATGTACCCCTGGCCTCTGTAGGAAATGGCTGTGGAGACGTACATTATTATATTGGTATCCTAGGTTATCCCGGTAACCATGTCTGTAATTCTGCAGGTCTCTGGCTGCTCTCGCGCGTCGTAAAAAAGCCTAAAATAAAAAGAAAATAGATTTTTAGGTTCGCAAAATGCAACAGCTGGCAGTCCATTTACTTCATTAACTGCACCCTCCTACTACTACTACTACTACAGAGGTCAGCAAGACAAAACCAACAATCCCCTACTAACCCCTAACTATAACTCCCATCAACCTCAGTCTGCACGTCATTGGATTAGGGAGAAAACTGGCTCTCAGCGAGTCATAAGTGTAAAGGAACAGCAAAAAAAACTGTGAAAAATTATATGTTCTACATTCTTTCCTGCTACTAAAACAAGGACACAATCAACGCTGAGAGATTTCTCACCAAAACTATTGTAACACAATTTTTAAAATTATACAATTTTCAGTTGAGGCCACCAGATAGTGCTGTTCCTATCACTTACAATGGAGAGCTACCATCTATGACTCATGCTCTCCCATAGAGTACTTTATAAATTAATATCCCGTATGGACACCAGTTGGCACTGTTGCTAACAGTTTGATAATAAAAATAAATGATCTGTAAGAGGTTCTGAAATTAAAATCTCCCAGTAGTGAGAGCAACTTGTTTTACTCACAGCAAGAAAAGCCACACACACACGTTAGTTCCAGTGTCTCTCTCATACACACAGGGTGGTGCCAGTGTCTCTCTCATACACACACACAGGGTGGTGCCAGTGTCTCTCTCTCTCTCATACACACACACAGATCAGTTCCAGTGTCTCTCTCATACACACACAGGCTGGTGCCAGTGTCTCTCTCATACACACACAGGTTGGTGCCAGTGTCTCTCTCATACACACACAGGTTGGTGCCAGTGTCTCTCTCATACACACACAGGTTGGTGCCAGTGTCTCTCTCATACACACACAGGTTGGTGCCAGTGTCTCTCTCATACACACACAGGTTGGTGCCAGTGTCTCTCTCTCATACACACACAGGCTGGTGCCAGTGTCTCTCTCATACACACACAGGCTGGTGCCAGTGTCTCTCTCATACACACACAGGTTGGTGCCAGTGTCTCTCTCATACACACACAGGCTGGTGCCAGTGTCTCTCTCATACACACACAGGCTGGTGCCAGTGTCTCTCTCATACACACACAGGCTGGTGCCAGTGTCTCTCTCATACACACACAGGTTGGTGCCAGTGTCTCTCTCATACACACACAGGTTGGTGCCAGTGTCTCTCTCATACACACACAGGTTGGTGCCAGTGTCTCTCTCATACACACACAGGCTGGTGCCAGTGTCTCTCTCATACACACACAGGCTGGTGCCAGTGTCTCTCTCATACACACACAGGTTGGTGCCAGTGTCTCTCTCATACACACACAGGCTGGTGCCAGTGTCTCTCTCATACACACACAGGTTGGTGCCAGTGTCTCTCTCATACACACACAGGCTGGTGCCAGTGTCTCTCTCATACACACACAGATCAGTTCCAGTGTCTCTCTCATACACACACAGGCTGGTGCCAGTGTCTCTCTCATACACACACACACAGGCTGGTGCCAGTGTCTCTCTCACACACACAGGCTGGTGCCAGTGTCTCTCTCATACAAACACACACACAGGCTGGTGCCAGTGTCTCTCTCATACACACAGGGGCAGTGCCAGTGTCTCTCTCATACACACACAGGCTGGTGCCAGTGTCTCTCTCATACACACACAGATCAGTTCCAGTGTCTCTCTCATACACACACAGGCTGGTGCCAGTGTCTCTCTCTCTCTCATACACACACAGGCTGGTGCCAGTGTCTCTCTCATACACACACAGGCTGGTGCCAGTGTCTCTCTCATACACACACAGGCTGGTGCCAGTGTCTCTCTCACACACACAGGGGCAGTGCCAGTGTCATTCCCATACTCACACACACAGGCTGGTGCCAGTGTCTCTCTCATACAAACACGCCAGTGTCAAGTATACACGCACACAGGTGCCAGTGTCTCTCCCATATACACCCTGGCCCCCTGGTGCCAGAGTCTCTCCCAGCACACCCTCACCCCATGGTGCCAGTCTCTCTCTCATATACACCTTCACCCCATGACATATCTCCCAAGTGTCCCTCTTTAGGAGGGATAGCCCCTCTTTGAGCCTCAAATCCCTCTGTCCCTCTTTCCCACCCTGGTGTCCCTCTTTTTAGGAGGTCAGACACTGGAGTCTTTAATACATTGCTCTGCAGCAATAGAACACACATTAGTGCTTGTCTGAACGACAGTATTGTGGGTTTATTAATCATACTGTGTAAATAAAATAATTTGGTCTCATGATAAATCATTTCTTCATTTACATAAATAGATGTCAATAGGTCATGAAATAACCAAAATATTATTGGTAATGTCCCTCCCACCAACCACGCCCCCAGCAACACCCCCTAAAACACAAGTGTCTCTCTTTGACCATTTGAAATGTTGGGAGGTGTGCCATGGTGCCAGTGTCTCTCCCATATACATCACCACCTTCTGGTGCCAGTGTCTCTCCCATAGCCATCCTCACCTCCTGGTGCCAGGGTCTCTCTCTCATACACACCCTCACCCCCCAGTGCCAATGTGTCTCGCCCATACACACACACCATGACTGGTGCCAGTGTCTCTTCCATAGCTACCCTCATCCCCTGGTGCCAGAGTCTCTCTCTCATACACACCCTCACCCCCCAGTGCCAATGTGTCTCTCCCATTCACACCCTCACCTCTCATACACAACCTCACCCCCAGGTGCCAGTGGCTCTCTCATACACACACAGACTGATGCCAGTGGCTCTCTCATACACAACCTCACCCCCTGGTGCCAGCGTCACTCCCATACACACACACAGACTGATGCCAGTGGCTCTCTCATACACATCCTCACCCCCTGGTGCCAGTGTCACTCCCATACACACACAGACTGGGGCCAGTGTCTCTCCCACAGCCTCACCCCCTGGTGCCAGTGTCTCTCCCACAACCTCACCCCCTGGTGTCAGTGTGTCTCTCTCTCATATACACCCTCACCCCCTGGTGCCAGTGTGTGTCTCTCTCTCTCCCATACACATCCTGGTGCCACAGTGCCCCATGGTACCTGGCGGTGCCCATGCGATGGCTTTTTCCTTCTGCCCTTGTGCCCTCTCCCCTCCTCCTCCTCCCAGGTAGAGTCGTACTCAGAGTCCCACTCCTCACTGCCCCCCCAGTCACCGAACATCCTCCTAGTGGCACCGCGGGGCCAGGGACGGGGCAGGACCAGGCAAGGGAGCAGGGTGCCCGGGGGAAGAGGGGCTCCAGGAGAGTCGACAAAGGGCCACAGCAGGCAGGTCCTGTTCAGGGGCCACAGAGGATGCAAGACAAAACCAGCACAAGGGCCACACTGGGCTTAATCAAAGTCCGGTACAGGGGCCACACTGGGTGCAGGTAGAGGCCGTTGGTGGCCCGGTGACAGCTGTGAAACGAAACTGAAAGCCGGTGATGTTACGTCATCACAGGGCGGGGCCTGATGATTCCACCGGATCGAGACCGCAGGCTTAGACAAGAGAGACAGAATGGTCAACTGGAACACAATGACGCCTGTATCGGGCTACAGGAATATGGCGGCTTAGCCTTGTGAAACAAGAAAATGGCGTTGTAGGTCGTGTTTTTGCGTCAAGATGGAAGACTCAGGTTTCCTTCTAGTCCAGTACCTACAACTCTATAATATCACTATTCTATCACTCTGGGTGCCTCAGCCCATAGGTCTGTAAGAAGAAAGCGCTAGAGGAGAGCCATACTCCCTGACGCCAATACAGGATCAGCAACTCCATAATAGTGCAGGGGTTTCCTGAAACGTGGCGGCCATTTTCTATTAGCCCTATGAGGGATTAAAGCTTTCAATGAACTAGTCACCCCCTACTGGACGAGTAGGCAATAGCAGGAGCCGAGAGGGATGACGGGAGTTGTCAACTGGTACCAGTAATGGGGTACAGTAGAAAATGGCATACTTTTCAAAAATTTCAGTACATTTGAGGGGTGAAAATATAAAACAGAAATGTCAGTTTTTCATAGACACATTAGTGCACTCCAGGCTAGAGGTAGAAAGGCAAATGCCCCTCATTTGAAGCAGAGGGATACATTTTTCTCTCTTGTTAAATAGGGTCATGTACAGGCCATGCCTGTAGGTAAAATTGTATACATTTGGTAATTTTGCACTCCCGGGGTTCAAGGCTTTTAAAGATAATTTAAATGTTCACTATCAGTATAAATGGTTTTGATATATACTTTTATGACTGTGGCAAAATTTAGTTCTTGTGAGTTGCCATTAGGGTGACCACATTTGCTTTCTGCCATTCAGGGACACTTAACCCTTTGACTGTCAGAGTGGTACGCAACTCTGGCACTCAAAGGTTTAAGTACTTATCTTCTACGCTAGTGCAGGTGCAAGAACAAGGTGATGTGACATCACTGGACATCAGTGAGCATCATGTGGTTTATCCTGAGCTTTACTGACTTCTAAAGACTATCTCATTTTGTACCTCTTTATTAGAATGTTTCCATCGCAGGCTACAAAATATAATATACTAGCAATATGGGACGGCGTTGCCCGTCATGTCATGACCGTTGGGCGCATGTGTGTGAAATGTAGACACACTGATAAACACAGACATATGCAACACACAGGCAGACACATACCATACATCCCAAGTGTCCCTCTTCAGGAGGGGCAGTCCCTCTTTGAGGGCCAAATCCCTCTGTCCCTCTTTCCCACCCTGTTGTCCCTCTTTTTAGGAGGTCAGACTGTGTGCAGGGCCGGCTCCACCTATAGGCGAGGTAGGCGCCGGCCTAGGGCGCACACGTACTGGGGGCGCGGGCATGCAGCGGAGAAGAGCTGCGCCCGCACGCACCACGCCGGGAACCACAACACAGTCAGGTCTGTGTTGCTACAGTGCTCCCTCATTGGGTCAGATCTTTAGTAATGCAGAGCGCACTGGGAGTCATGATCTCCCGCCGCGCTCTGCATTACTGAAGAGAAGACTGCGCGGGAGCTACAGGTATGTGATGGGGGCAAGTTGGAGATGAGGGGGCATACTGGAGCTGCTGGGGCCAAGTTGGAGCGGATGGGGGGCAAAGTGGAGATGATGGGGGCAAGTTGGAGCTGAGGGGGCATAGTGGAGCTGCTGGGGGCAAGTTGGAGCTGATGAGGGTAAGTTGGAGCGGATGGAGGTCAAAGTGGAGCTGATGGGGGCAAGTTGGAGCGGATGGGGGCAAAGTGGAGCTGATGGGGGCAAGTTGAAGCAGATGGGGGGCAAAGTGGAGCTGTTGGTGGCAAGTTGGAGCTTCTGGGGGCATAGTGGAGCTGCTGGGGGGCAAAGTGGAGCCGATGGGGGTAAGTTGGAGCTGATAGGAGCAAGTTGGAGCTGATAGGGGCATAGTGGAACTGAAGGGGGGGCAAAAGTGGAACTGGTGGGGGCAAGTTAGAGAGGATGGGGAGCAAAGTGGAGCTGATGGGGGCAAGTTGGAGCGGATGGTGGGCAAAGTGGAGCTGATGGTGGCAAGTTGGAGCTGCTGGGGGCATAGTGGAGCTGCTGGGGGGCATAGTGGAGCGGATGGGGGGCATAGTGGAGCTGGTGGGGAAAAAGTAGAGCTGGTGGGGGGCAAAGTGGAGCTGGTGGGGGGCAAAGTGGAGCTGATGGGGGTAAGTTGGAGTTGATGGGGGCAAAGTGGAGCTGATGGGGGCAAGTTGGAGTTGATGGGGGGCAAAGTGCAGCTGATAGGGCCAAAGGGGCAAGTTGGAGCTGGTGGGGGGCATCTCTTACAGGCATCTCTAGATCAGGGGCAGACTGGCCCAGGGGGCAGAGAGAGGACAATCATAAAAAGAGGTGGGGTATAAGTTGGTATAAAGGGGTGGGACACAAGGGGCTGAGCGAAATGGGCGGCAAAATTAGGTTTTGCCTAGGGTGGCAAAATTACTTAGCTCTACAGCAATAAAGCAATAAACGTCAGTATATGTGTTTATACATTAGTCTGTGCAAATAAAATACTTTGGTCTTGCACTAAATAATTTATTCAGTTACATAAATAGTCAGTAATAGGTCATGAAATAACCTAAAAATTCTTACTAATGCCCCGCCCACCAGCCACGCCCCAACAATATCACCTAAAACTACAGTGTCCCTCTTTGGCCATGTGAAATGTTGGGAGGTATGCACATACACACAGTGAGCGCCAGAAACATGCAAAAGACATGCACACACACACAGACACACATATGTAACAGAGATGTACACACACAACATATATAAGCAGAAACACATGCGTGCATGAGTTGTGTACCCCTCTGGCACTCAAATGGTTAAGGTATAGAGAGGCATGTGAGAGTTAAATAGCAGTGGGAAGTGTGTTCATACCTGGGAACATTGACTTGTGGAGTCCCTAGAGGGGACTGATGTGGTGCTGATGTGGAGAGACAAATGGGGCAATCTGGGTTAAAAGGGGGTGGGGCTTAATCGTGAGTAGGGGCGGGGCTTAACATAAATATGGAAAAGTGTTAGTAATAGGCTGGGGAAGGAGGAGAAGTGGGAGGGAAATGCAAGTTTACAGTGTGAGGGGTTTGAACACACTCCCTGAGGCCTAAAACTTGATACACAACCCTGTGGCAGTCAGTGGGTTAAGTGCGTACCTGATGGCTGTCTGTCCTGTGTCTTGCATGGCAAATGATGACAGTGAAGAAATATTTCAGCAGAGGGCCTACCTTAACCCTTTGAGTGCCATTTTGTTCCCCTGGTGCTGCACTACAGGTCCTGCTGAGGCCACTGGGAGTCAGGGTGAGTGACTGTGTGTGTGTGTGTGTGTGTGTCAGCCATATTTATTTCTGGCTTTGTGTGTGTATGTGGTGCTGTGTGTGTGAGTGGGGCATGTGTGTGTGTGTGGTGCTCTGTGTGTGTGAGTGGGGCATGTGTGTGTTTGTTTGGTGCTGTGTGAGTGGGGCATGTGTGTTTGTCTGTGGTGTAGGAGCAAGTGGCGGCCATATTGTTTTTTTTCTGACTTTGATAGTGGTGGGCGGGCTGCATAGTGGGGGCGGGCCAACTCCCTGCATGACTGAATCACCCAATAGGAATAGTAACTCATGCTTTATGCCTCCCCTGGGTGTGTTTTGGCAGGCACAAAGTCTTCTTTTATATATATAGATACAAAAAATAAAAAAGAAGATAGGACAGAAATACAAGAGCCCTATGATTAAATTGTTTATCGAAACCTTCTATAAATATAGTTTCGTCATATGGGCTATAGTGGAAGCCAGTTCAATATTTTTAATCGGATATTCAAAGCAAAAATAAAAACACTAATCCCTACAATTTTATTAATATCTAACAAACAAATAAAAGAACTAAAGAACCGCTTGCCTAGTGTTTAAACTCTGTGCTGATGCCATTTTCTTGCAGCCTGGCACAGGTGTCAAGTTCTGTCACAAAAGTCAATGGCCAATTGACTCTGTTGTTTGGAACTCTGGGTTCCGTAGACTTTATTGAAGGATATTGAATGGTCTATAAAGGGGGCTGACTAGTAACCAGGACACACATTTAAAATGAGGAACTGTCCTGGGCGATCAGTGATAAGTGGTCACCCTATGCAAACATGTTTGCGTTTTACCTTGAAACCTACTACATGATCAGCCCCTCAAATAAGTGAGTATTAATTTCCAAGTTAGAATTTCACCTGCCATAGTAGTACAAGAAATATATTATTTTTAGCAGTTGTAAATAAGCACTTTTGAATAGAAATACTCTCTCAGAACCTACAATGGTCAGCTCCACAGATGAGATTGGAGTGCCATAAAGTAATTATTCCAAGATGGATTTTCAGTGTCACCTGCCCCAGTAGTAAAATAAATATACTATGCCAGCAAATGTAAAAAAATACCTGATTATATGTGTATATATACATATATATACACATTTGTGTATAAATAGGCACATATATAAAATGTGTCAGAAGTTTGCCAGTCAGCTTTACTCTTATTTTGGTACAGAAAAATCAGGGAAACATATCCAGTGGTTTCCAGCTGTTGTTGGACAACTCCCATCACCCTCAGCTTACAGGCTGATGGGAGTTATTGTCCAACACGAAGGCTGTGGGTGACGGGAGTTGTTGTCCACCAACAGCTTGAAAGCTGCAGTTTGCCGCCACATACCTAGGAGTTTGGAGATTGTGCTGTTCCTTCCATTGTGACTGCACCCAGACTGTCTCCTGTGACGCTCACTAGCAATCCATCTGTGCGTCACAGTGCCGGCTCTCACATGCACCAGCCAGCCAATGAGGACCATTGTGCACATGTTCTCCTCTTTCATTGGCTGTTGGTGCTTGTTGCTGTGAGTGACTGAAGTCATTGAGCTATCAACCAGGGCAGCGCAGGAATGGAGTGGAGGAATAATGGTTATATTACCTAAGCTTCATTATTACCCAGCAATATATGAATATGTTTATGTAAAGAGGAGGCCTGTTGCTGCTTTCAGCTATGTGCGGGCTGGACGAATAAGGCTGAGTGGCTGTGAGAGGCTTTGCTTCATTACGGGACTCTTTATTGTCCCGGTGGGGGGTAACTTGAGACGCGGGACACAGGCTACAATTAACGGACAGTCCCAGGCATTCCAGGACAAACGGTCACCCTAGTTGCCATGAAAAAAAGCTGAATTCTGGAAAGAAAAACAATATATAGTGTCACAAGCGAGGGCTATAGGCCCTGCTGAGACAGTGGGGAGAGTGTGGGAGTGAAAGGGTTAACAAAACCAGACCCCTGGATACCTGTTACTATTCCTAGCAACCACCAAATTAACCCCTGAAATCCCTCCTGCACTATCACCCCAGTACTACAATTTGCTGCCACCACCAAGACTTTATATCTGGGTGTCTTAGGTTACCCCAAACACAACAGAATTAAAGTATAAAATCACCTTAATAATCAGACATATATAATTAACCCTTTAGTAACGTGTGCTACCTGAGCTTCCTTCAGAGTAGTGAGTTCATATTAGAGAACAGAGACAAGAGCTGATTAATTGAACATTTAATCTGAAAAAAGGCTTCACAGTGCTGGGTACTGTCACGGTTCCCAGAGAAGTTCAAGAGTCAGACAGAGCCACAAGTCAGCACCAGAGGGGGTAGTCAGACAAGCCAGGTCATACACAGTTCAGGTAGTTAGCCAGAGCCACAGGTCTGCACCAGGTTGGGTGTCCACTATAGGGATTAGCAAAAGATTAGTCAGACAGAGCCACAGGTCAGCACCAGGCTGGATGGAAGACTAGCCAGGTCATACACAGAGCCCAAAGTAATAGAACTGCTATGAACAACAACGCAAGGGCAACTGAGTCAGGACTCAGTCTGCCTTTTAAACCCCTCCACAGGAAGTAGGAAGGAGGAGCATCTCAGAGGGAGGAAGTAGGTAGGAGGAAGTAGGCAGGTGGAGACTACAGGAAGCAAACACATAAAACAGAGGCCTGCTGCGTGCTTGAAGCCTCGTGCCTGTAGATGATGCTGAAACCAAGATAAGCTGTAACAGGTACAAAAATTACAGGAATAAAGGATATACAGAAATAAAGATTACACATAAGCAAAATAGTCCATAAAATAGGAGAAACACAAGAGATCTCTATACACAATTACCGATATATTAGGAGTCCTTGTGGGAACTTCAGATGGTAAAAGCTCTCCTTCCAGTTGGTGCAAAGAAATTTCCGTTTTTTATTCAAAACCCATATTAAATACATTCTACAGTTGCTTCTGAGAGGCCAGACCCCCTGGGTGTTACCTGGGAGGGTCAGGGTTCTGGCCTGACAGTTTACAGCCCACTCGATCAGACCTGTCAGGGATGTTACTGCAGAGTTCTACCTGAAAAGTCATAAGGCTTCACAAAACATGCAACCCACAACACACCTCTATAATGTTATAATAATCATATTCCTCATATCTGTGTGAATATCTGGACACCAAACATGCTGGGTCTAACTGGTTGCAAAGTGGCTATTCTTGTAACTCATAGCAGGAACACCTCCCCCTGGCATGTTTGGTACCCACCAAAAGGGTAAAACCTGGGCACTCTGAATATATATTTGTATTGGACCTTTTTACAATATATATACATGTTCTCCCTATTTCAGGCTATTTGGGTGTCCCCTGGTAAACATCCCCCAGAGCAGATGGTCCATTATATTTTATGACACTCTGTCCTGCTCTGGTGATCTACTCATTCATTTTCTGGTGATGTTATCTACTCAGCTAATTTTATGGCCTAGGACTGGTGCACTTCTGAATAACATCCAAATACAAAATAAACAAACAAATTACACAAACCAGAGGCCCTGCAAAGGCTAAACATGCGTTGGTATGACATATAGTCTTCAATACATACATAGAAAGTTCCCAACATAAATCATACCTAAACAGATGGATAGCAAAGATTCTGAAAATATGTCCTGCCAGCAGGATACAGAAAATTCCCTAAGCCATTATCACGGTGCCTGTGCTTCTGTTGCTGAGCAGCGACATTGTTATTCTCTGCTGCCTTCTGATTGGCTGGCCTTAATTGCTCACACTGGGCTTGCCTTATATACCCTGGGATGTCCTCCCTTAGGCGCCCTTTCGTGGTGTACGAGTTCATTAGCTTATTCTGCCTTTGCTGCTCCGTGTATGACCTGGCCTGCCTGACTACGAGTTTTGTTCCTGAGTTCCTGATCTCCGCTCCGTTGCTGTATTCTTGCTGAAGAACCCGCTCCGTTGCTGACTGTATCCTGGCTGAGAACCCGCTCCATTGCTGACTGTATTCTGGCTGAAGAACCCGCTCCGTTGCTGACCGTATCCTGGCTGAGAACCCGCTCCGTTTCTGACTGTATTCTGGATGAAGATCCTGCTCCGTTGCTGACTGTATCCTGGCTGAGAACCTGCTCCGTTGCTGATTGTATTTTGGCTGAAGAATCTGCTCCGTTGCTGACTGTATTCTGGCTGAAGAACCCGCTCCGTTGCTGACTGTATCCTGGCTGAGAAACCGCTCCGTTGCTGACTGTATTCTGTCTGAAGAACCCGCTTTGTTGCTGACTGTATCCTGGCTGAGAACCCGCTCCGTTGCTGACTGTATTCTGGATGAAGATCCTGCTCCGTTGCTGACTGTATCCTGGCTGAGAACCCGCTCCGTTGCTGACTGTATCCTGGCTGAGAACCCGCTCCGTTGCTGACTGTATTCTGGATGAAGATCCTGCTCCGTTGCTGACTGTATTCTGTCTGAAGAACCCGCTTTGTTGTTGACTGTATCCTGGCTGAGAACCCACTCCGTTGCTGACTGTATTCTGGATGAAGATCCTGCTCCGTTGCTGACTGTATCCTGGCTGAGAACCCGCTCCGTTGCTGACTTTATTCTGGATGAAGATCCTGCTCCGTTGCTGACTGTATCCTGGCTGAGAACCCACTCCGTTTCTGACTGTATTCTGGATGAAGATCCTGCTCCGTTGCTGACTGTATCCTGGCTGAGAAACTGCTCCGTTGCTGACTGTATTCTGTCTGAAGAACCCGCTTTGTTGCTGACTGTATCCTGGCTGAGAACCCGCTCCGTTGCTGACTGTATTCTGGATGAAGATCCTGCTCCGTTGCTGACTGTATCCTGGCTGAGAACCCGCTCCGTTGCTGATTGTATTCTGGCTGAAGAACCTGCTCCGTTGCTGACTGTATCCTGGCTGAGAACCCGCTCCGTTGCTGACTGTATTCTGGATGAAGATCCTGCTCCGTTGCTGACTGTATCCTGGCTGAGAACCCGCTCCGTTGCTGACTGTATTCTGGATGAAGATCCTGCTCCATTGCTGACTGTATCCTGGCTGAGAACCCGCTCCGTTGCTGGCTGTATTCTTGCTGTGAACCCGCTCCGTTGCTGACCAGTGGTGGCGCTATTCCATTCCGTTACTGTCTCCGGTTCTGCTTAATGGGCTCCGGTACTACCGGGTCCGTCTGTGTCCGGGCAACAACTGGTGGCCATTGTTATTCTGGGCGTTCCACTGCAGGCAGTGGTTCGCCGCGTGTCACTGTTCCTTGTCAACCAAAGGCTAAGCTTGGGCTTAAGCTGCTCCTTAACTGCTGCTAGCGGTGTGCACATTCGAAGTACCAGTACAGGTGTTCTACTCTGACTGTGTTACTCTGATCTCTCTCTCTGTGGCCTTCCTTCCTGCTGCGCTGTGCTCACTCCCTCTGGGAGTTATTCAGTAAGTCGCTGGGCGTTACCATTAACCCTGTGTATACCTGGAGAGTCCAGGAAAGTGCCCATGTCCTACACTGTATAACAATACAGCCCTGGGTACACCAGTAGTTCAGATCTGCCCAGTGCCCATGTCCTGTAGTGGATAACAATACAGCCCTGGGTACACCAGTAGTTCAGATCTGCCCAGTGCCCATGTCCTGCCCTGTATAACAATACAGCCCTGGATACACCAGTAGTCCAGATCTGCCCGGTGCCCATGTCCTGCACTGTATAACAATACAGCCCTGGGTACACCAGTAGTTCAGATCTGCCCGGTGCCCATGTCCTGCACTGTATAACAATACAGCCCTGGGTACACCAGTAGTCCAGATCTGCCCGGTGCCCATGTCCTGCACTGTATAACAATACAGCCCTGGGTACACCAGTAGTTCAGCTCTGCCCAGTGCCCATGTCCTGAAGTGGATAACAATACATCCCTGGGTACACCAGTAGTTCAGATCTGCCCAGTGCCCGTGTCCTGCCGTGGATAACAATACAGCCCTGGGTACACCAGTAGTTCATATCTGCCCAGTGCCCATGTCCTTCCGTGGATAACAATACAGCCCTGGGTACACCAGTAGTTCATATCTGCCCGGTGCCCATGTCCTGCACTGTATAACAATACAGCCCTGGGTATACCAGTAGTTCATATCTGCCCAGTGCCCATGTCCTTCCGTGGATAACAATACAGACCTGGGTACACCAGTAGTTCAGATCTGCCCAGTGCCCATGTCCTACACTGTATAACAATACAGCCCTGGGTACACCAGTAGTTCAGATCTGCCCAGTACCCATGTCCTACACTGTATAACAATACAGCCCTGGGTACACCAGTAGTTCAGATCTGCCCGGTGCCCATGTCCTGCTGTGGATAACAATACAGCCCTGGGTACACCAGTAGTTCAGATCTGCCCAGTGCCCATGTCCTACACTGTATAACAATACAGCCCTGGGTACACCAGTAGTTCAGATCTGCCCAGTGCCCATGTCCTACACTGTATAACAATACAGCCCTGGGTACACCAGTAGTTCAGATCTGCCCGGTGCCCATGTCCTGCAGTGGATAACAATACAGCCCTGGGTACACCAGTAGTTCAGATCTGCCCAGTGCCCATGTCCTGCCGTGGATAACAATACAGCCCTGGGTACACCAGTAGTCCAGATCTGCCAGGTGCCCACGTCCTACACTGTATAACAATACAGCCCTGGGTACACCAGTAGTTCAGATCTGCCCAGTGCCCATGTCCTGCCCTGTATAACAATACAGCCCTGGGTACACCAGTAGTTCACATCTGCCCGGTGCCCATGTCCTACACTGTATAACAATACAGCCCTGGGTACACCAGTAGTTCAGATCTGCCCAGTGCCCATGTCCTGCCCTGTATAACAATACAGACCTGGGTACACCAGTAGTTCAGATCTGCCCAGTGCCCATGTCCTACACTGTATAACAATACAGCCCTGGGTACACCAGTAGTTCAGATCTGCCCGGTGCCCATGTCCTGCTGTGGATAACAATACAGCCCTGGGTACACCAGTAGTTCAGATCTGCCCAGTGCCCATGTCCTGCCGTGGATATCAATACAGCCCTGGGTACACCAGTAGTTCACATCTGCCCAGTGCCCATGTCCTACAGTGCATATCAATACAGCCCTGGGTACACCAGTAGTTCAGATCTGCCCAGTGCCCATGTCCTGTAGTGGATATCAATACAGCCCTGGGTACACCAGTAGTTCAGATCTGCCCAGTGCCCATGTCCTGCCCTGTATAACAATACAGCCCTGGGTACACCAGTAGTTCAGATCTGCCCGGTGCCCATGTCCTGCCCTGTATAACAATACAGCCCTGGGTACACCAGTAGTTCAGATCTGCCCAGTGCCCACGTCCTACACTGTATAACAATACAGCCCTGGGTACACCAGTAGTTCAGATCTGCCCAGTGCCCATGTCCTGCCGTGGATAACAATACAGCCCTGGGTACACCAGTAGTTCAGATCTGCCCAGTGCCCATGTCCTGCCGTGGATATCAATACAGCCCTGGGTACACCAGTAGTTCAGATCTGCCCAGTGCCCATGTCCTACACTGTATAACAATACAGCCCTGGGTACACCAGTAGTTCAGATCTGCCCAGGTGCCCATGTCCTACACTGTATAACAATACAGCCCTGGGTACACCAGTAGTTCAGATCTGCCCAGTGCCCATGTCCTGCCGTGGATATCAATACAGCCCTGGGTACACCAGTAGTTCAGATCTGCCCAGTGCCCATGTCCTACACTGTATAACAATACAGCCCTGGGTACACCAGTAGTTCAGATCTGCCCGGTGCCCACGTCCTACACTGTATAACAATACAGCCCTGGGTACACCAGTAGTTCAGATCTGCCCGGTGCCCATGTCCTACACTGTATAACAATACAGCCCTGGGTACACCAGTAGTTCAGATCTGCCCAGTGCCCATGTCCTGCCCTGTATAACAATACAGCCCTGGGTACACCAGTAGTTCATATCTGCCCAGTGCCCATGTCCTTCCGTGGATAACAATACAGCCCTGGGTACACCAGTAGTTCAGATCTGCCCAGTGCCCATGTCCTGCCCTGTATAACAATACAGCCCTGGGTACACCAGTAGTTCAGATCTGCCCGGTGCCCATGTCCTGCCCTGTATAACAATACAGCCCTGGGTACACCAGTAGTTCAGATCTGCCCAGTGCCCATGTCCTGCCCTGTATAACAATACAGCCCTGGGTACACCAGTAGTTCAGATCTGCCCAGTGCCCATGTCCTGCCGTGTATAACAATACAGCCCTGGGTACACCAGTAGTTCAGATCTGCCCGGTGCCCATGTCCTGCAGTGGATAACAATACAGCCCTGGGTACACCAGTAGTTCAGATCTGCCCAGTGCCCATGTCCTACACTGTATAACAATACAGCCCTGGGTACACCAGTAGTTCAGATCTGCCCAGTGCCCATGTCCTGCCGTGGATAACAATACAGCCCTGGGTACACCAGTAGTTCAGATCTGCCCGGTGCCCATGTCCTGCCGTGGATAACAATACAGATCTGGGTACACCAGTAGTTCAGATCTGCCCAGTGCCCATGTCCTACACTGTATAACAATACAGCCCTGGGTACACCAGTAGTTCAGATCTGCCCGGTGCCCATGTCCTGCCGTGGATAACAATACAGATCTGGGTACACCAGTAGTTCAGATCTGCCCGGTGCCCAAGTCCTACACTGTATAACAATACAGCCCTGGGTACACCAGTAGTTCAGATCTGCCCGGTGCCCATGTCCTGCCGTGGATAACAATACAGCCCTGGGTACACCAGTAGTTCAGATCTGCCCGGTGCCCATGTCCTACACTGTATAACAATACAGCCCTGGGTACACCAGTAGTTCAGATCTGCCCGGTGCCCATGTCCTGCAGTGGATAACAATACAGCCCTGGGTACACCAGTAGTTCAGATCTGCCCGGTGCCCATGTCCTACACTGTATAACAATACAGCCCTGGGTACACCAGTAGTTCAGATCTGCCCGGTGCCCATGTCCTGCCGTGGATAACAATACAGATCGGGGTACACCAGTAGTTCAGATCTGCCCGGTGCCCATGTCCTACACTGTATAACAATACAGCCCTGGGTACACCAGTAGTTCAGATCTGCCCAGTGCCCATGTCCTGCCGTGGATAACAATACAGCCCTGGGTACACCAGTAGTCCAGATCTGCCCAGTGCCCATGTCCTACACTGTATAACAATACAGCCCTGGGTACACCAGTAGTTCAGATCTGCCCAGTGCCCATGTCCTGCACTGTATAACAATACAGCCCTGGGTACACCAGTAGTTCAGATCTGCCCAGTGCCCATGTCCTTCCGTGGATAACAATACAGCCCTGGGTACACCAGTAGTTCAGATCTGCCCAGTGCCCATGTCCTACACTGTATAACAATACAGCCCTGGGTACACCAGTAGTTCAGATCTGCCCGGTGCCCATGTCCTGCAGTGGATAACAATACAGCCCTGGGTACACCAGTAGTTCAGATCTGCCCAGTGCCCATGTCCTACACTGTATAACAATACAGCCCTGGGTACACCAGTAGTTCAGATCTGCCCAGTGCCCATGTCCTACACTGTATAACAATACAGCCCTGGGTACACCAGTAGTTCAGATCTGCCCGGTGCCCATGTCCTGCAGTGGATAACAATACAGCCCTGGGTACGCCAGTAGTTCAGATCTGCCCGGTGCCCATGTCCTACACTGTATAACAATACAGCCCTGGGTACACCAGTAGATCAGATCTGCCCAGTGCCCATGTCCTGTAGTGGATAACAATACACCCCTGGGTACACCAGTAGTTCAGATCTGCCCGGTGCCCATGTCCTGCAGTGGATAACAATACAGCCCTGGGTACACCAGTAGTTCAGATCTGCCCGGTGCCCATGTCCTACACTGTATAACAATACAGCCCTGGGTACACCAGTAGTCCAGATCTGCCCGGTGCCCATGTCCTACACTGTATAACAATACAGCCCTGGGTACACCAGTAGTTCAGATCTGCCCGGTGCCCATGTCCTGCAGTGGATAACAATACAGCCCTGGGTACACCAGTAGTTCAGATCTGCCCAGTGCCCATGTCCTACACTGTATAACAATACAGCCCTGGGTACACCAGTAGTTCAGATCTGCCCAGTGCCCATGTCCTGCCGTGGATAACAATACAGCCCTGGGTACACCAGTAGTTCAGATCTGCCCAGTGCCCATGTCCTGCAGTGGATAACAATACAGCCCTGGGTACACCAGTAGTTCAGATCTGCCCAGTGCCCATGTCCTGCCCTGTATAACAATACAGCCCTGGGCACACCAGTAGTTCAGATCTGCCCAGTGCCCACGTCCTACACTGTATAACAATACAGCCCTGGGTACACCAGTAGTTCAGATCTGCCCGGTGCCCATGTCCTACACTGTATAACAATACAGCCCTGGGTACACCAGTAGTTCAGATCTGCCCAGTGCCCATGTCCTGCTGTGGATAACAATACAGACCTGGGTACACCAGTAGTTCAGATCTGCCCAGTGCCCATGTCCTACACTGTATAACAATACAGCCCTGGGTACACCAGTAGTTCAGATCTGCCCGGTGCCCATGTCCTGCCGTGGATAACAATACAGCCCTGGGTACACCAGTAGTTCAGATCTGCCCGGTGCCCATGTCCTGCCGTGGATAACAATACAGACCTGGGTACACCAGTAGTCCAGATCTGCCCGGTGCCCATGTCCTACACTGTATAACAATACAGCCCTGGGTACACCAGTAGTTCAGATCTGCCCAGTGCCCATGTCCTGCCATGGATAACAATACAGCCCTGGGTACACCAGTAGTCCAGATCTGCCCGGTGCCCATGTCCTGCAGTGGATAACAATACAGCCCTGGGTACACCAGTAGTCCAGATCTGCCCGGTGCCCATGTCCTGCACTGTATAACAATACAGCCCTGGGTACACCAGTAGTTCAGATCTGCCCGGTGCCCATGTCCTGCCGTGGATAACAATACAGCCCTGGGTACACCAGTAGTTCAGATCTGCCCAGTGCCCATGTCCTACACTGTATAACAATACAGCCCTGGGTACACCAGTAGTTCAGATCTGCCCGGTGCCCATGTCCTGCCGTGGATAACAATACAGCCCTGGGTACACCAGTAGTTCAGATCTGCCCGGTGCCCATGTCCTACACTGTATAACAATACAGCCCTGGGTACACCAGTAGTTCAGATCTGCCCGGTGCCCATGTCCTGCAGTGGATAACAATACAGCCCTGGGTACACCAGTAGTTCAGATCTGCCCAGTGCCCATATCCTACACTGTATAACAATACAGCCCTGGGTACACCAGTAGTTCAGATCTGCCCAGTGCCCATGTCCTGCCGTGGATAACAATACAGCCCTGGGTACACCAGTAGTTCAGATCTGCCCAGTGCCCATGTCCTGCAGTGGATAACAATACAGCCCTGGGTACACCAGTAGTTCAGATCTGCCCAGTGCCCATGTCCTGCCCTGTATAACAATACAGCCCTGGGCACACCAGTAGTTCAGATCTGCCCAGTGCCCACGTCCTACACTGTATAACAATACAGCCCTGGGTACACCAGTAGTTCAGATCTGCCCGGTGCCCATGTCCTACACTGTATAACAATACAGCCCTGGGTACACCAGTAGTTCAGATCTGCCCAGTGCCCATGTCCTGCTGTGGATAACAATACAGACCTGGGTACACCAGTAGTTCAGATCTGCCCAGTGCCCATGTCCTACACTGTATAACAATACAGCCCTGGGTACACCAGTAGTTCAGATCTGCCCGGTGCCTATGTCCTGCCGTGGATAACAATACAGCCCTGGGTACACCAGTAGTCCAGATCTGCCAGGTGCCCATGTCCTACACTGTATAACAATACAGCCCTGGGTACACCAGTAGTTCAGATCTGCCCAGTGCCCATGTCCTGCCATGGATAACAATACAGCCCTGGGTACACCAGTAGTCCAGATCTGCCCGGTGCCCATGTCCTGCAGTGGATAACAATACAGCCCTGGGTACACCAGTAGTCCAGATCTGCCCGGTGCCCATGTCCTGCACTGTATAACAATACAGCCCTGGGTACACCAGTAGTTCAGATCTGCCCGGTGCCCATGTCCTGCCGTGGATAACAATACAGCCCTGGGTACACCAGTAGTTCAGATCTGCCCAGTGCCCATGTCCTACACTGTGTAACAATACAGCCCTGGGTACACCAGTAGTTCAGATCTGCCCGGTGCCCATGTCCTGCCGTGGATAACAATACAGCCCTGGGTACACCAGTAGTTCAGATCTGCCCGGTGCCCATGTCCTACACTGTATAACAATACAGCCCTGGGTACAGCAGTAGTTCAGATCTGCCCGGTGCCCATGTCCTACACTGTATAACAATACAGCCCTGGGTACACCAGTAGTTCAGATCTGCCCGGTGCCCATGTCCTGCAGTGGATAACAATACAGCCCTGGGTACACCAGTAGTCCAGATCTGCCAGGTGCCCATGTCCTACACTGTATAACAATACAGCCCTGGGTACACCAGTAGTTCAGATCTGCCCAGTGCCCATGTCCTGCCCTGTATAACAATACAGCCCTGGGTACACCAGTAGTTCAGATCTGCCCGGTGCCCATGTCCTACACTGTATAACAATACAGCCCTGGGTACACCAGTAGATCAGATCTGCCCGGTGCCCATGTCCTACACTGTATAACAATACAGCCCTGGGTACACCAGTAGTTCACATCTGCCCGGTGCCCATGTCCTACACTGTATAACAATACAGCCCTGGGTACACCAGTAGTTCACATCTGCCCGGTGCCCATGTCCTACACTGTATAACAATACAGCCCTGGGTACACCAGTAGTTCAGATCTGCCCAGTGCCCATGTCCTACACTGTATAACAATACAGCCCTGGGTACACCAGTAGTTCAGATCTGCCCGGTGCCCATGTCCTGCCGTGGATAACAATACAGCCCTGGGTACACCAGTAGTTCAGATCTGCCCGGTGCCCATGTCCTGCCGTGGATAACAATACAGCCCTGGGTACACCAGTAGTTCAGATCTGCCCAGTGCCCATGTCCTACACTGTATAACAATACAGCCCTGGGTACACCAGTAGTTCAGATCTGCCCATGGCCCATGTCCTACACTGTATAACAATACAGCCCTGGGTACACCAGTAGTTCAGATCTGCCCGGTGCCCATGTCCTGCCCTGTATAACAATACAGCCCTGGGTACACCAGTAGTTCAGATCTGCCCAGTGCCCATGTCCTACACTGTATAACAATACAGCCCTGGGTACACCAGTAGTTCAGATCTGCCCAGTGCCCACGTCCTACACTGTATAACAATACAGCCCTGGGTACACCAGTAGTTCAGATCTGCCCAGTGCCCATGTCCTGCCCTGTATAACAATACAGCCCTGGGTACACCAGTAGTTCAGATCTGCCCAGTGCCCATGTCCTGCCGTGGATAACAATACAGCCCTGGGTACACCAGTAGTCCAGATCTGCCCGGTGCCCATGTCCTGCACTGTATAACAATACAGCCCTGGGTACACCAGTAGTCCAGATCTGCCCGGTGCCCATGTCCTGCACTGTATAACAATACAGCCCTGGGTACACCAGTAGTCCAGATCTGCCCGGTGCCCATGTCCTGCACTGTATAACAATACAGCCCTGGGTACACCAGTAGTTCAGATCTGCCCGGTGCCCATGTCCTGCAGTGGATAACAATACAGCCCTGGGTACACCAGTAGTCCAGATCTGCCCGGTGCCCATGTCCTGCCCTGTATAACAATACAGACCTGGGTACACCAGTAGTTCAGATCTGCCCAGTGCCCATGTCCTACACTGTATAACAATACAGCCCTGGGTACACCAGTAGTTCAGATCTGCCCAGTGCCCATGTCCTACACTGTATAACAATACAGCCCTGGGTACACCAGTAGTTCAGATCTGCCCGGTGCCCATGTCCTGCCGTGGATAACAATACAGCCCTGGGTACACCAGTAGTTCAGATCTGCCCGGTGCCCATGTCCTACACTGTATAACAATACAGCCCTGGGTACACCAGTAGTTCAGATCTGCCCGGTGCCCATGTCCTGCCGTGGATAACAATACAGCCCTGGGTACACCAGTAGTTCAGATCTGCCCGGTGCCCATGTCCTGCAGTGGATAACAATACAGCCCTGGGTACACCAGTAGTTCAGATCTGCCCGGTGCCCATGTCCTGCCGTGGATAACAATACAGCCCTGGGTACACCAGTAGTTCAGATCTGCCCGGTGCCCATGTCCTACACTGTATAACAATACAGCCCTGGGTACACCAGTAGTTCAGATCTGCCCGGTGCCCATGTCCTGCACTGTATAACAATACAGCCCTGGGTACACCAGTAGTCCAGATCTGCCCGGTGCCCATGTCCTACACTGTATAACAATACAGCCCTGGGTACACCAGTAGTTCAGATCTGCCCAGTGCCCATGTCCTGTAGTGGATAACAATACAGCCCTGGGTACACCAGTAGTTCAGATCTGCCCAGTGCCCATGTCCTACACTGTATAACAATACAGCCCTGGGTACACCAGTAGTTCAGATCTGCCCGGTGCCCATGTCCTGCCGTGGATAACAATACAGCCCTGGGTACACCAGTAGTTCAGATCTGCCCGGTGCCCATGTCCTGCAGTGGATAACAATACAGCCCTGGGTACACCAGTAGTTCAGATCTGCCCGGTGCCCATGTCCTGCCGTGGATAACAATACAGCCCTGGGTACACCAGTAGTTCAGATCTGCCCAGTGCCCATGTCCTGCACTGTATAACAATACAGCCCTGGGTACACCAGTAGTTCAGATCTGCCCGGTGCCCATGTCCTGCAGTGGATAACAATACAGCCCTGGGTACACCAGTAGTTCAGATCTGCCCGGTGCCCATGTCCTGCCGTGGATAACAATACAGCCCTGGGTACACCAGTAGTTCAGATCTGCCCGGTGCCCATGTCCTACACTGTATAACAATACAGCCCTGGGTACACCAGTAGTTCAGATCTGCCCGGTGCCCATGTCCTGCACTGTATAACAATACAGCCCTGGGTACACCAGTAGTCCAGATCTGCCCGGTGCCCATGTCCTGCACTGTATAACAATACAGCCCTGGGTACACCAGTAGTTCAGATCTGCCCGGTGCCCATGTCCTACACTGTATAACAATACAGCCCTGGGTACACCAGTAGTTCAGATCTGCCCAGTGCCCATGTCCTGCACTGTATAACAATACAGCCCTGGGTACACCAGTAGTTCAGATCTGCCCAGTGCCCATGTCCTACACTGTATAACAATACAGCCCTGGGTACACCAGTAGTCCAGATCTGCCAGGTGCCCACGTCCTACACTGTATAACAATACAGCCCTGGGTACACCAGTAGTTCAGATCTGCCCAGTGCCCATGTCCTGCACTGTATAACAATACAGCCCTGGGTACACCAGTAGTTCAGATCTGCCCAGTGCCCATGTCCTGCCCTGTATAACAATACAGCCCTGGGTACACCAGTAGTTCAGATCTGCCCAGTGCCCATGTCCTACACTGTATAACAATACAGCCCTGGGTACACCAGTAGTCCAGATCTGCCAGGTGCCCACGTCCTACACTGTATAACAATACAGCCCTGGGTACACCAGTAGTTCAGATCTGCCCAGTGCCCATGTCCTGCAGTGGATAACAATACAGCCCTGGGTACACCAGTAGTTCAGATCTGCCCAGTGCCCATGTCCTGCACTGTATAACAATACAGCCCTGGGTACACCAGTAGTTCAGATCTGCCCAGTGCCCATGTCCTACACTGTATAACAATACAGCCCTGGGTACACCAGTAGTTCAGATCTGCCCAGTGCCCATGTCCTGCACTGTATAACAATACAGCCCTGGGTACACCAGTAGTTCAGATCTGCCCAGTGCCCATGTCCTGCAGTGGATAACAATACAGCCCTGGGTACACCAGTAGTCCAGATCTGCCCAGTGCCCATGTCCTGCCCTGTATAACAATACAGCCCTGGGTACACCAGTAGTTCAGATCTGCCCGGTGCCCATGTCCTACACTGTATAACAATACAGCCCTGGGTACACCAGTAGTTCAGATCTGCCCGGTGCCCATGTCCTGCAGTGGATAACAATACAGCCCTGGGTACACCAGTAGTTCAGATCTGCCCAGTGCCCATGTCCTGCCCTGTATAACAATACAGCCCTGGGTACACCAGTAGTTCAGATCTGCCCAGTGCCCATGTCCTGCAGTGGATAACAATACAGCCCTGGGTACACCAGTAGTTCAGATCTGCCCGGTGCCCATGTCCTACACTGTATAACAATACAGCCCTGGGTACACCAGTAGTTCAGATCTGCCCGGTGCCCATGTCCTACACTGTATAACAATACAGCCCTGGGTACACCAGTAGTTCAGATCTGCCCAGTGCCCATGTCCTGCAGTGGATAACAATACAGCCCTGGGTACACCAGTAGTTCAGATCTGCCCGGTGCCCATGTCCTACACTGTATAACAATACAGCCCTGGGTACACCAGTAGTTCAGATCTGCCCGGTGCCCATGTCCTACACTGTATAACAATACAGCCCTGGGTACACCAGTAGTTCAGATCTGACCAGTGCCCATGTCCTGCACTGTATAACAATACAGCCCTGGGTACACCAGTAGTTCAGATCTGCCCGGTGCCCATGTCCTACACTGTATAACAATACAGCCCTGGGTACACCAGTAGTTCAGATCTGCCCGGTGCCCATGTCCTGCCCTGTATAACAATACAGCCCTGGGTACACCAGTAGTTCATATCTGCCCAGTGCCCATGTCCTACACTGTATAACAATACAGCCCTGGGTACACCAGTAGTCCAGATCTGCCCAGTGCCCATGTCCTACACTGTATAACAATACAGCCCTGGGTACACCAGTAGTTCAGATCTGCCCAGTGCCCATGTCCTGTTGTGGATAACAATACATCCCTGGGTACACCAGTAGTTCAGATCTGCCCGGTGCCCATGTCCTGCAGTGGATAACAATACAGCCCTGGGTACACCAGTAGTTCACATCTGCCCGGTGCCCATGTCCTACACTGTATAACAATACAGCCCTGGGTACACCAGTAGTTCAGATCTGCCCGGTGCCCATGTCCTGAAGTGGATAACAATACAGCCCTGGGTACACCAGTAGTTCAGATCTGCCCAGTGCCCATGTCCTTCCGTGGATAACAATACAGACCTGGGTACACCAGTCGTTCAGATCTGCCCGGTGCCCATGTCCTACACTGTATAACAATACAGCCCTGGGTACACCAGTAGTTCAGATCTGCCCAGTGCCCATGTCCTGTAGTGGATAACAATACAGCCCTGGGTACACCAGTAGTTCAGATCTGCCCAGTGCCCATGTCCTTCCGTGGATAACAATACAGACCTGGGTACACCAGTAGTTCAGATCTGCCCGGTGCCCATGTCCTGCACTGTATAACAATACAGACCTGGGTACACCAGTAGTTCAGATCTGCCCAGTGCCCATGTCCTACACTGTATAACAATACAGCCCTGGGTACACCAGTAGTTCAGATCTGCCCAGTGCCCATGTCCTGTAGTGGATAACAATACACCCCTGGGTACACCAGTAGTCCAGATCTGCCCAGTGCCCGTGTCCTGCCGTGGATAACAATACAGCCCTGAGTACACCAGTAGTTCAGATCTGCCCAGTGCCCATGTCCTGTAGTGGATAACAATACACCCCTGGGTACACCAGTAGTCCAGATCTGCCCAGTGCCCGTGTCCTGCCGTGGATAACAATACAGCCCTGGGTACACCAGTAGTTCAGATCTGCCAGGTGCCCACGTCCTACACTGTATAACAATACAGCCCTGGGTACACCAGTAGTTCAGATCTGCCCAGTGCCCATGTCCTACACTGTATAACAATACAGCCCTGGGTACACCAGTAGTTCAGATCTGCCCGGTGCCCATGTCCTGCCGTGGATAACAATACATCCCTGGGTACACCAGTAGTTCAGATCTGCCCAGTGCCCATGTCCTTCCGTGGATAACAATACAGCCCTGGGTACACCAGTAGTTCAGATCTGCCCGGTGCCCATGTCCTACACTGTATAACAATACAGCCCTGGGTACACCAGTAGTTCAGATCTGCCCGGTGCCCATGTCCTGCCATGGATAACAATACAGCCCTGGGTACACCAGTAGTTCAGATCTGCCCGGTGCCCATGTCCTGCCGTGGATAACAATACAGCCCTGGGTACACCAGTAGATCAGATCTGCCCAGTGCCCATGTCCTGCACTGTATAACAATACAGCCCTGGGTACACCAGTAGTTCAGATCTGCCCAGTGCCCATGTCCTGCACTGTATAACAATACATCCCTGGGTACACCAGTAGCTCAGATCTGCCCAGTGCCCATGTCCTGCACTGTATAACAATACAGCCCTGGGTACACCAGTAGTTCAGATCTGCCCGGTGCCCATGTCCTGCCCTGTATAACAATACAGCCCTGGGTACACCAGTAGTTCAGATCTGACCAGTGCCCATGTCCTGCACTGTATAACAATACAGCCCTGGGTACACCAGTAGTTCAGATCTGCCCGGTGCCCATGTCCTACACTGTATAACAATACAGCCCTGGGTACACCAGTAGTTCAGATCTGCCCGGTGCCCATGTCCTGCACTGTATAACAATACAGCCCTGGGTACACCAGTAGTTCAGATCTGCCCAGTGCCCATGTCCTACACTGTATAACAATACAGCCCTGGGTACACCAGTAGTTCAGATCTGCCCAGTGCCCATGTCCTACACTGTATAACAATACAGCCCTGGGTACACCAGTAGTTCAGATCTGCCCAGTGCCCATGTCCTACACTGTATAACAATACAGCCCTGGGTACACCAGTAGTTCAGATCTGCCCAGGGCCCATGTCCTGCCGTGGATAACAATACAGATCTGGGTACACCAGTAGTTCAGATCTGCCCGGTGCCCATGTCCTACACTGTATAACAATACAGCCCTGGGTACACCAGTAGTTCAGATCTGCCCGGTGCCCATGTCCTGCACTGTATAACAATACAGCCCTGGGTACACCAGTAGTTCAGATCTGCCCAGTGCCCATGTCCTGTAGTGGATAACAATACAGCCCTGGGTACACCAGTAGTTCAGATCTGCCCGGTGCCCATGTCCTGCACTGTATAACAATACAGCCCTGGGTACACCAGTAGTTCAGATCTGCCCAGTGCCCATGTCCTGTAGTGGATAACAATACAGCCCTGGGTACACCAGTAGTTCAGATCTGCCCGGTGCCCATGTCCTGCAGTGGATAACAATACAGCCCTGGGTATACCAGTAGTTCAGATCTGCCCAGTGCCCATGTCCTGCAGTGGATAACAATACAGCCCTGGGTACACCAGTAGTTCAGATCTGCCCGGTGCCCATGTCCTACACTGTATAACAATACAGCCCTGGTACACCAGTAGTTCAGATCTGCCCGGTGCCCATGTCCTACACTGTATAACAATACAGCCCTGGGTACACCAGTAGTTCAGATCTGCCCGGTGCCCATGTCCTACACTGTATAACAATACAGCCCTGGGTACACCAGTAGTTCAGATCTGCCCGGTGCCCATGTCCTGCCCTGTATAACAATACAGCCCTGGGTACACCAGTAGTTCAGATCTGCCCGGTGCCCATGTCCTGCACTGTATAACAATACAGCCCTGGGTACACCAGTAGTTCAGATCTGCCCGGTGCCCATGTCCTACACTGTATAACAATACAGCCCTGGGTACACCAGTAGTTCAGATCTGCCCAGTGCCCATGTCCTGTTGTGTATAACAATACAGCCCTGGGTACACCAGTAGTTCAGATCTGCCCGGTGCCCATGTCCTACACTGTATAACAATACAGCCCTGGGTACACCAGTAGTTCAGATATGCCCAGTGCCCATGTCCTGCCCTGTATAACAATACAGCCCTGGGTACACCAGTAGTTCAGATCTGCCCAGTGCCCATGTCCTGCCCTGTATAACAATACAGCCCTGGGTACACCAGTAGTTCAGATCTGCCCAGTGCCCATGTCCTGCCCTGTATAACAATACAGACCTGGGTACACCAGTAGTTCAGATCTGCCAGGTGCCCACGTCCTACACTGTATAACAATACAGCCCTGGGTACACCAGTAGTTCAGATCTGCCCAGTGCCCATGTCCTGCAGTGGATAACAATACAGCCCTGGGTACACCAGTAGTTCAGATCTGCCCGGTGCCCATGTCCTGCACTGTATAACAATACAGCCCTGGGTACACCAGTAGTTCAGATCTGCCCGGTGCCCATGTCCTGCACTGTATAACAATACAGCCCTGGGTACACCAGTAGTTCAGATCTGCCCGGTGCCCATGTCCTACACTGTATAACAATACAGCCCTGGGTACACCAGTAGTTCAGATCTGCCCGGTGCCCATGTCCTACACTGTATAACAATACAGCCCTGGGTACACCAGTAGTTCATATCTGCCCAGTGCCCATGTCCTACACTGTATAACAATACAGCCCTGGGTACACCAGTAGTTCAGATCTGCCCAGTGCCCATGTCCTACACTGTATAACAATACAGCCCTGGGTACACCAGTAGTTCAGATCTGCCCGGTGCCCATGTCCTGCCCTGTATAACAATACAGCCCTGGGTACACCAGTAGTTCATATCTGCCCAGTGCCCATGTCCTACACTGTATAACAATACAGCCCTGGGTACACCAGTAGTTCAGATCTGCCCAGTGCCCATGTCCTGAAGTGGATAACAATACAGCCCTGGGTACACCAGTAGTTCAGATCTGCCCGGTGCCCATGTCCTGTAGTGGATAACAATACAGCCCTGGGTACACCAGTAGTTCACATCTGCCCAGTGCCCATGTCCTGTTGTGGATAACAATACATCCCTGGGTACACCAGTAGTTCATATCTGCCCGGTGCCCATGTCCTGCAGTGGATAACAATACAGCCCTGGGTACACCAGTAGTTCACATCTGCCCGGTGCCCATGTCCTACACTGTATAACAATACAGCCCTGGGTACACCAGTAGTTCAGATCTGCCCGGTGCCCATGTCCTGAAGTGGATAACAATACAGCCCTGGGTACACCAGTAGTTCAGATCTGCCCAGTGCCCATGTCCTTCCGTGGATAACAATACAGACCTGGGTACACCAGTAGTTCAGATCTGCCCGGTGCCCATGTCCTACACTGTATAACAATACAGCCCTGGGTACACCAGTAGTTCAGATCTGCCCAGTGCCCATGTCCTGTAGTGGATAACAATACAGCCCTGGGTACACCAGTAGTTCAGATCTGCCCAGTGCCCATGTCCTTCCGTGGATAACAATACAGACCTGGGTACACCAGTAGTTCAGATCTGCCCGGTGCCCATGTCCTGCACTGTATAACAATACAGACCTGGGTACACCAGTAGTTCAGATCTGCCCAGTGCCCATGTCCTACACTGTATAACAATACAGCCCTGGGTACACCAGTAGTTCAGATCTGCCCAGTGCCCATGTCCTGTAGTGGATAACAATACACCCCTGGGTACACCAGTAGTCCAGATCTGCCCAGTGCCCGTGTCCTGCCGTGGATAACAATACAGCCCTGGGTACACCAGTAGTTCAGATCTGCCAGGTGCCCACGTCCTACACTGTATAACAATACAGCCCTGGGTACACCAGTAGTTCAGATCTGCCCAGTGCCCATGTCCTACACTGTATAACAATACAGCCCTGGGTACACCAGTAGTTCAGATCTGCCCGGTGCCCATGTCCTGCCGTGGATAACAATACATCCCTGGGTACACCAGTAGTTCAGATCTGCCCAGTGCCCATGTCCTTCCGTGGATAACAATACAGCCCTGGGTACACCAGTAGTTCAGATCTGCCCGGTGCCCATGTCCTACACTGTATAACAATACAGCCCTGGGTACACCAGTAGTTCAGATCTGCCCGGTGCCCATGTCCTGCCATGGATAACAATACAGCCCTGGGTACACCAGTAGTTCAGATCTGCCCAGTGCCCATGTCCTGCCGTGGATAACAATACAGCCCTGGGTACACCAGTAGATCAGATCTGCCCAGTGCCCATGTCCTGCACTGTATAACAATACAGCCCTGGGTACACCAGTAGTTCAGATCTGCCCAGTGCCCATGTCCTGCACTGTATAACAATACATCCCTGGGTACACCAGTAGCTCAGATCTGCCCAGTGCCCATGTCCTGCACTGTATAACAATACAGCCCTGGGTACACCAGTAGTTCAGATCTGCCCGGTGCCCATGTCCTGCCCTGTATAACAATACAGCCCTGGGTACACCAGTAGTTCAGATCTGACCAGTGCCCATGTCCTGCACTGTATAACAATACAGCCCTGGGTACACCAGTAGTTCAGATCTGCCCGGTGCCCATGTCCTACACTGTATAACAATACAGCCCTGGGTACACCAGTAGTTCAGATCTGCCCGGTGCCCATGTCCTGCACTGTATAACAATACAGCCCTGGGTACACCAGTAGTTCAGATCTGCCCGGTGCCCATGTCCTGCCCTGTATAACAATACAGCCCTGGGTACACCAGTAGTTCAGATCTGCCCAGTGCCCACGTCCTACACTGTATAACAATACAGCCCTGGGTACACCAGTAGTTCAGATCTGCCCGGTGCCCATGTCCTGCAGTGGATAACAATACAGCCCTGGGTACACCAGTAGTTCAGATCTGCCCGGTGCCCATGTCCTACACTGTATAACAATACAGCCCTGGGTACACCAGTAGTTCAGATCTGACCAGTGCCCATGTCCTGCACTGTATAACAATACAGCCCTGGGTACACCAGTAGTTCAGATCTGCCCAGTGCCCACGTCCTACACTGTATAACAATACAGCCCTGGGTACACCAGTAGTTCAGATCTGCCCGGTGCCCATGTCCTGCAGTGGATAACAATACAGCCCTGGGTACACCAGTAGTTCAGATCTGCCCGGTGCCCATGTCCTACACTGTATAACAATACAGCCCTGGGTACACCAGTAGTCCAGATCTGCCCGGTGCCCATGTCCTACACTGTATAACAATACAGCCCTGGGTACACCAGTAGTTCAGATCTGCCCGGTGCCCATGTCCTTCCGTGGATAACAATACAGACCTGGGTACACCAGTAGTTCAGATCTGCCCGGTGCCCATGTCCTACACTGTATAACAATACAGCCCTGGGTACACCAGTAGTCCAGATCTGCCCGGTGCCCATGTCCTACACTGTATAACAATACAGCCCTGGGTACACCAGTAGTTCAGATCTGCCCGGTGCCCATGTCCTGCACTGTATAACAATACAGCCCTGGGTACACCAGTAGTCCAGATCTGCCCAGTGCCCATGTCCTACACTGTATAACAATACAGCCCTGGGTACACCAGTAGTTCAGATCTGCCCAGTGCCCATGTCCTACACTGTATAACAATACAGCCCTGGGTACACCAGTAGTTCAGATCTGCCCAGTGCCCATGTCCTACACTGTATAACAATACAGCCCTGGGTACACCAGTAGTTCAGATCTGCCCAGTGCCCATGTCCTGTTGTGTATAACAATACAGCCCTGGGTACACCAGTAGTTCAGGTCTGCCCAGTGCCCATGTCCTACACTGTATAACAATACAGCCCTGGGTACACCAGTAGTTCAGATCTGCCCAGTGCCCATGTCCTGCACTGTATAACAATACAGCCCTGGGTACACCAGTAGTTCAGATCTGCCCAGTGCCCATGTCCTGCAGTGGATAACAATACAGCCCTGGGTACACCAGTAGTTCAGATCTGCCCGGTGCCCACGTCCTGCACTGTATAACAATACAGCCCTGGGTACACCAGTAGTTCAGATCTGCCCAGTGCCCATGTCCTGTTGTGGATAACAATACAGCCCTGGGTACACCAGTAGTTCAGATCTGCCCAGTGCCCATGTCCTTCCGTGGATAACAATACAGCCCTGGGTACACCAGTAGTTCAGATCTGCCCAGTGCCCATGTCCTACACTGTATAACAATACAGCCCTGGGTACACCAGTAGTTCAGATCTGCCCAGTGCCCATGTCCTACACTGTATAACAATACAGCCCTGGGTACACCAGTAGTTCAGATCTGCCCGGTGCCCATGTCCTGCCCTGTATAACAATACAGCCCTGGGTACACCAGTAGTTCAGATCTGCCCAGGGCCCATGTCCTGCCGTGGATAACAATACAGATCTGGGTACACCAGTAGTTCAGATCTGCCCGGTGCCCATGTCCTACACTGTATAACAATACAGCCCTGGGTACACCAGTAGTTCAGATCTGCCCGGTGCCCATGTCCTACACTGTATAACAATACAGCCCTGGGTACACCAGTAGTTCAGATCTGCCCGGTGCCCATGTCCTACACTGTATAACAATACAGCCCTGGGTACACCAGTAGTTCAGATCTGCCCAGTGCCCATGTCCTGCACTGTATAACAATACAGCCCTGGGTACACCAGTAGTTCAGATCTGCCCGGTGCCCATGTCCTACACTGTATAACAATACAGCCCTGAGTACACCAGTAGTTCAGATCTGCCCAGTGCCCATGTCCTACACTGTATAACAATACAGCCCTGGGTACACCAGTAGTTCAGATCTGCCCGGTGCCCATGTCCTGCCGTGGATAACAATACAGATCTGGGTACACCAGTAGTTCAGATCTGCCCGGTGCCCATGTCCTACACTGTATAACAATACAGCCCTGGGTACATCAGTAGTTCAGATCTGCCCAGTGCCCATGTCCTGAAGTGGATAACAATACAGCCCTGGGTACACCAGTAGTTCAGATCTGCCCAGTGCCCATGTCCTTCCGTGGATAACAATACAGCCCTGGGTACACCAGTAGTTCAGATCTGCCCAGTGCCCATGTCCTGAAGTGGATAACAATACAGCCCTGGGTACACCAGTAGTTCAGATCTGCCCAGTGCCCATGTCCTTCCGTGGATAACAATACAGCCCTGGGTACACCAGTAGTTCAGATCTGCCCAGTGCCCATGTCCTGAAGTGGATAACAATACAGCCCTGGGTACACCAGTAGTTCAGATCTGCCCAGTGCCCATGTCCTGCACTGTATAACAATACAGCCCTGGGTACACCAGTAGTTCAGATCTGCCCGGTGCCCATGTCCTACACTGTATAACAATACAGCCCTGGGTACACCAGTAGTTCAGATCTGCCCGGTGCCCATGTCCTGCACTGTATAACAATACAGCCCTGGGTACACCAGTAGTTCAGATCTGCCCGGTGCCCATGTCCTGCCCTGTATAACAATACAGCCCTGGGTACACCAGTAGTTCAGATCTGCCCAGTGCCCACGTCCTACACTGTATAACAATACAGCCCTGGGTACACCAGTAGTTCAGATCTGCCCGGTGCCCATGTCCTGCAGTGGATAACAATACAGCCCTGGGTACACCAGTAGTTCAGATCTGCCCGGTGCCCATGTCCTACACTGTATAACAATACAGCCCTGGGTACACCAGTAGTTCAGATCTGACCAGTGCCCATGTCCTGCACTGTATAACAATACAGCCCTGGGTACACCAGTAGTTCAGATCTGCCCAGTGCCCACGTCCTACACTGTATAACAATACAGCCCTGGGTACACCAGTAGTTCAGATCTGCCCGGTGCCCATGTCCTGCAGTGGATAACAATACAGCCCTGGGTACACCAGTAGTTCAGATCTGCCCGGTGCCCATGTCCTACACTGTATAACAATACAGCCCTGGGTACACCAGTAGTCCAGATCTGCCCGGTGCCCATGTCCTACACTGTATAACAATACAGCCCTGGGTACACCAGTAGTTCAGATCTGCCCGGTGCCCATGTCCTTCCGTGGATAACAATACAGACCTGGGTACACCAGTAGTTCAGATCTGCCCGGTGCCCATGTCCTACACTGTATAACAATACAGCCCTGGGTACACCAGTAGTCCAGATCTGCCCGGTGCCCATGTCCTACACTGTATAACAATACAGCCCTGGGTACACCAGTAGTTCAGATCTGCCCGGTGCCCATGTCCTGCACTGTATAACAATACAGCCCTGGGTACACCAGTAGTCCAGATCTGCCCAGTGCCCATGTCCTACACTGTATAACAATACAGCCCTGGGTACACCAGTAGTTCAGATCTGCCCAGTGCCCATGTCCTACACTGTATAACAATACAGCCCTGGGTACACCAGTAGTTCAGATCTGCCCAGTGCCCATGTCCTACACTGTATAACAATACAGCCCTGGGTACACCAGTAGTTCAGATCTGCCCAGTGCCCATGTCCTGTTGTGTATAACAATACAGCCCTGGGTACACCAGTAGTTCAGATCTGCCCAGTGCCCATGTCCTACACTGTATAACAATACAGCCCTGGGTACACCAGTAGTTCAGATCTGCCCAGTGCCCATGTCCTGCACTGTATAACAATACAGCCCTGGGTACACCAGTAGTTCAGATCTGCCCAGTGCCCATGTCCTGCAGTGGATAACAATACAGCCCTGGGTACACCAGTAGTTCAGATCTGCCCGGTGCCCACGTCCTGCACTGTATAACAATACAGCCCTGGGTACACCAGTAGTTCAGATCTGCCCAGTGCCCATGTCCTGTTGTGGATAACAATACAGCCCTGGGTACACCAGTAGTTCAGATCTGCCCAGTGCCCATGTCCTTCCGTGGATAACAATACAGCCCTGGGTACACCAGTAGTTCAGATCTGCCCAGTGCCCATGTCCTACACTGTATAACAATACAGCCCTGGGTACACCAGTAGTTCAGATCTGCCCAGTGCCCATGTCCTACACTGTATAACAATACAGCCCTGGGTACACCAGTAGTTCAGATCTGCCCGGTGCCCATGTCCTGCCCTGTATAACAATACAGCCCTGGGTACACCAGTAGTTCAGATCTGCCCAGGGCCCATGTCCTGCCGTGGATAACAATACAGATCTGGGTACACCAGTAGTTCAGATCTGCCCGGTGCCCATGTCCTACACTGTATAACAATACAGCCCTGGGTACACCAGTAGTTCAGATCTGCCCGGTGCCCATGTCCTACACTGTATAACAATACAGCCCTGGGTACACCAGTAGTTCAGATCTGCCCGGTGCCCATGTCCTACACTGTATAACAATACAGCCCTGGGTACACCAGTAGTTCAGATCTGCCCAGTGCCCATGTCCTGCACTGTATAACAATACAGCCCTGGGTACACCAGTAGTTCAGATCTGCCCGGTGCCCATGTCCTACACTGTATAACAATACAGCCCTGGGTACACCAGTAGTTCAGATCTGCCCAGTGCCCATGTCCTACACTGTATAACAATACAGCCCTGGGTACACCAGTAGTTCAGATCTGCCCGGTGCCCATGTCCTGCCGTGGATAACAATACAGATCTGGGTACACCAGTAGTTCAGATCTGCCCGGTGCCCATGTCCTACACTGTATAACAATACAGCCCTGGGTACATCAGTAGTTCAGATCTGCCCAGTGCCCATGTCCTGAAGTGGATAACAATACAGCCCTGGGTACACCAGTAGTTCAGATCTGCCCAGTGCCCATGTCCTTCCGTGGATAACAATACAGCCCTGGGTACACCAGTAGTTCAGATCTGCCCAGTGCCCATGTCCTGAAGTGGATAACAATACAGCCCTGGGTACACCAGTAGTTCAGATCTGCCCAGTGCCCATGTCCTTCCGTGGATAACAATACAGCCCTGGGTACACCAGTAGTTCAGATCTGCCCAGTGCCCATGTCCTGAAGTGGATAACAATACAGCCCTGGGTACACCAGTAGTTCAGATCTGCCCAGTGCCCATGTCCTTCCGTGGATAACAATACAGCCCTGGGTACACCAGTAGTTCAGATCTGCCCGGTGCCCATGTCCTGCCCTGTATAACAATACAGCCCTGGGCACACCAGTAGTTCAGATCTGCCCATGGGGCACTTCTCTGACATATCTGCCTCGCATAAAGCACCTCTTGTGCAGGCTGCAGTTTGGATATGATGCCCATGTGTTGGGCACAGCCAGGATCAGGATGGCAGATCTGCATGGCGTGTTCATATTGGGGACATGGGAGGTTGAAATGCTTTTAACTACCTCCAATGATTGGCTGACCCACGTGTGCATCATCCAGTAATATACGGCCTCCTCCCACATGGGCCGGCCTTGTGACACACCTCCACCGTGTCCCCCATGATAGATGATCTCTAGGGGAAAACAGGACATTGTAGTAAATAAACATGGGAGACCTGCCCTGTACTACAATGGAGACCTGCCAAGTCACACTAGAGACCAACACCTTAAAGGAGAACTATCAACCCCAAATTATAACTCCCCCACTTACCTTACTATGGCTAGAAAACCCTAATGGCCCTTATGAATTCTGCCAGTGCCTTTGTTCAAAGGTAACATCTTCACTCAGTCGCGGATGTCAGGTCCATGGAGGCGGACATGACGGTTCATGGCAGTTTTTTCAAATTGAAGCGGGTATAGCACATAAACCTACTTAACCCTTTAAGTGCAGCAACTTCTGGTCCGTAAAGGGTTAACATTACTATGTGTACAGAGCACGGTGTGAAATCTTGTCATGTCCACCTCCGTGCACAGAACATCCAGGACTGACTGCAGTGGTTGCCTCTTGCACCCAGGGAGGAAGGACAAATTCATAAGGGACATTAGGACTTTCTGGGCATAGTAAGTAAAGTATGGTGGGGGGGTGTTATTATTAGGAAACGAGTTCATTCAGTCGTGACAGAGAACAGAATTCCTCCCCTTCACGGTCACGTTTATCCAGAAAATCATTGAAAAGTCACAGATACACCAGGTTTTAACAGGTCTTTATTTAGAAATAGCGACCCAATGTGCCCATTTACCAAAATAGATATTAACAAAACAGTTTTTAGTTTTTTGCAATTTATGCACATTTTTCATTTTCATTCAGTTTTAAAGATTTGTGAATTTTTGCGACTTTTATAAAAAAAACAAACAAAACAAACATATTCATGACAAAAAAATATAGTGGCAACATTTTAAAGATGGCAAAAATATGTTACTAGTAGTCCATTAGAAAATGAATTTATTTACACATATTACTAAAACATTTTTTTAAATGTTAATAAATGCTGCCAAAAAGTTGCTAATATTTGTTTTCTTAAAGGTGTTGGTGAATGGGTTTTTTAAAGTGGAACTTTCATTAAAGTGATAGTAATGTTCCACAAAAACAGCAGCTCCAATTAATCTTCATAGTATTTGAGCCATAGAGAGTGTTATTTCATTACTGTCAGAGCTGTAGTACAAGAGTAATTGAATGATAAAGTATCCCCCTCCCGCCCCTTTTACCTAGTGTAAGCCACCTCCCATCAGATGTGGAATCCAGTCCACAGACCAGACAGGTGACAGCAGGGGACAATCTTCTTACTGTGAGAACAATGATAACCCTGCCCCCCTTGACAGATTTTTTCCCCTTATCTTAATTGAAGATTGTCCCTCTCTGCAATCCACTTTGACACCTCCCTGCTGATCTGGCTTAACAGTGACATCAGTAAAAGGGGCGGGAGGGGGATACCTTATCAATCAATTACTCTTGTACTACAACTCTGACAGTATTGAAATAACACTCTCCGTGGCCCAAATACTATGAAGATTAATTGGAGCTGCTTTTATTGTGGTACATTACTATCCCTTTAAAATGAAAGTGCCCCCCAAATCATTATTCACATAGTGATACACATATCAATACTTTTATTGTCCTGAAGAAGACCGGAGTTATTGAGAAATCCAACTTGTGCAGTGACTCACAGGTAGGCATCTTGCTGTAGATTCATGTATGTCTGCCGTCAGTCCCTTTCTGTACCTTAAGGTACAATACAACTCCCCTCCTAGAGTAGACCAGGACGGACAGCGCAGACTCACAGGCAGGCATCTTGCTGTAGACTCATGTATGTCTGCTGTCAGTCCCTTCCTGTACCTTAAGGTACAATACAACTCCCCTCCTAGAGTAGACCAGGACGGACAGCGCAGACTCACAGGCAGGCATCTTGCTGTAGACTCATGTATGTCTGCTGTCAGTCCCTTCCTGTACCTTAAGGTACAATACAACTCCCCTCCTAGAGTAGACCAGGACGGACAGTGCAGACTCACAGGCAGGCATCTTGCTGTAGACTCATGTATGTCTGCTGTCAGTCCCTTCCTGTACCTTAAGGTACAATACAACTCCCCTCCTAGAGTAGACCAGGACGGACAGTGCAGACTCACAGGCAGGCATCTTGCTGTAGACTCATGTATGTCTGCCGTCAGTCCCTTCCTGTACCTTAAGGTACCATGCAACTCCCCTCCTAGAGTAGACAGGACGGACAGCGCAGACTCACAGGTGCCTCTTCAGCAAAATGTCTGCTGTGATGCCTGTCAAACAAGTTGGATTTCTTAATAATATCAGACTTATTCAGCATAATACAAATATTGATATGTGTATCGCTATTTGAATAATGATTAGGGGGCACTTTAATTTAAATGAAAGTTTCAATTTAAGTGTAGGAAGTTACTTGTCAGTTATTGGAATTGAGCTCTCAAAGCTTAAAACTCTGTCATGAGCTGAGTTCACCTGCAGATCTCCATGATTGCAGGGCTAGGTGACAGAGTTCCACATGATGCTTCTGGGAGAGGAAGGAACATTTGGTTCTTTCCACTGAATTCACAGAAAATGGCTTCAATGAAGACAACAGAAATCTCCCAGAAGTGCAGATGTCATCCAGCCCTGCAGATCACAAAGATCTGCAGGGGGAAAGTTTAAGCTATGGGAACTCAGTTTCTATAGCTGTCACCAGTGATTCCCGACTCTGTCATCAGGGGAGTTTAGTAGGCCAGGTCTTTAAGATTTCCCAGCTTTTGCATGGGTGGGTTAATTAAATGACCAATTATCTGATTAACTCACCAGTGCATAATGAATTATTTTTTTCTTTTATATAGAGCCACACGTGTATGCAGCACGTTTCAGTTTAAGGATTTGTACAACTCAGGGTGACATGCTTAGCAAAATGAAACACTGATCAAAATCTCAAGTGGTAAAAGGAGACATGCAGAGTACATAAGGGTTAAGTGCAGAATACAGTGCTCACGTTCTGGTCGGGATAGTTGCGAAATCTTAGCAGTAGAGGTTTCTTTCGGCTTTTGTGAATGAAGCAAGTCAGGTTCTGGTAGCGCTGAATTTATACATCATTTAGATGGCTACAGGTTTAAAGAGTTCTTGCTGGTTACAGTGATGCTGCAGTTAATGTTAGTAACAAACCTTTTTTCCTTAAAGGGATAGTAAGGTTTCATAATAAAAGCAGCTCTAATTAATCATCATAGTATTTGGACTTTGGAAAGTGTTATTTCAGTTCTGTCAGAGTTGTAGTTCAAGAGTAATTCAATGACAAAGTATCCCCCTCCCGCCCCTTTTACTGATGTAACACTGCTCAGCCAGATCAGAAGGGAGGTGCCCAGGTAGACTGCAGAGAGGGACAATCTTCAATTAAGATAAGGGAAAAACCTGAAAAACTTGTCAAGGGGGGGAAGGGCTTTCATTGTTCTCATAGGAAGAAGATTGTCCCCTTCTGTTATCTGTCTGGTCTATGGACTGCATTCCACATCTGAGAAGAGATGGCTTACACTAGGTAAAAGGGGCAGGACTTTCATTGTTCTCATAGGAAGAAGATTGTCCCCTGCTGTTATCTGTCTGGTCTATGGACTGCATTCCACATCTGAGAAGAGATGGCTTACACTAGGTAAAAGGGGCAGGACTTTCATTGTTCTCATAGGAAGAAGATTGTCCCCTGCTGTTATCTGTCTGGTCTATGGACTGCATTCCACATCTGAGAAGAGATGGCTTACACTAGGTAAAAGGGGCAGGGAGGGGAAACTTTGCTTGTGAATATCTCTCAAACCATAAAGGTTTGAGAGATAAGACTTATATCGTTCTTCATGTTTTTTTAATGCCTACAAAATAAAGTAAAGATAAAACGAAGTATTACTATCCCTTTAACTTTACACTGTCTATGGTTAGATTTATATACAATCTGAAGAAAGATGTGGGCAAAGAAATCAAGGCGTGTGACGTCAACAAGTAAGAGCTGTGTATAGCTCAAACTGTGTGAAATCTTGAAGGTCCTGTTCGTAAGGATCTCTGTTCTGTGTCTTAATGCCAAGCTGTTCTTTTGTCTGGATTGCAATAAAGTATTCAGCTTTTATTCACACACCTTGTTTTCTTTGGAGGGCCGTCTGCATTAAGCCAGGGACACTTTGTAGACCGTTCTCATGAAGATTCTCTTTGTATACAGTGCTATTTCTGCTCTGCAGATGAGCCGTCCGGTCCCGGGACCAGAACACAAGATTGTCATCTAGAGCGCTGACTTGGATAAAAGGGGTGGGAGGGGAAACCCATAGACGTTATGAAAAAAAGACTTGGATCATTTGATTTTTTTTTTTTTTTTTTTTAAGAAGAACTATATTGAAGCTTGTATAAAGAATTACTATCCCTTTAATGAGAGCAGTATTCTATAAGATATCCAGAGTTTTATAGGCAGCCACTGGAGTGATTTGAGGAGGAGGGGGGGCAGGGACAAATCTAGGTGGCAGTAAGGTAACTCCTGCTGCAGCATTCTGTATGGATTGTTGTGTATGGAGATGGGAGGCAGGATGACCAGGGAAAAGGTTACAATAGTCTAAGCAGGAGAGGACTGAGTGTTTGTGGAATAATTTTAGCTGTGTTAAGTAAAATAAAGTGGGGATTTGGCGATATCATTAATATGAGGTAAGAACCAGAGAGCAGCATCAATTACCAACCCTAGGGACCGTGCTTCCGATACTGGATTTATGGTCCCCTGGAAGAAAACTACTGGGCCTGGTCTACATGGGATGAGGAGTATCTCAGCTTTTGACTTTGCGTTTGAGGTGCCTTTGGGCCATCTGTGACTTTAGTCTGAATATCAGGAGTCAGTTGAGGTGCTGATAAATAAAGCTGGGTGTCATCTGCACAGAGTTGCTAAGTTCACCAAGTGTTATTGTGGGCAGAGAGAAGAGCAGAGGTCCTAGAACAGATCCTTGAGGAACACCTACAGAGGGATAGACAGGAGAGGACAAATAGGTGGCAATGGAGGCACTGTAGGTACAGTTAATTTGATAAGAGGACAGCCAGTTTAGGGCTCAGTTACGGAGGAGGAAAGCATGATTGACATTGTCAAAAGCAGTTGAGAGATCAAGTAGGATAAGTACTGAATAGTAATCTTGTGACTTGGCAATGTGTAGCTCAATGACCACTCTTGTCAGAGCAGTTTCTGTGGAGTGAGAAGTATGAAAGACAGACTGTAATCGGTCGAGCAGGTTGTGTGTGTTAAGAAAATCATGCAGGCAAGCGTAGGCTAGGCCTTCTAAATGCTTAGAGGCAAAAGGCAGGAGGTAAAAACAGTCGATAGCTAGTGTGTGTGGTTGTGTAAGGGGAATTGTTCTTGAGGATAGTACGGTATGTGTGAAGACATCAGGAAATGTAGCAGAGGCAAAGGAGGAGTTAATTATCTGTAGTAGTACAGGGATTAGTGTAGGGGGATGGATTGGATGAGGTGAGAGGTAACAGGATCAAGTGTACATGTAGTGGAGGGAAAACAGTATAGTGTTTCCAATTCCTCCAGCATAATTGGTTAGAAAGAGACCAGCATGGCAGAAGGGGAACGAGAGAGGATAATAGGGTATCTACAAGGGGTGATATATCCCAGATGAAATCTATCTTGGTTCTGAAGACATTATCTAAGTCTTTAGTTTGGATACAGTTTGGGAGGGAGACAGATGAAAGGCACAGGAAGGAGTCAGAGGCTACAGAGGTTGGACTTATGAGTCTTAAAGAAAAGTATTGTTTTGTTTAGCACGGGAGAAAGCAGTGGAATTTGTAAAGGAATTTGCATAAGCGGCACTGAATGTTACAAAATGGTTTCCCTACATAAGCAGCCCAATCCTACAAACCTGACCTGTTAATGGGCCGTGAGGAAACTTAGACTGATGGGCATAGAGAGTGAGGATATTTTCATCAGGAAAGGCACAAAACAAGGATGTCCTCTCTCTGCCATGTTATTTGCTTTATGTATAGAACCATTGGCTGTGACAATCAGAAAAAACCCCAAAATTAAAGGAGTTTCTGAAGGTATTGAATCTAAATTAAGCTTATACGCCGATGACCTTCTCCTCTTTGTTTCAGACCCCAAATCATCTATCTATCTATCACCTATGGAAAAATTTAACTCTATTTGGTGAAATTTTGGGTTTAACCATTAACCAAAATAAATCTGAAATTTTAGGACTAAACTTGAACAAGCAAATTAAATTATCTATCTCTTCTACCTTCAATTTTAAATGGCGTGAAGACTTTCTTTCATACTTAGGAACGAAAATTCCAAAACTCCCTACCAAAATATTTTCTTTAAATTTTAAACCCCTCTGGAAAACTTTCAAGTTATATGTCCCTCCCCCTTTCCTTTTTTGGCAGGATCAACGCCATTAAAATGTCTATTCTCCCAAAAATTTTATATCTTTTTAGATCTCTACCCATTCGTATAAACAGATCGGACCTTATTAGTTTTCAAGGCTGCTTATTTGATTTTGTTTGGCTCCATAAACATCCTAGAATTCGTCGAGAGACTCTCTACAGAGACAAACAATTTGGAGGTCTGCTTATGCCAAATTTATATAACTATTATCTAGCTTCTAGACTTTCTCAACTGATCGCTCTTTCTGCAAGATATGATCTCCTTTCTACAATCCCTATTTGGATAAGAATGGAAACTTGTTTTATCTCTAGACGACAACTTTTAGAATGGATCTGGTCTTTCCCCCATCAAAGATCCAATATCCCCCCCCCCCATCTTTTGAATAGCACGAAAAACGATCTATGGCTTTGGGACTCTAATAGATTAAAGTTTAAACTCATTGACTTGAGATCTAATCTTCTACCTATTACTTCTCCCTTCCTTGGCTGAGATGGGAGACAACATTTAGCAATAAAATCATTCAACGGAAATTTAGAATTTTTAAAAAACATAATGTTCAGAGACAATTTCCTCAATTGGCTAGATTTAAAAGATAAAATCGGCGGCTCGCCAGAAGAGGGAGAGGTTTATGACTCTATTTGCAAAATTCTACTTCACTTTCTTGGTAATTACATTAAAATGCCACTGACTAATTTTGAATCCTTCTTTTTTCGTTGGACTCCCTCTAACAAATCAATATCTCCTATATACAGAATCCTACTTTATGACACATCGAAACTTAAATGTCAATTCTCTTGGGAATCTATGCTAAACCAATCCTGGTCTGATGAACAATGGTGGCACTTAATTCTTCGTATCCATAAAAGTAGCTTAAACATAAACCTTATTGAACAATCTTTCAAAATGCTACATTTATACCACCTAGTTCCAGCTAGGATTGCATCAATGTATTGCGGTGCCTCGGATCTTTGCTTTCGGGGCTGCTTAGAGTCAGGATCCTTTTTACACATTTGGTGGTTTTACCCCAAAGTGAAAATAATTTGGAATAAAACTGAAACCCTTCTTTCTCAAATTTTGCACTGTTCTGAAGCCCTTCTTGGTAATAAATTTATTAATGTCAACAAATATCAAGATAAACGAATCCAAAGAATTTGTGCTGCTGTCCGTTCTAGTATTGGCTCGCAATGGAAAATGTTCAATTTGTCCTGGAACAATGCCCTAGATAAAATCTTTCATGTCTGCAAAATGGAGCGTCTATGTTCTATTGAAATGGGTTGTTTTCACAATTTTTCTCTTATTTGGTCTCCCTGGTTACAAAGCAGTACTGGTATTGACAGTGATTTTCTTCTCACTGTCTAATCTCTTTCTCAATGTCACAGGAACCACTGGGCCTGGACTGGAAGCGGCCATTTGGCCATACAGAATCATGGGCCAAACTACAAAATGGAGAAGGGTGTCAGCCAGACTCCAGGGTGGCACTAGGCCTGAGACCCTATTATGTATTGGGGGTGGGGCAGTGACTACCTGGGACAGTATCTGGAGACTGGGAGTCAAATGTCCTATTGCCTCACCCATTGTGTGCTGTGTTATTGTTTAAATGCAAAGTAGGTTTCCTGGGGTTATGTGGTTCCATTTGTTGGTTTGTGAAACTGATTGTATTATGTCAGTCACTGATGTAATTACCTGAGCAGACCTGATAGAGGGCTGTGTGTTTTGTATTCTATTGTGTGTTAATGTATTTAAGTCTCAGCAAGACTGGTGGTTTTGTGAATCTTATTTGCTATTGGTTAACTGTGATCACAAACCTGTATATAAACCTTGTTTGTGCCAAATAAAGCAGTTCTTGTTTTAACCTACACAAGTGTTGTCTGGTGAGGTTAAGCTGCTGGTATGCTGGGAGAGTTCTTGTTATCCTGACACTAGTCCTGCCTGGCGATTGGGATACCTTGGGAGAAACTGGTGGAGTTTTCCTGTTCCAGAGCGAGGGAAGCGGCGACTAACGGAGTCACCCAAGGCTGGGTGGCAGCGGTATCCGTTACATTGGTTGGCAGCGGTGGGATGCTTCCCATTTGGTTTTTGGAACATACAAGTCATCACCACCAGGATCGTTTCGCCTGAAACTGATAAAGCCAAGGAACGAAACTGAGACCAGTATCCAGGGGGAGATATAGCCACCTGGCTTGACCCCGGTCTTAGCAACTCTGAAACCAGCATCCAGGGGGAGATACAGCCGCTGGCTTGACCCCGGTTTCAGCAACAGTTCAGGGGAGCAGTGGAAGCAACGGCTGACTCACCATGCCGGGGCAAGCTAAGTCTGATTCAGCGGCAAAGAAAGCAGCGACTCAGACCCAGAGGAAGGGAGACCGAAGCAGTAGCTCTCCACCGGCCGCCTCCAACACGTCAGAAGCTGAGATAGAGACTATGCTTTGCCAAGCCCTATGCAGCTATGAACAACGGCAGGCCACGCTAGAGACAGAGGGATACTCCTTCTCCTCCAAGGGCTTCATCCTTTATGCGGAGAGGCACGAGAGGGAGAGACAGCAGTGGAGCCCCTGCATCCTCGGCCTGAGTCTGGACCGCCAGGCAAGCGAGGTACTGGAATCCTGGATTGGAGATATTATTTTCCTGGATATCCAATACGGGGCTTTCCAAAATGTGACCGGATTCGAATGGTTTGGGTTCCCCAAAACTCCTCTCCCGTGTTGCGGCTTTGCCTACAAGGGTCCCAGCTCGCTGTGGTATGCCATGACTGAGGAGCCGGACTTCGGGAGTCGCAGCGAAAGCCGGTTCTGGGAGATTCGCGACAAGCGAGCCATGCAGCTGGGAGTGTCAGAGATACCAGAGGTATGGGGAGAGCTGGAGGATATCGTAAGCCAAGAGTGGGGACTTGAGATTGAGTGTCGGGACCTCCAGGAAGGGGTTATTTACACCTGTCCCCAACAGCAAATTTGTATGGACATTGAAGGTGCCGTGAATGAGACTGCAGTCGCCATAAGCACCTTACCAGTGGAAGAGTGGGCTCTTCCTGAGGCTGACTCCAGAGACTTGTTATGGTCTAGTCAGTGGGTAGCAGGTGAAGCTACGGCCACCGCTAACCCGTTTGTTATGGATGTCCCCACTGCATTGAGGGGCTGTATTTTGGGAGTGGATGTGGTGGGCATCACTCCCCAGCGGCTGTTTGTGTTACAGGGAGAGGAGGTAGCTGACCTCTCTCCCCAGCGGCAGATGGCTTGTGTAACTGGGGGGGGCATGGATGAGATTGCGGTCGCCACAAGCACCCTACCACTGGAAGAGTGGACCCTTCCTGAGGCTGACCCCAGCGACCTGTTATGGTCTGGTCAGCGGGTAGCAGGTGAGACTACGGCCGCCGCTACCCCTTCACTTAAGACTGTTTCAGCGGTAAGGAGCTGGGTTCTAGGAGGGGATGCAGTTGACGTCACTCCTCAGCGGCTGACGGAGGTACAGGGAGCGGAGGTAGTTGATCTCTCTCCCCAGCGGCAGATTTGTATGGGCACTGAGGGTGCCATGGATGAGACTGCGGCCGCCACGGGCACCCTGCAAGCAGAAGAGTGGACTCTTCCTATGGCAGACCCCAGCAACCTGTTACAGTCTGGTCATCCGGTAGCAGGTGAAGCTACGGCCACCGCTACCCCTTTCATTGAGACTGACTCCAGTGAGCTGTTACAGTCAGGTCAGCAGGTAGCAGGTGAAGCTATGGCTGCTGCTACCCCTTCCTTTAAGGATGTCCCAGCATCAAGGTGCAGTGTTCCAAGGGATGGTGCAGTCAGTCCCTCACAGCAGCAGCTGTGCCTGGTCCCGGGAGCAGAGGTGGCTGACCTCACTCCCCAGCGAGAGATTTGTGTTCTCAGAGGTGAGGCAGTCTACCTCCCTCTGCAGCGGCAGTGTGAGGACCCAGGGATGGGAGCTGTTGTACACCCCCTCCAGCTAGAGGTTGTGTCTCCAGGAGTGGAGGCAGTCGGCATCACTCCCCAGCAGCTGTTTGAGCTACCGGGAGAGAAGGTAGTGAACCTCTCTTCCCAGCGACAGATTAAAGCACCCAAGGTGCCACCGGGAGACGAATACCCAGTGGAAGAGCTGGCAACAGGGCAGATCGCCGCTGGCTTCTGCCCGTCTGAGCAATTGCCCCAGGGAGCGGGTGCTGGCTGCACCACTGCACTACAGCAGAACGAGATCCAGGAGGAGATGGAGTGTTGTGTACTCTCACCCCAGTATCCAGAGCAACTCTACCACCCACTCTCATCATCCTCAGCCAGCAGCGGAGATTCCGGTAATGTGCTGACTGGGAGGGCACTGTTGTTTGGGCGGAGGTTTTTACTGGGTCATAGACTCCTGTGTACCGGATCCTGGGCTGGATGGCCTCTCCGGTTCAAGGCATCTTATGTCTAAGTCACCCTGTACCTGGAGGTGCAGGGTGCAAAGCTGGACAGACCCCAGGACTATAGGGGCTGGCTGGGGACAAGTACTGTGTGGACATTGCACTAGCAGACTATGTGTCCACTCCAGACAGCAGCGAGATGACCCGTGTGGATCATGCTGTGGCTGTCGGAGGTGGACAAGGGGGAGAAATGTCACAGGAACCACTGGGCCTGGACTGGAAGCGGCCATTTGGCCATACAGAATCATGGGCCAAACTACAAAATGGAGAAGGGTGTCAGCCAGACTCCAGGGTGGCACTAGGCCTGAGACCCTATTATGTATTGGGGGTGGGGCAGTGACTACCTGGGACAGTATCTGGAGACTGGGAGTCAAATGTCCTATTGCCTCACCCATTGTGTGCTGTGTTATTGTTTAAATGCAAAGTAGGTTTCCTGGGGTTATGTGGTTCCATTTGTTGGTTTGTGAAACTGATTGTATTATGTCAGTCACTGATGTAATTACCTGAGCAGACCTGATAGAGGGCTGTGTGTTTTGTATTCTATTGTGTGTTAATGTATTTAAGTCTCAGCAAGACTGGTGGTTTTGTGAATCTTATTTGCTATTGGTTAACTGTGATCACAAACCTGTATATAAACCTTGTTTGTGCCAAATAAAGCAGTTCTTGTTTTAACCTACACAAGTGTTGTCTGGTGAGGTTAAGCTGCTGGTATGCTGGGAGAGTTCTTGTTATCCTGACACTAGTCCTGCCTGGCGATTGGGATACCTTGGGAGAAACTGGTGGAGTTTTCCTGTTCCAGAGCGAGGGAAGCGGCGACTAACGGAGTCACCCAAGGCTGGGTGGCAGCGGTATCCGTTACACTCTTCTTCCTAACGTTTCCCCAATTATAACAATTTTCTATATTTCTCCTTATCAATGTTCAGATAGTTATATGTTGTATTTCCTTATTTTCTCTGTTTTCTTTGTTCTAAATGAAAAATAAAATTGTTAAAAAAAAAAAAGATTGACAACCACTGTCCTAGCCAATTTCCTTCAACCTTTACTGTCTTTTTAAGTAATTTTCTCAACTTTGTTAATATTATTAATCTACTGGTAAACTATATGAGCTGTTGAAATGGCGGAGCTGGTTACTGCAGCAGCTGTAGAATCTGTTCAAAACCACAAGGTCGCAGGTTCTAGTCCTGGCAAGGTCATCTGAGCATTTCACCCTTGGTAGCTGAAAATATTGAATCTGGGGCTACAAACAACATTTAATTTTCAAATGAAACTTGTAACAAATTTGTGCAAATCAAGTGCACCATAGAAGGCAAATAAATCTTCATGTTCTTTTAAATGGGTTCTCTTACCCCTTGAAAACTAGTGAGGGCTCCAGATCTAGCATTTAAGGGGTTAAAGGCTCTATATAACCCCAAGCCTGGTAAGATGGTGTGGAGTACAGGCTTGGACAGCTGTTCCTGCTATACCAAGCTCATACACCATACCTCCAAATTGCGGTCACCACATAAGCCGGTACTTCCGACATGTGGTAGTCACAATTAAACATAACCAAGTGTCAGCAATCGTGTGTGTGTGTGTGTGGGGGGGGGGGTTTGTTGCATCAGGACCCCTCCAAATGCTCCCTAACTACTGATCTCCCAGTGGATTCAGCTGAGATATCAATAGAGGCAACACAGGGGAAAAGCATGTCTCCCCTGCTTCCATCCTAACCAAACTTCTGTGTAGGAGTGGGAGGGATCAGGGAAAGCCTTCTGTAATGGTAGCCCAAGATGCAGGGTTGTCCTGTCGTTCCGGGGTTCTCTCTCCTGAAAATGGCTATACACCCTGTTCCAAATTATTATGCAAATGATATTTAAGTGTCACAAAGATTAAATATTTTGTTTTTCAGTTTAACTCATGGATGGCATTGTGTCTCAGAGCTCTCGGACACCTGTGATAATTAGATTGCCAGGTGAGCCCAATTTAAGGAAAAACTACTAAAGGTGGGTGTCCCACATTATTAAGCAGAGCACCATTTTCAAGCAATATGGGGAAGAAAAAGGATCTCTCTGCTGCCGAAAAGAGTGAAATAGTTCAATGCCTTGGGCGAGGTATGAAAACATTAGATATTTCACAAAAACTTAAGCGTGATCATCGCACTATTAAGAGATTTGTGGCTGATTCAGAGCACAGACGGGTTCGTGCAGATAAAGGCACATTGAGGGAGATTTCTGCCAGATCCATGCATCGGATCAAGAGAGCAGCTGCTAAAATACCATTATATAGCAGCAAACAGATATTTGAAGCTGCTGGTGCCTCTGGAGTCCCACGGACATCAAGGTGTAGAGTCATCCAGAGTCTTGCAACTGTGCATAAACCCTCTATTTGTCCACCACTAACCAATGCTCACAAGCAGAAACGGCTGCATTGGGCAGAAAAATACATGAAGACTAATTTTCAAACAGTCCTGTTCACTGATGAGTCCCGTGGAACCCTGGATGGTCCAGATGGATGGAGTAGTGGATGGTTGGTGGACGGCCACCCTGTTCCAATAAGGCTGCGACGTCAGCAAGGCGGTGGTGGAGTCATGTTTTGGGCCAGAATCATGGGAAGAGAGCTGGTCGGCCCCTTTAGAGTCCCCCAAGGTGTAAAGATGACCTCTGCAAAGTATGTGGAGTTTCTGACTGACCACTTTCTTCCCTGGTACAGAAGGAAGAACTATGCTTTCCGTAATAAAATCATCTGCATGCATGACAATGCACCATCTCATGCTGCAAAGAATACCTCTGCATCAATGGCTGCTATGGGGATAAAAGGAGAGAAAGTCATGGTGTGGCCTCCATCCTCCCCTGACCTCAATCCTATTGAGAACCTTTGGAACATCCTCAAGCAAAAGGTCTATGAGGGTGAGAGGCAGTTTACATCCAAACAGCAGCTCTGGGAGGGTATTCTGACATCTTGCAAACAAATTCAAGCAGAAACTGTCCAAAAACTCACAAGTTCAATGGATGCAAGACTTGTGAAGCTGCTATCAAATAAGGGGTCCTATGTTGAAATGTAACGTGACCTGTTAAAATGTTAAAAAAGTTAAAATGTTGTTAAAAGTTTGATTGAAATAGCTTTTGATTTCAGTAAATATGCTTCAAACACAACAAATGACAATTTTCAGTTCTTTACAACCTATAAAGTGTTTTGAAACTTACTGTGGGTAATAATTTGGAACAGTGCATTGTAAGTTATTTATGTTTAAAAAAAAATACTGTTATCATTAGGTTTGTTCAATAAAATTTGAATTGTACTCTTAATAGTTGAAAACATGAGAATTATGCTGACTGTTATTTACATCAATTATTTAGGTAAATGAGAAAAATATCATTTGCATAATAATTTGGAACAGGGTGTAGATGGATAGCAGGGCTGGGAAGTCTAGAACATGGCATTCGTGAATGGGGGTCAAAGGGGACCCTTTAAACCAATCAAACTAACGACACAGGACTCCTTGTAGTTTCAAACCAATTAACACGCTTTATTTAATGTAAAAATGCAAAAGTGACATACAATATACAATGGACTGAATACAATAGGACACAATGGTGGCGGGCACAATACACAATGGGACCATAAACAGGGGGACAAAGGGACCTTACATAGTAAAGGCACTTTCCATAATTCAATCTTGCCACTCCGAATACCAGCCAATAGGAATCGGAGCAACAACATATAACGACCAATCTGGACCCGGGCCATGGTCTTCTATGGGAGGACTGAATTACCCAGGTCCGTCCCTAACCCAATTATGTTGTGCCGACTCCACAACCAACGAGAGCCAATGCAACGAATGTGCTGGACAAGGGCGACCAATGAACGGCCTGCCTACCTGCCCCATATAGTAAATTCAAGTCCCTACACAGGGTCCACGTCACCAGGGGACGGCAGTGCCTACTTTTCAAAGGAAGGGTGCCAGTAGTCTGGCCTTGTGGGGCCGGCAAAGTCCATGGGTTTTCAGTCTTTTAAACAAATAGTTCCCTAGGCCTTAAAAGGCCTTCCAGTAAAGGACTACGGCCAGTTACCCCTTCCACATCATATCACCAGTGACACGGAAGGCTTTCCCCAATCCTGTCCACTCCTACCCGGTACTTTGGCTTGGATGGAAGCAGGGGAGCCATGCTGATTCCCGATGTTGCTTTTACTGATATCTCAGCTAAACTGGCTGGGAGATCAATAGCTGCGGGGAGGGGGCATCAGAAGGGGTCCTCATGCCCCCATGAGGTACGAATTCAACTCTGAGCGCCTGAGAGGATCTGACACATTGCATTAGATAACTATGTAGCATGTAAAGGGTTAACAATACATTATAAAAGTATAATAATACAAAATAAATAAAGTGTATCTAAGGGATGTCCAGTGCATTGTAACACCATCAGGAACTCACACATATATAAATCCCTCAGTCCTCTGATCCACTCCCTCTTCTATACACTAGCTGACCACCGGCCTGGTTCCACTACAGATCCCGAAGGCTGGTTCTACTGCCCGCTGGACCTCACAGATTCCCATATATACTGTCTAACCCCTCAGCCTGGTTCCACTGCCCACTATTAGTCACAGACCTCTGCATACACACTGTACCCCCCCCCCCCAGCCTTGTTCCACTGGTAGTCATGTGGTTTCACACATGCTGTCTGCTCCCCCAGTAGCCATGATACTGGCACCCACTACAGTATGTCAACCCATACCACGGGGTACCACATTTCTTGGGTTGGCATCAGGTATTGAAAACACTAGGAAATGCCATGGCGTTAAAATACTTTACTATAATTGAAGCAACTGAAGTGCTTTTTCCCTATGGCACCACATTTGTGAAATAGTGAATACTAGCCTAGAGGTAAAAAGGCAAGTGACCCTTCATTTGATGTGGAGGGATGTCACCTTTCTAAAATGGTATGCCTTACTGATCTTTCTTCATATCTCTAATGGTTATTCACATTTTAGTGCAGGCAAATCATTCCACAAAATAGTGGCAGGTGTAGGTTAGTGCTTCTGGAACCCTGCACATTATGCCAACCCATATCAATGTGGTACCATTTTTTCTTTTTCATTCCTATGCATCATATCTCTAATAGTTAGGACCATTTTTCTGAAGGTAGCCTATTTGAGTAGCCCTTTGAGTATGTCAAGCCATACCAATAGGGTACCAATGTTTTGGACGAGTAGTAGCTAATGAATACAGTAAGACATTACCTACTTTTCAAATAATTTAATACATTTGAAGGGATGGAAATATAAAAGAAATGCAAATTTTTTTCCCTTTAGCACCATCTTCAGGAAAAATGTGTGCATATTTTAGGGGTAGAAAGACAAATGACCCCTCATTTGATGCAGTTAGTTGTCTTCTTTCCAAAATGGCACGCTTTCCCTACCTTTTGTTCATTTTAGTAGATGGTACACCTGTTCTAGTACAGGGAAGTCATGTTTGAAACAGAGCTTGTAGTTGGTGTAGTTTTGTGCTCCTGGCGCCACCTACAGTATGTCTACCACTCGTAGCAATGGGATGTCATTTTCTCAATAGACAGTAGGAGATTCCATAGTTTTCAAAGAGTTCAGTACATTTAAAATGGTAGAAATGTATATATAAAAAAACAAAACAAAACAAAAAAATAATTTGTTTACTTTAGCACCACCTTCTGGAGACATTTATGAACACCAAGCATGGGGTAGAAAGGCAAGTGACCCCTTATTTGATGAAGTTAGATATTCACTTTAGGGAAATAAATGCTTTTATATAGTTATCCAGCTGAATTCCATGACAGTTCTGGCACGTCATGGGTCCTTAACGCAAGTCTACCCATGACAAGCCAGGATCGCCAAGGGTCGTTAAGGGGTTAAATTTAGAATTTATGCTATAGCTCGTCTTACAATGCTAAATTTAGGTTTTGCGAGGTGCCATGAAAAAGCTGCATTTTTATGTAACTAGAAGTTACCAGTAGAATGGTAATTAAAGAGATGGATAGTAAAAGAATTCCCCAAGCCTCTGGCACCATGTACATACGGTTCAGAGTTTTGTATCTGTACCAAATATCACAGGACAACAACACACGTGCAGGTTTGTTTATGCATAAAACATTTTAAAAAGTATCGTTAAAAACAATTAAATATTGAGACTGACAAGTTGTAGCTGCCGATTGTCATGTAAAATCCAGCAGATCATCCACAGAACTGCAGGGGTTAATCTGGAAGATTGGGATCCAGTTCCTTATACAACAGCAGTAATTCATTCTGTTCAAAGTGCTGCTGCATGGGCCGTGTCACTGGCTCCAGCAAAATGGAGATCAGACCGGCGCCCTTCCTGGATCCTAGTTATTGTACATCAGGGGTCTCGGCCTACGTTCCTAGGGGGGCTGACACAATGAAGGGTTTTGGGATCCTCTGGTTTTGCCTAATTAATTAATTCAAAATCACAGAGCAAAATCACGTGCAAAATCCAGGATATCCCAAAATCCTGAACTGTCTTGGTCTAGGCCCAGTAGGAATGTAGTCAGAGACTCATGTTCTACACAGGGCTGAGCGCCAAATAAGCTAAAGAGGTACACGTCTGGAGACAACCAACAAATCCACAGCGAACACGTAATTATTCCCCAATGTCCAACTGATCTAAATGGGACTTTTAACCTCCTGAATGCTAGAGAAGTCTCCAACACCTTGAGATTTCTCTAGCGTTCAAGGGGTTAACATTCCCACGTAAATAAACTGGACGTTATATGCCCTCTCTGCTGCAATGGTTTGCTCCAAAATCCCTTCTCTTTATCTTCTTGTGTTCAGCTCTGTGATACAATTAAAGGAGCAGTAACACTACATTTACATTTCCTTAATAGAAAGACCATCGCTACGCTATTCTGGCAATTCAGAGGTTAATAATTAAACTCTCCGATCCCATTCATCAAGTGAAAGAGGTCAAATTCTGGGGCGCACCAACCACGCCCTGGGGACGGGGGAAGAATAAATATTCCCATTCATTTCAATAGGGCTTTTAAAACCTCGAATGCTAGAAAGCATTAAACAGCAATGTGTTGGGGACCTCTCTGGCACTCAAAGGGTTAAACAGCAACGTGTTGGGGACCTCTCTGGCACTCAAAGGGTTAAACAGCAATGTGTTGGGGACCTCTCTGGCATTCAAGGGTTTTAAAGACCACATAAACCAATGCAAATCCCCCCCCCACCCCAGCGCAGTTGCTTTACTCCAGAACTGCATTTCTTTAGCTTAACCCTTTGAGCGTCAGGGTGATAACCAACACAATGCATAACTCCCTGGCACTCAAAGGGTTAATGAACAAGGCCTTGACTTTTCAAAGTCATCACCTCCTCTGCTCAGCAGCACAGCGGAAAAGCGGACGCAATGCGCTGGAGATCTTTCTACCATTCCAGGATTAAGAGTCCCGTGTAAATCAATGTGAATTTGCAGATTTCTCTCTCTCTCATATGGGGTAGTAGGTCTAATCAATCCTTCTTAGTACATCTCCTCAGTGTGAGTACTGAACGTGCCCATCTGTACATCTGCCTCAGTGTGAGTACTGAACGTGCCCTTCTGTACATTTCCTCAGAACTCCTGACCACAGCAGGGCGGTAACCAGAGGACAAAAATAAAGCAGGACGATGTATGAGATAAAATACTGGAGCGTGCTCAGTGTTCACACTGCACCAGTGATATGAGACATGGACCCTTCCCTCCTGCCTTGCTCCTAGTGCAGCATGCCCAGTGCTACCCTGGATAAATGGGGGTGGCACTTACTGTGGCACCTTCAACTATTGTTTTAGGGCACTTTTGGAGAGAGAAATAATTTTAAAAAACCACCTGTTTCAAGGTGATAGTTCCACTTAAATATATACAGCACAGCCTTTTCTCCTGCAATATCTACAGTCATCTACAGACTAAACAGGTTCTCATTTCTAAAATAATCACTGAGGGAGGTTCCAGGCTAATCCAGCCGATTAAACTATGCACAGATACGTGCCATATTAGATCCCTAACACAGATACGTGCCATATTAGATCCCTAATACAGACATCTGCCATATTAGATCCCTAACACAGATACGTGCCATATTAGATCCCTAACGCAGACACCCACCATACTAAATCTCTATCACAGACACCCGGCATACTAAATCCCTATCACAGACACCCACCATACTAAATCCCTATCACAGACACCTGCCATACTAAATCCCTAACACAGACACCCACCATACTAAATCCCCAACACAGACACCCGGCATACTAAATCCCTATCACAGACACCCGACATACTACATTCCTAACACAGACACCCACCATACTAAATCCCTATCACAGACACCCGACATACTACATTCCTAACACAGACACCCACCATACTAAATCCCTATCACAGACACCCGACATACTACATTCCTAACACAGACACCCACCATACTAAATCCCTATCACAGACACCTGCCATACTAAATCCCTATCACAGACACCCGGCATACTAAATCCTCAGCACAGACACCCACCATACTAAATCCTTATCACAGACATCCGACATACTACATTCCTAACACAGACACCCACCATACTAAATCCCCAACACAGACACCCGGCATACTAAATCCCTATCACAGACACCCGACATACTACATTCCTAACACAGACACCCACCATACTAAATCCCTATCACAGACACCCGACATACTACATTCCTAACACAGACACCCACCATACTAAATCCCTATCACAGACACCCGACATACTACATTCCTAACACAGACACCCACCATACTAAATCCCCAACACAGACACCCACCATACTAAATCCCTATCACATACACCTCCCATTCTAAATCCCTATCACAGACACCTGCCATACTAAATCCCTATCACAGACACCCGGCATACTAAATCCCTATCACAGACACCTCCCATACTAAATCCCTATCACAGACACCTCCCATACTAAATCCCTATCACAGACACCCGCCATACTAAATCCCTATCACAGACACCCGCCATACTAAATCCTTATCACAGACACCCGCCATACTAAATCCATATCACAGACACCCACCATACTAAATCCCTATCACAGACACCCGCCATACTAAATCCCTATCACAGACACCTGCCATACTAAATCCCTATCACAGACACCTCCCATACTAAATCCCTATCACAGACACCCGCCATACTAAATCCCTATCACAGACACCTCCCATACTAAATCCCTAACACAGACACCCGCCATACTAAATCCCTATCACAGACACCCGTCATACTAAATCCCTATCACAGACACCCGGCATACTAAATCCCTATCAGACACCTCCCATACTAAATCCCTATCACAGACACCCGCCATACTAAATCCCTATCACAGACACCTCCCATACTAAATCCCTAACACAGACACCCGCCATACTAAATCCCTATCACAGACACCTGCCATACTAAATCTCTATCACAGACACCCGCCATACTAAATCCCTATCACAGACACCCACCATACTAAATCCCTATCACAGACACCCGCCATACTAAATCCTTATCACAGACACCTGGCATACTAAACCCCTATCACAGACACCTGCCATACTAAATCCCTATCACAGACACCTGGCATACTAAACCCCTATCACAGACACCCGCCATACTAAATCCCCATCACAGACACCCACCATACTAAATCCTTATCACAGACACCCGCCATACTAAATCCCCATCACAGACACCCACCATACTAAATCCTTATCACAGACACCCGCCATACTAAATCCCCATCACAGACACCCACCATACTAAATCCCTATCACAGACACCCCCCCATACTAAATCCCTATCACAGACACCCGCCATACTAAATCCTTATCACAGACACCCACCATACTAAATCCCTATCACATACACCCACCATACTAAATCCCTATCACAGACACCCACCATACTAAATCCTTATCACAGACACCTCCCATACTAAATCCCCAACACAGACACCCGGCATACTAAATCCCTATCACAGACACCCGCCATACTAAATCCTTATCACAGACACCCATCATACTAAATCCTTATCACAGACACCCGCCATACTAAATCTCTATCACAGACACCCGCCATACTAAATCCCTATCACAGACACCCAACATACTAAATCCTTATCACAGACACCTCCCATACTAAATCCTTATCACAGACACCTCCCATACTAAATCCCCAACACAGACACCCGGCATACTAAATCCCTATCACAGACACCCGCCATACTAAATCCTTATCACAGACACCCGCCATACTAAATCCCTATCACAGACACCCGCCATACTAAATCCTTATCACAGACACCCACCATACTAAATCCCTATCACATACACCCACCATACTAAATCCCTATCACAGACACCCACCATACTAAATCCTTATCACAGACACCCACCATACTAAATCCCTATCACAGACACCCACCATACTAAATCCCTATCACAGACACCCCCCATACTAAATCCCTATCACAGACACCCGTCATACTAAATCCCTATCACAGACACCCACCATACTAAATCCCTAACACAGACACCCGCCATACTAAATCCCTATCACAGACACCCGTCATACTAAATCCCTATCACAGACACCCGTCATACTAAATCCCTATCACAGACACCCACCATACTAAATCCCTAACACAGACACCCGCCATACTAAATCCCTATCACAGACACCCACCATACTAAATCCCTAACACAGACACCCGCCATACTAAATCCCTATCACAGACACCCGGCATACTAAATCCCTATCACAGACACCCGCCATACTAAATCCCTATCACAGACACCCGCCATACTAAATCCCTAACACAGACACCCACCATACTAAATCCCTATCACATACACCCACCATACTAAATCCCTATCACAGACACCAACCATACTAAATCCCTATCACAGACACCCGCCATACTAAATCCCTAACACAGACACCCACCATACTAAATCCCTATCACAGACACCCCCCATACTAAATCCCTATCACATACACCCACCATACTAAATCCCTATCACAGACATCCCCCATACTAAATCCCTATCACAGACACCCGTCATACTAAATCCCTATCACAGACACCCGCCATACTAAATCCCTATCACAGACACCCGTCATACTAAATCCCTATCACAGACACCCACCATACTAAATCCCTATCACAGACACCCGTCATACTAAATCCCTATCACAGACACCCACCATACTAAATCCCTATCACAGACACCCACCATACTAAATCCCTATCACAGACACCCGTCATACTAAATCCCTATCACAGACACCCGCCATACTAAATCCCTATCACAGACACCCATCATACTAAATCCCTATCACAGACACCCACCATACTAAATCCCTATCACAGACACCCGCCATACTAAATCCCTATCACAGACACCCACCATACTAAATCCCTAACACAGACACCCGCCATACTAAATCCTTATCACATACACCTGCCATACTAAATCCCTATCACAGACACCCGGCATACTAAATCCCTATCACAGACACCCGCCATACTAAATCCCTAACACAGACACCCACCATACTAAATCCCTATCACAGACACCCGGCATACTAAATCCCTATCACAGACACCCACCATACTAAATCCCTAACACAGACACCCGCCATACTAAATCCCTATCACAGACACCCGGCATACTAAATCCCTATCACAGACACCCGCCATACTAAATCCCTATCACATACACCCACCATACTAAATCCCTATCACAGACACCCCCCATACTAAATCCCTATCACAGACACCCGTCATACTAAATCCCTATCACAGACACCCACCATACTAAATCCCTAACACAGACACCCGCCATACTAAATCCCTATCATAGACACCCACCATACTAAATCCCTATCACAGACACCCACCATACTAAATCCCTATCACAGACACCCACCATACTAAATCCCTAACACATACACCCACCATACTAAATCTCTATCACAGACACCCACCATACTAAATCCTTATCACAGACACCTGGCATACTAAACCCCTATCACAGACACCCGTCATACTAAATCCCTATCACAGACACCCGCCATACTAAATCCCTATCACAGACACCCGTCATACTAAATCCCTATCACAGACACCCACCATACTAAATCCCTATCACAGACACCCGTCATACTAAATCCCTATCACAGACACCCACCATACTAAATCCCTATCACAGACACCCACCATACTAAATCCCTATCACAGACACCCACCATACTAAATCCCTATCACAGACACCCGTCATACTAAATCCCTATCACAGACACCCGCCATACTAAATCCCTATCACAGACACCCATCATACTAAATCCCTATCACAGACACCCACCATACTAAATCCCTATCACAGACACCCGCCATACTAAATCCCTATCACAGACACCCACCATACTAAATCCCTAACACAGACACCCGCCATACTAAATCCTTATCACATACACCTGCCATACTAAATCCCTATCACAGACACCCGGCATACTAAATCCCTATCACAGACACCCGCCATACTAAATCCCTATCACAGACACCTGCCATACTAAATCCCTAACACAGACACCCGCCATACTAAATCCCTATCACAGACACCCGCCATACTAAATCCCTATCACAGACACCCGCCATACTAAATCCTTATCACAGACACCCGCCATACTAAATCCTTATCACAGACACCCACCATACTAAATCCCTATCACAGACACCCGGCATACTAAATCCCTATCACAGACACCAACCATACTAAATCCCTAACACAGACACCTGCCATACTAAATCCTTATCACAGACACCCCCCATACTAAATCCCTATCACAGACACCCGCCATACTAAATCCCTATCACAGACACCCACCATACTAATTCCCTATCACACACACCCGCCATACTAAATCCCTATCACAGACACCCGTCATACTAAATCCCTATCACAGACACCCGCCATACTAAATCCTTATCACAGACACCCGCCATACTAAATCCCTATCACAGACACCCGCCATACTAAATCCCTAACACAGACACCCGCCATACTAAATCCCTATCACAGACACCCACCATACTAAATCCCTATCACAGACACCCGCCATACTAAATCCCTATCACAGACACCCGCCATACTAAATCCCTATCACAGACACCCGCCATACTAAATCCCTAACACAGACACCTCCCATACTAAATCCTCAGCACAGACACCCACCATACTAAATCCCTATCACAGACACCCAACATACTAAATCCCTAACACATACACCCGCCATACTAAATCCCTATCACAGACACCCACCATACTAAATCCCTAACACAGACACCCGCCATACTAAATCCTTATCACATACACCTGCCATACTAAATCCCTATCACAGACACCCGGCATACTAAATCCCTATCACAGACACCCGCCATACTAAATCCCTATCACAGACACCTGCCATACTAAATCCCTAACACAGACACCCGCCATACTAAATCCCTATCACAGACACCCGCCATACTAAATCCCTATCACAGACACCCGCCATACTAAATCCTTATCACAGACACCCGCCATACTAAATCCTTATCACAGACACCCACCATACTAAATCCCTATCACAGACACCCGGCATACTAAATCCCTATCACAGACACCAACCATACTAAATCCCTAACACAGACACCTGCCATACTAAATCCTTATCACAGACACCCCCCATACTAAATCCCTATCACAGACACCCGCCATACTAAATCCCTATCACAGACACCCACCATACTAATTCCCTATCACACACACCCGCCATACTAAATCCCTATCACAGACACCCGTCATACTAAATCCCTATCACAGACACCCGCCATACTAAATCCTTATCACAGACACCCGCCATACTAAATCCCTATCACAGACACCCGCCATACTAAATCCCTAACACAGACACCCGCCATACTAAATCCCTATCACAGACACCCACCATACTAAATCCCTATCACAGACACCCGCCATACTAAATCCCTATCACAGACACCCGCCATACTAAATCCCTATCACAGACACCCGCCATACTAAATCCCTAACACAGACACCTCCCATACTAAATCCTCAGCACAGACACCCACCATACTAAATCCCTATCACAGACACCCACCATACTAAATCCTTATCACAGACACCCAACATACTAAATCCCTAACACATACACCCACCATACTAAATCCCTATCACAGACACCCACCATACTAAATCCCTATCACAGACACCCACCATACTAAATCCTTATCACAGACACCCGCCATACTAAATCCCTATCACAGACACCCGGCATACTAAATCCCTATCACAGACACCCGCCATACTAAATCCCTATCACAGACACCTGCCATACTAAATCCCTAACACAGACACCCGCCATACTAAATCCCTATCACAGACACCCGCCATACTAAATCCCTATCACAGACACCCGCCATACTAAATCCTTATCACAGACACCCGCCATACTAAATCCTTATCACAGACACCCACCATACTAAATCCCTATCACAGACACCCGGCATACTAAATCCCTATCACAGACACCAACCATACTAAATCCCTAACACAGACACCTGCCATACTAAATCCTTATCACAGACACCCCCCATACTAAATCCCTATCACAGACACCCGCCATACTAAATCCCTATCACAGACACCCGCCATACTAAATCCCTATCACAGACACCCACCATACTAATTCCCTATCACACACACCCGCCATACTAAATCCCTATCACAGACACCCACCATACTAAATCCCTATCACAGACACCCGCCATACTAAATCCCTATCACAGACACCCGCCATACTAAATCCTTATCACAGACACCCGCCATACTAAATCCCTATCACAGACACCCGCCATACTAAATCCCTATCACAGACACCCGGCATACTAAATCCCTATCACAGACACCAACCATACTAAATCCCTAACACAGACACCTGCCATACTAAATCCTTATCACAGACACCCCCCATACTAAATCCCTATCACAGACACCCGCCATACTAAATCCCTATCACAGACACCCGCCATACTAAATCCCTATCACAGACACCCACCATACTAATTCCCTATCACACACACCCGCCATACTAAATCCCTATCACAGACACCCACCATACTAAATCCCTATCACAGACACCCGCCATACTAAATCCCTATCACAGACACCCGCCATACTAAATCCTTATCACAGACACCCCCCATACTAAATCCCTATCACAGACACCCGCCATACTAAATCCCTATCACAGACACCCGCCATACTAAATCCTTATCACAGACACCCGCCATACTAAATCCCTATCACAGACACCCGCCATACTAAATCCCTAACACAGACACCCGCCATACTAAATCCCTATCACAGACACCCACCATACTAAATCCCTATCACAGACACGCGCCATACTAAATCCCTATCACAGACACCCGCCATACTAAATCCCTATCACAGACACCCGCCATACTAAATCCTTATCACAGACACCCGCCATACTAAATCCCTATCACAGACACCTGGCATACTAAATTCTACATTTACTGAAGACTAATGACCATTTACATAAAATGCAAAAGTGAAGCAAAGCAACTGCAGAATAAAGGATAAATATTCCTAAAATTCCCATTAATTTAAAGGAGCCTTTAAACCTTTCAATGCAGAAGTCTCCAAGTTGAATTATTGCCTGTGTTGCAGTTGCTTTGCCCCAGAATTTCTCCAATCTTTTTTCTTGCATATGACCATCAGAGTCTCTTCCCTTATCTGCACAACTGTCCAGAAATGGACTGACCTCTGGCTGTGACACGACTACAATAATGTGCTTCTGTCTGGATGTATGATTACACGTATGTGACGACTTGCCTTTCCCTCACGACTCGTACGTACACCCCTCTGACCTTCCAATAGCCGATTTCTGACTACAGTAAATCTTATAGTCACGTTTTCTGCCTCGTTCTCATTCTGTAATGTTTAAATATCGAGGAAGCCAGCACACAACGCCCCCTAGTGGAATAGCCAGCAGAGGGTGTAAAACACAGATGTCAACAGTACACAACACCCTTGCAGCCAGGTGCCTGTCCTACGTGCGCCTCCTCTTGCTGGCGTTCGGGCTGGATGGGTTGCTGTTGGCGTTCAGGACTTTCTCCGTAAGCCGGCTCCTCTTCCTCTTATCCCCAGACTCCTTGGAACCGGAGTCCGATAGAGTTCGCTCCTTCTCTTTGCCACTCGCTTTGTCCAGTCCTTTCCCCGAGGCCCCAGAGGCGTTTCCGAAAGCTGCAGACACACAAACGTTCGATTCAGTATTGTGGGGACAAGGGGGAGGAATCTGATTTAAACTTTCTGGGCCGTATGCAGGATGGTAAATAGGTGCAATTCTGGGCAAACCAATGGCACCATAGGGGTAAATACAGATTCCCCAAATTCACATTTATTTAAATGAAGCTTTAACCCATTGTATGCTAGAGGCGGCTCCACGATGTGCTGAGACCTCTGTAGCATTCAGTCAGTTAAAGGGTTCACTTAAGACAACAGAGTTTCTACTGGTCCCCTATGGTGCACAATACTGCGATAATAAAGAGCAGGAGTGACCTTTTAACCATTTGAGGGCCGGAGAGGTACTCAACGCAAAGGGTTAACATCTCCCTGAAACTGGCCCGTGTACACTGGCTTTTACACTAGTATATTTATATATATTTACACACACAGGACTGTGCATAAGTCTGTGAAAAAAAGCTGTAAAGTAAGAATGCTTTAAAAAATAGACACAGTCAGGGATTTTGTAGGTATATAGTAAGGTGTATGATTAAACAATTATACCAAACAGGTGCTAATGATCAGCAATTTAATATGTAGGTTGAAACACAATCAATCAAGAAATAAAACAGCTGTGTAGGAGGAAAAAACTGGGTGAGGAACAGCCAAACTCAGCTAACAAGGTGAGGTTGCTGAAGACTGTTTAATATCAAGTCATACACCATGGCAAGACTGAGCACAGCAACAAGACAAAAAGGTAGATATACTGCATCAGCAAGGTCTCTCCCAGGCAGTAATTTCAAGAAAGACTAGGGTTTCCAGATGTGCTGTACAAGCACCTTGGAAGAAGCACATACAAACAGGCAAGGTTGAGGACCACAGACGCAGTGGTCGGCCAAGGAAACCAAGTGCAGCAGATGAAAGACACATCATGCTTACTTCAGTTTGCAATCGGAAGATGTCCAGCATTGCTATCAGCTCAGAATTTGCAGTGAGATCCTGGTAGATCCATCTATTGTCCGGAGAAGTCTGGTCAGAAGTGGTCTTAATGGGAGACTTGTAGCCAAAAAGTCATACCTCCGACGTGGAAACAAGGCCAAGCGACTCAACTGTGCATGAAAACACAGGAACTGGGGTGCAGATAAATGGCAACAGGTGCTCTGGACTGATGAGTCAAAATTTTAAATATTTGGCTGTAGCAGAAGGCAGTTTGTTCACTAAAGGGCTGGACAGCAGTACAAGAATGAGTGTCTGCAGGCAACAGTGAAGCATGGTGGAGGTTCCTTGCAAGTTTGGGGCTGCATTTCTGCAAATGGAGTTGAGGATTTGGTCAGAATTAATGGTCTCCTCAATGCTGAGAAGTACAGGCAGATACTTATCCATCATGCACTACCATCAGGGAGGCATCTGATTGGCCCCAAATGTATTCTGCAGCATGACAACGACCCTAAACATACCGCCAAAGTCTTCAGTGTAAAGAAGAACAAGTAGTCCTGGAAGTGATGGTATGGCCCCCACAAGGCCTGATCTGGGATTACATGAAGAGAGAGAAACAACTGAGGTGCCTAAATCCACAGAAGAACTGTGTTTAGTTCTCTAAGATGTTTGGAACAACCTACCTGCCGAGTTCCTAAACAAACTTTGTACAACTGTACCTAGAAGAATTCATGATGTTCCGAAGGCAAAGGGCGGTCACACTAAATATTGATCTGATTTAGATTTTTCTTATGTTCACTCACTATGCATTTTGTTAACTGATAAATATAAACCATTAACATGTCTATTTCTGAAAGCATCCTTACTTTACAGTATTTATTCACACCCGCCTAAGACTTTTACACAGTACTGTATATTTATGTATGTATTGTAGGGTTTATCCAAGGGGATTGGCAGTGCTCTGGGAGTGTTCATTTGAAGGTTATTACATCTCATCCTTTTCTTAACAGTGACTTTGTATTGTGGTCACCAGGTAGGTATGTTGTCATCACTTACTATGTAGAGATTTAGTCTAAGACTACACAACAGAAAAACAACAATTGCACAGGTGGAGCTGTTGCGGACAGTTTGATGAAAACAGTTTGAGTTGTAATAACTTTTGAATGCGGCAGCTCCCATCAAGAATACATATATATTATATATATATTATAGTCATAAAAAAAAACTTTGCCGCCCATCCATAGCTCCATGCCAGTCTTAGAGCAGTGGAGAGGAATAGCGGAATGCAGCCCCCCCCCACCCACACACCAGACGCAGACCAACCGACTGACAGACACAAACCTTCATCCGCGGCCGGGTGCAGGTCTGTCTCCTCCTTGATTTCTTCCTTCACATCATCCTCGGTTGTCACTTTTCCTGGTGGAAAGAGTTTGTTAGAGCGGCAGCAGCATCACGCAGGGACACTCTATAAAGACAAACTGGAGCAATTCTGGGGCAAACCAAGTGCACCATAGTGGACTAAAAAATATGCCCATAGATTTAAATGGGGTGGTTAACCCCTCGAATTCTAGAGGTCTCCCACACATTGCATTACAATGTGTGAAGGCCTCTAGAATTCAAGGGGTTAAAAATCCCATGTAAAATAACACGAATGACCATCCCCCAAGATGCAGCTGGTACGCCCCAGAATTGATCTACTTCTACTCAGAACATCTCCCTCAGTATCAAGAGTCTGCTGTAAAGAAGCAATGAGCTGGAGAATGCTGGCATTTGCGGGGTTAAACTCCCCACTTAAATCAGAGGGAATTGCTCTAAAATTGCTCCACTGTTCCCTTGTACACACAGCCCCATGTCCTAACAGTTCTGAATGAAGTTTTCACCTATGCACATGTTAAAGTGGGCCTGTCACCTTAAAGAGACAGTAATGGATGCCAATACATGTATCTCCACATAATGCTTATAGGTTCTGGTTCATTTTGTGCTGTATAGCAATATTCTCCGATATGCAGTTCAATATGTAATTTTCTTTTAAAGTATCCCCCTTGTAACGGACCCTAGGCCGTTACTTGGCAGCGATTAACAGGACTATGAAAGCCCGCCGCCTAAGAGACATTATGGTGGTCCGTGGATCAGTGTCTGGCAGATTGTTTGGGGGTTACATGAAGAACAGCTCCTCCAAAAAGACTGAAATACACGGACTGTGAAGCCTGCCGCAGGCTGGCTGCCGTGCGGGGAAACCTATTCAGCAAGCCCCATAGACTTTACATGGGAAAGTAGGCGGCTTCCTGATTGGCCAGGCTGAGTTAAAGGGCCTCCATTGACTTTGCATGGGAAAAGTAGGCACCCCTCGGATTGGTCGGTTGTTTGCCCGCCTACTGGTTCTGATTGCCTGAGATGGCCATGATGAGCTTGGCCAGGATTAGCCATTGGATCCCAGGCTTCTGATTGGCCAGAGGTTGAAGCGGAATATTCAAAGATACTTCAACCCCCAGGCCATTGTGTGAAGATGCGTATTCTAGCCCCTCAGCCTTTTGTCACAGTATTTACCCCTCATCAGTCCCTTTGTATGAATAATGTAATCATGTCTGGCCCTTTGTGTTATGTTTACACCATCTGTCACTGTCCTTTGTCTAGTATTGTATCTTGCTGTGGTTCACCATGTATATAAGACTGGAAGTTTGTGCAATAAAGTGTGTTACAGTTTGAACTTGAACTGGCTCCTGTCTCTCTGTTGTAGGATGGTATCAAGGGACTTCTGTTGACCCCCATCCTAGGAAGAAACGCTGCCTGAGTAACCGGCGGAGCTGCCTGCTTGTAGCTGACCTCAGGAGGGAGAATCCTGAAACGACGGCCTGAGTCCAACCCAAGGACTTGGGTATCCGTTACACCCCTCCCAACCCTTTTACCTCTAATATGTGCCTCCCCGCAGCTGTAGAATCCGATCACTTGACCAGACAGCTCACAGCGAGGGGCAATCTTCTTGACAAGGAGAGCAGGATTTTCATTACGCTCACAGAAGATAGTCCCTCCCTGTGCGCCGTCCGGACCGGCTTGGGGAACGCATTGTGTAGGTAAAAGGGGCGGAAGGGGGATACTTTAAAACGGAATTACTTTTGAACTACATGTTGAAGAATATTAATATATAGAGCAAAATTAAACAGGTTAAACGAGGATTTTAACCCCATGAACGCTACAGAAGTCTTCAATACGTTAACCCCTTGAATGCTGTGGAAGACGCTAACAGCCCCATTTAAATCAAAGAGAATGATTACTGCAGTATAGGGGAAAAATAGACTTGCTCCGTTCCTGCTCTGTACGTGTGCCTCTCTGCCCCTCACCTTCTTTCACCTCCTGGATTATGTCCTCGGGGAGAATGAAGTTCTTCTCGGAGTTTGGGAAGGGAAGAATCTCAGATTCGTGCTGTGAAACATAATAACAGCATTAAAACTTTTATTATGAAGAGACACGTTGTTGGACTTTTCACTGAGTAAAATAAGGAGACTCCCACTGCTGGAAGAAGATCCTCTCAAAAGTAATTACAACTCAAACTGTTGTTTTTCTTTTTATATTAAAGTTGAAAAAATAAAAATATTTAATAAATATGGAGTTGGGATCTCTTTAGTGGCCTCTCAAACATTACAAATGTACAGCCATTATCTTTATTTCATACACATCAGTGGTCTCCCTTCCTTCTGTCTCTTTCTTCCTTTAAATCTCCCACTGATCAACAGGCAGCACCCCTGAGGGAAACGTGAGGGTGCAGCCTGAGCCGACGGGGCTGCTGGGATATGAGCAGTTGACATCACCAGAGATTAAATTGAGAGCAAAGACTTGCCCCGTTGGCATAGCAACACAAGAAACTTGTTAAGCTTTTTTTGTTTGTTTTTTTCAACATCCTATACAAATAGGTGATGTAAAGACAAACATAAAAACACAGATGTATTTCCATCCCATAATATGATACTGTACTTATCTCAACTTTGTCCTGGGAGGCTCTGCCCCATTATACTGTTAGAAACAGTGTCCTCTGGTATCTGACATACTGCAGAACAGGTGAGTCACTGGCTACAGTCCTGAACAGAATGGGATAGTGGAAGCACCAACATTTTGTTTTAGTTTGGATTGTAATAGCTTTTGAATGGAGTAGAGTAACACAGTCAGTGGGGTTGAAAAACAACATGCGCCCATTAAAGAGATTGTAATGTCTAAATACAAGTAAATCGCCGAATCTTCTTTCTTCTGTTTGTCTCGTTCTAAAGTTATGAAGTGGAGAAGATCCCCTGCTCGCCCCTTCTACCCGCCCCCCACTGAATGGCTAGTGGTATCATGTGACCCGACGGCTGCAGCGAGGGACAAACTTCAGTCAGCAAGTACAAGTAAAATCTGGTGCCACCTGATGAAGGACGGCAGGATTTCCCTTTACATACTGAAGTGTGTCCCTCACCGCATCCGTCCATACCTCAGAGAGCCGCAGCAGTGACATAGGCAGAAGGGGCCGGCGGGGGATCCTTCTCCACTTCATAACTTGAGAACGAGACTAAAGTAAGAGTTTTTAAACAGTGCAAAGTGTTTTTTTTTTATAATCTAAAGTCGAATCAGTGATTTATTTGTATTTAAACATTACAATCCCTTTAAGTTCAACCTCCGGTTTTTATTGCGCCTACTTTTACGGATCCAGAGGAAGGAAAACACTATTTATAGAATATCAATATAATTACTGTGTGTAACAGAAGGACTTACCAAAATGCACTCTATGGAAGAACCCGAGTCACTGACTACTCACTCAGGATGTTGCACTTGCAGATAATGTAACTGCTTTCAAAAAAGTAATGGATACCTATCTAGCACAGAACAATAGTGAGAATTATGACAGTTGGATTCAGTGCAGATAGGATGTTGATCCAGGGAAATATCTGACTGCCATTTGGAGTCAGGAAGGAATTTTTTTTTTACCCACTTGGGGCTAAATTAGAAGTGGTTTCAGGGTTTGTTTTTTTGTTTGTTTTTTTTGCCTTCCTCTGGATTAACAGGGGTGTTTTTGGCATGGGCTGGACTTGATGGACTCATGTCTTTTTTTCAGCCTCATCAGCTATGTTACATCTCTCCACAGTAAGCGACAGGAAGAGAACCACAATAAAATATTGCAGATTAAGTAAATAAAAAAGAAGTCTAAGCTGTATTCACTTTTGAATGAAAATTCCCCAGCGGGGAGAATCTTGTTTTCCTCAGAATGAAAATACAAACTTGATAGGGAGTTTAAAGGGATAGTAATGTTTCACACAAACATCAGCTCCAATTAATCTTCATAGTATTTGAGCCATAGAGAGCGTTATTTCATTACTGTGAGAGTTGTAGTTCAACAGTTATTGAATGATAGTTCCCCTCCCGCCCCTTTTACCTAGTGTAAGCCATCTCTTCTCAGATGTGGAATCCAGTCCATAGACCAGACAGCTCACATCAAGGGTCAATCTTCTTACTGTGAGAACAATGAAAGCCCTGCCCCCCTTGACTGGTTTTTCAGCTTTTTCCCTTATCTTAATTGAAGATTGTCCCTCTCTGCAGTCTACCTGGGCACCTCCCTTCTGATCTGGCTGAGCAGTGTTACATCAGTAAAAGGGGCGGGAGGGGGATTATCATTCAATTACTCTTGTACTGAAACTCTGACAGAATTGAAATAACACTCTCCATGGATCAAATACTATAATGATTAATTAGAGCTGCTTTTTTATGAAACATTACTATCTCTTTAACTCCTTAAGGACCAGCAGTCCCGGGGTGTGTGGCCCTTAAAGGACCAGATAGGAAAGTTTGACGTGCCGTCCTACATAACTAATCACGTGTGCCGGCACGACAAACGAGGGACTGAAAGAGATAGCTCTGGTCTTGGAGCAATCAACTTCGGTCCCCGGTTTTACTCACCATGCTCGTAAGTAAAAGTACGTGACGTACCAGGACCATCACTGGTCCTTAAGTGCCGGACCAGCATGATGGTCCAGGTACGTCATCAGACGCGAAGGGGTTAAGAGGTGATTGTTCTGCTTTGTCTTTAATGGACTGAGACAAGGTAACGAGTAAAAATCTCCATACATGAACATCATTAACTGCACAAACAACTACACTGTGTATATACAGAGACGTGCACACCTGCACAAACAACTACATTGTGTATATACAGAGACGTGTACACCTGCACAAACAACTACACTGTGTATATACAGGGACATGTACACCTGCACAAACAACTACACTGTGTCTATACAGGGACATGTACACCTGCACAAACAACTACATTGTGTATATACAGGGACGTGTACACCTGCACAAACAACTACACTGTGTATATACAGAGACGTGTACACCTGCACAAACAACTACACTGTGTATATACAGAGACGTGTACACCTGCACAAACAACTACACTGTGTATATACAGAGACTTGTACACCTGCACAAACAACTACACTGTGTATATACAGAGACGTGTACACCTGCACAAACAACTACACTGTGTATATACAGGGATGTGCACACCTGCACAAACAACTACACTGTGTATATACAGGGACGTATACACCTGCACAAACAACTACACTGTGTATATACAGGGACATGTACACCTGCACAAACAACTACACTGTGTCTATACAGGGACATGTACACCTGCACAAACAACTACACTGTGTATATACAGGGACGTATACACCTGCACAAACAACTACACTGTGTCTATACAGGGACATGTACACCTGCACAAACAACTACATTGTGTATATACAGAGACGTGCACACCTGCACAAACAACTACACTGTGTATATACAGAGACGTGTACACCTGCACAAACAACTACACTGTGTATATACAGGGATGTGCACACCTGCACAAACAACTACACTGTGTATATACAGGGACGTATACACCTGCACAAACAACTACACTGTGTATATACAGGGACATGTACACCTGCACAAACAACTACACTGTGTCTATACAGGGACATGTACACCTGCACAAACAACTACACTGTGTATATACAGGGACGTATACACCTGCACAAACAACTACACTGTGTCTATACAGGGACATGTACACCTGCACAAACAACTACATTGTGTATATACAGAGACGTGCACACCTGCACAAACAACTACACTGTGTATATACAGAGACGTGCACACCTGCACAAACAACTACACTGTGTATATACAGAGACGTGTACACCTGCACAAACAACTACACTGTGTATATACAGGGATGTGCACACCTGCACAAACAACTACACTGTGTATATACAGGGACGTATACACCTGCACAAACAACTACATTGTGTATATACAGGGACGTGTACACCTGCACAAACAACTACATTGTGTATATACAGGGACATGCACACCTGCACAAACAACTACACTGTGTCTATACAGGGACGTGTACACCTGCACAAACAACTACACTGTGTATATACAGGGACGTGTACACCTGCACAAACAACTACATCGTGTATATACAGGGACGTATACACCTGCACAAACAACTACATTGTGTATATACAGGGACGTGTACACCTGCACAAACAACTACATCGTGTATATACAGGGACGTATACACCTGCACAAACAACTACATTGTGTATATACAGGGACGTGTACACCTGCACAAACAACTACATCGTGTATATACAGGGACGTATACACCTGCACAAACAACTACATTGTGTATATACAGGGACGTGTACACCTGCACAAACAACTACATCGTGTATATACAGGGACGTATACACCTGCACAAACAACTACATTGTGTATATACAGGGACATGTACACCTGCACAAACAACTACACTGTGTATATACAGAGACGTATACACCTGCACAAACAACTACATTGTGTATATACAGGGACGTGTACACCTGCACAAACAACTACACTGTGTATATACAGGGACATATACACCTGCACAAACAACTACATTGTGTATATACAGGGACGTGTACACCTGCACAAACTACACTGTGTATATACAGAGACGTATACACCTGCACAAACAACTACATTGTGTATATACAGGGACGTGTACACCTGCACAAACAACTACACTGTGTCTATACAGGGACATGTACACCTGCACAAACAACTACACTGTGTATATACAGGGACGTGTACACCTGCACAAACAACTACACTGTGTATATACAGGGACGTATACACCTGCACAAACAACTACATTGTGTATATACAGGGACGTGTACACCTGCACAAACAACTACATCGTGTATATACAGGGACGTGTACACCTGCACAAACAACTACATCGTGTATATACAGGGACATGTACACCTGCACAAACAACTACATTGTGTATATACAGGGACATGTACACCTGCACAAACAACTACATCGTGTATATACAGGGACATGTACACCTGCACAAACAACTACACTGTGTCTATACAGGGACGTGTACACCTGCACAAACAACTACATCGTGTATATACAGGGACGTGTACACCTGCACAAACAACTACATCGTGTATATACAGGGACGTGTACACCTGCACAAACAACTACATTGTGTATATACAGGGACGTGTACACCCGCACAAACAACTACATCGTGTATATACAGGGACGTATACACCTGCACAAACAACTACATTGTGTCTATACAGGGACATGTACACCTGCACAAACAACTACATTGTGTCTATACAGGGACGTATACACCTGCACAAACAACTACATTGTGTATATACAGGGACGTGTACACCTGCACAAACAACTACACTGTGTCTATACAGGGACATGTACACCTGCACAAACAACTACACTGTGTATATACAGGGACGTGTACACCTGCACAAACAACTACACTGTGTATATACAGGGACGTGCACACCTGCACAAACAACTACACTGTGTATATACAGGGACGTGTACACCTGCACAAACAACTACATTGTGTATATACAGGGACATGTACACCTGCACAAACAACTACACTGTGTATATACAGGGACGTGCACACCTGCACAAACAACTACATTGTGTCTATACAGGGACATGTACACCTGCACAAACAACTACATTGTGTCTATACAGGGACGTATACACCTGCACAAACAACTACATTGTGTATATACAGGGACGTGTACACCTGCACAAACAACTACACTGTGTCTATACAGGGACATGTACACCTGCACAAACAACTACATCGTGTATATACAGGGATGTGCACACCTGCACAAACAACTACATCGTGTCTATACAGGGACGTATACACCTGCACAAACAACTACATTGTGTATATACAGGGACGTGTACACCTGCACAAACAACTACACTGTGTCTATACAGGGACATGTACACCTGCACAAACAACTACATCGTGTATATACAGGGATGTGTACACCTGCACAAACAACTACATCGTGTATATACAGAGACGTGCACACCTGCACAAACAACTACATTGTGTCTATACAGGGACGTATACACCTGCACAAACAACTACATTGTGTATATACAGGGACGTGTACACCTGCACAAACAACTACATCGTGTATATACAGGGACGTGCGCACCTGCACAAACAACTACATCGTGTATATACAGGGACGTGTACACCTGCACAAACAACTACACTGTGTATATACAGGGACGTGTACACCTGCACAAACAACTACACTGTGTCTATACAGGGACATGTACACCTGCACAAACAACTACATCGTGTATATACAGGGATGTGTACACCTGCACAAACAACTACACTGTGTATATACAGGGATGTGTACACCTGCACAAACAACTACATCGTGTATATACAGGGACGTGTACACCTGCACAAACAACTACATCGTGTATATACAGGGACGTGCACACCTGCACAAACAACTACATCGTGTATATACAGGGACGTGTACACCTGCACAAACAACTACACTGTGTATATACAGGGATGTGTACACCTGCACAAACAACTACATCGTGTATATACAGGGACGTGTACACCCGCACAAACAACTACATCGTGTATATACAGGGACGTGTACACCCGCACAAACAACTACATCGTGTATATACAGGGACGTGTACACCTGCACAAACAACTACATTGTGTATATACAGGGACGTGTACACCTGCACAAACAACTACATCGTGTATATACAGAGACGTGCGCACCTGCACAAACAACTACATCGTGTATATACAGAGACGTGCACACCTGCACAAACAACTACATTGTGTCTATACAGGGACGTGTACACCCGCACAAACAACTACATCGTGTATATACAGGGACGTGTACACCCGCACAAACAACTACATCGTGTTTATACAGGGACGTGTACACCCGCACAAACAACTACATCGTGTATATACAGGGACGTGTACACCTGCACAAACAACTACATCGTGTATATACAGAGACGTGCACACCTGCACAAACAACTACATCGTGTATATACAGGGACGTATACACCTGCACAAACAACTACATCGTGTATATACAGAGACGTGCACACCTGCACAAACAACTACATCGTGTATATACAGGGACGTGTACACCTGCACAAACAACTACATCGTGTATATACAGGGACGTGCACACCTGCACAAACAACTACATCGTGTATATACAGGGACGTGCACACCTGCACAAACAACTACATTGTGTCTATACAGGGACGTGTACACCCGCACAAACAACTACATCGTGTATATACAGGGACGTGTACACCTGCACAAACAACTACATCGTGTATATACAGAGACGTGCACACCTGCACAAACAACTACATCGTGTATATACAGAGACGTGCACACCTGCACAAACAACTACATCGTGTATATACAGGGACGTGTACACCCGCACAAACAACTACATCGTGTATATACAGGGACGTGTACACCTGCACAAACAACTACATCGTGTATATACAGAGACGTGCACACCTGCACAAACAACTACATCGTGTATATACAGGGACGTATACACCTGCACAAACAACTACATCGTGTATATACAGAGACGTGCACACCTGCACAAACAACTACATCGTGTATATACAGGGACGTGTACACCTGCACAAACAACTACATTGTGTCTATACAGGGACGTGTACACCTGCACAAACAACTACATTGTGTCTATACAGGGACGTGTACACCCGCACAAACAACTACATCGTGTATATACAGGGACGTGCACACCTGCACAAACAACTACATCGTGTATATACAGAGACGTGCACACCTGCACAAACAAATACATTGTGTATATACAGAGACGTGCACACCTGCACAAACAACTACATTGTGTATATACAGGGACGTGCACACCTGCACAAACAACTACATCGTGTATATACAGAGACGTGCACACCTGCACAAACAACTACACTGTGTATATACAGGGATGTGCACACCTGCACAAACAACTACATTGTGTATATACAGGGACATGCGCACCTGCACAAACAACTACACTGTGTATATACAGGGACGTGCACACCTGCACAAACAACTACACTGTGTATATACAGGGACGTGTACACCTGCACAAACAACTACACTGTGTATATACAGAGACGTGTACACCTGCACAAACAACTACACTGTGTATATACAGGGATGTGTACACACCTGCACAAGAAATGGAAATTTACTATTAGAGTCCATGGATTTAACACAAAATAACACATTTTACTGACACCTGCTGGGTGAAACTGATATTTACATTTATGGAACCCAATTTCATTGTTAGGTCTTCGTGTTCCTTTAAGCAAACCAATGTATTGTGCACAAATCTGATTATCCAACGTATTATATATACAAAGTGTGAGAGGCTCCGAGGACGAACAGCACAATGGCCTGTCCTGCGGCTAGTCACCGCTCAGAAGAATGACGTTCTAGGTCTCTAGTGCTATTACAGAGGAGACATTTTCACGTACACATTAGACTAATCCCACCCAAAAACATACTCTTTGTTAATATACAGAATCAAGAAGAGGTTCTCTCCCAGGTTTGGACTTCAATGCCTCTCCAATGCACTTGAGGGGGCGCTAGAGGTACCCACCAGAGCCTGCATGTCGTACATGGTGCGGAGATGTTCCCAGATCACCCTGGATGAGATCTGGCGGCCGATGTTCTGGCTGAACTTGTCCCGGATACAGATCATGTGGAAGTGACGATTCACTCCTGTGTGGACGAGGGAGAGAGAGAGGGGAGAACCCAGAGTAAATGAGGGAGAACCCGGAGTGAATGAGGGAGAACCAAGAGTGAATGAGGGAGAACCAAGAGTGAATGAGGGAGAACCAAGAGTGAATGAGGGAGAACCAAGAGTGAATGAGGGAGAACCAAGAGTGAATGAGGGAGAACCAAGAGTGAATGAGGGAGAACCAAGAGTGAATGAGGGAGAGAGGAGGAGAGAGCAGAGTGAATGAGGGAGAGAGGAGGAGAGCGCAGAGTGAATGAGGGGGAGAGAGGAGGAGGGCGCAGAGTGAATGAGGGAGAGAGAAGGAGAGCGCAGAGTGAATGGGGGAGAGAGGAGGAGAGCGCAGAATGAATGAGGGAGAGAGGAGGAGAGCGCAGAGTGAATGAGGGAGAGAGGAGGAGAGCGCAGAGTGAATGAGGGAGAGAGGAGGAGAGCGCAGAGTGAATGAGGGAGAGAGGAGGAGAGCGCAGAGTGAATGAGGGAGAGAGGAGGAGAGCGCAGAGTGAATGAGGGAGAGGTGGGAGCGCAGAGTGAATGAGGGAAAGAGGAGGAGAGCACAGAGTGAATGAGGGGGAGAGAGGAGGAGAGCGCAGAGTGAATGGGGGAGAGAGGAGGAGAGCGCAGAGTGAATGAGGGAGAGAGGAGGAGAGCGCAGAGTGAATGAGGGAGAGAGGAGGAGAGCACAGAGTGAATGAGGGGGAGAGAGGAGGAGAGCGCAGAGTGAATGAGGGAGAGAGGAGGAGAGCGCAGAGTGAATGAGGGAGAGAGGAGGAGAGCGCAGAGTGAATGAGGGAGAGAGGAGGAGAGCGCAGAGTGAATGAGGGAGAGAGGAGGAGAGCGCAGAGTGAACGGGGGAGAGAGGAGGAGAGCGCAGAATGAACGAGGGAGAGAGGAGGAGAGCGCAGAGTGAACGGGGGAGAGAGGAGGAGAGCGCAGAGTGAATGAGGGAGAGAGGAGGAGAGCGCAGAGTGAATGAGGGAGAGAGGAGGAGAGCGCAGAGTGAATGAGGGAGAGGTGGGAGCGCAGAGTGAATGAGGGAGAGGTGGGAGCGCAGAGTGAATGAGGGAAAGAGGAGGAGAGCGCAGAGTGAATGAGGGGGAGAGAGGAGGAGGGCGCAGACTGAATGAGGGAGAGAGGAGGAGAGCGCAGAGTGAATGAGGGGGAGAGAGGAGGAGAGCGCAGAGTGAATGAGGGAGAGAGGAGGAGAGCGCAGAGTGAATGAGGGAGAGAGGAGGAGAGTGAATGAGGGAGAGAGGAGGAGAGCGCAGAGTGAATGAGGGAGAGAGGAGGAGAGTGCAGAGTGAATGAGGGAGAGAGTAGGAGAGCGCAGAGTGAATGAGGGAGAGAGGAGGAGAGCGCAGAGTGAATGAGGGAGAGAGGAGGAGAGCGCAGAGTGAATGAGGGAGAGAGGAGGAGAGTGAATGAGGGAGAGAGGAGGAGAGTGAATGAGGGAGAGAGGAGGAGAGCGCAGAGTGAATGAGGGAGAGAGGAGGAGAGTGCAGAGTGAATGAGGGAGAGAGTAGGAGAGCGCAGAGTGAATGAGGGAGAGAGGAGGAGAGCGCAGAGTGAATGAGTGAGAGAGTAGGAGAGCGCAGAGTGAATGAGGGGGAGAAAGGAGGAGAGCGCAGAGTGAATGAGGGAGAGAGGAGGAGAGCGCAGAGTGAATGAGGGAGAGAGGAGGAGAGTGAATGAGGGAGAGAAGAGGAGAGCGCAGAGTGAATGAGGGAGAGAGTAGGAGAGCGCAGAGTGAATGAGGGGGAGAAAGGAGGAGAGCGCAGAGTGAATGAGGGAGAGAGGAGGAGAGCGCAGAGTGAATGAGGGAGAGAGGAGGAGAGCGCAGAGTGAATGAGGTAGAGAGGAGGAGAGTGAATGAGGGAGAGAAGAGGAGAGCGCAGAGTGAATGAGGGAGAGAGTAGGAGAGCGCAGAGTGAATGAGGGAGAGAGGAGGAGAGAGCAGAGTGAATGAGGGAGAGAGGAGGAGAGCGCAGAGTGAATGAGGGAGAGAGTAGGAGAGCGCAGAGTGAATGAGGGAGAGAGGAGGAGTGCGCAGAGTGAATGAAGTGCGCAGAGTGAATGAAGTGCGCAGAGTGAATGAAGTGCGCAGAGTGAATGAGAGAGAGAGGAGGCGAGCGCAGAGTGAATGAGAGAGAGAGGAGGAGAGCGCAGAGTGAATGAGGGAGAGAGGAGGAGAGCGCAGAGTGAATGGGGGAGAGAGGAGGAGTGCGCAGAGTGAATGGGGGAGAGAGGAGGAGACAGCAGAGTGAATGGGGGAGAGAGGAGGAGAGCGCAGAATGAATGAGGGAGAGAGTAGGAGAGCGCAGAGTGAATGAGGGAGAGGTGGGAGCGCAGAGTGAATGAGGGAGAGGTGGGAGCGCAGAGTGAATGAGGGAGAGAGGAGGAGAGCGCAGAGTGAATGAGGGAGAGGTGGGAGCGCAGAGTGAATGAGGGAGAGGTGGGAGCACAGAGTGAATGAGGGAGAGAGGAGGAGAGCGCAGAGTGAATGAGGGAGAGGTGGAAGCACAGAGTGAATGAGGGAGAGGTGGAAGCACAGAGTGAATGAGGGAGAGGTGGGAGCGCAGAGTGAATGAGGGAGAGGTGGAAGCACAGAGTGAATGAGGGAGAGGTGGGAGCGCAGAGTGAATGAGGGAGAGGTGGGAGCGCAGAGTGAATGAGGGAGAGGTGGGAGCGCAGAGTGAATGAGGGAGAGGTGGGAGCGCAGAGAGTTACTGTACAAGTGAAAAGGAGAATATTTGTCCAGCCATATGTACAAAGTCAAAGTGGAGGACCTCCAGGGAAACTATAGAGGAAAATAAATATTCCTGTAAATAGGGTTTTTAAAGATGAATAATAACCAATCGCTTACGTTACTTTGGCCAGAAAATCTCAATGGCCCCCATGAATTATGCCCCCGTGCCGTCATTTGAAACATTACATCTTCACTCGGTCCTAGAAGTCGGGTCTATGGAGGCGGCCATGACAGTTACTGGTGGTTTCTTCCAACTACAGAAGGCAGAATGAATGAGCCCACTTAACCCTTTATGTCTCTGAAAAGCAGATGTTGCAATGTGCTGGGTACTTCTCTGGAACCAGACAGGTACACAATGCACTGAACACACTTCTGGTCCCTAAAGGGTTAAGATTACCGTGTGCAGTGGGCAGAGATTGTGTCCTGCACTAACTGTCACGTCCGCCCACATGGACCTGACATGATGAACTGACTGAAGAGGTCATCTCTTCAATAAATGTACAGGGGCAAAATTCATAGGGGACACTGGGATTTCCTGCCCATAGTAAGAGGTATGTGTGTGTATATTAGGAGATGTAACTTCTCTTTTAGATCTTTTAATATCAGTGTAGACACAGACAGATTCTTATCCATCAGACCAGGGATACACTTGGAGAGCGCACACAGGTGATACATATAATAATAATTACATTTTATTGACATGACGACTGTGTCCTGTAATTAATCCTGATTACGTTCCATCTCATCACTCCTGTGCCTGAGTTGCCCTCTGTTACCTGCAGATAAACACATCTGAGCTGCCCTTCCCTCTGCTTGTGCTGTTCTATAAATGACAGTGAGGTCCTGTGAACAGGGTACAACCGGGGTGACAATCACTGTGAGCCCGGGGCCGGAATATGGCCCCTCTAGTGCCGGAACCACATGATCCAGTGTATTCCCAGTACAGCCCATTGTGTCCGGCTGTAGGACAGACCAGTACGTGTCCAGTTTTACTAGACGGAGCCCTCAACGCACCCCCAGCCTTCTGCACACACACAAAGCACGGCGATATCCTCACTCTGGGCCCCGGGCTACGCACATTAACGCATCCCATTCCCCCCGCACCCTCCTCGGCTACCGCATCTACTCCAGTCCGGGGATGAGCCGAGGCCTCCACTCACCGACTGGTTTGTGTCCGAGCATGGCGTGGAACAGACAGACCTCCACCTCCGGGCTCCAAAGCACCGGCTCCTCCGCGGGGGTCCCGGGGGCAGGCTCCGGCTTCTCCACAGCACCTTCCCCGGCCTCCGTCTCTCCCATGGCCGCGGATCCAGCTGTGAAACGCCGGAGGAACAGTGACACCCAGCGGAGTAACTAGGTACTGCGTGCAGTACAGCGACACCTAGCGGAGAACGTAGGTACTGCGTCCTGCACCGCAAACAACCAGCGAAGAGTGGAGGTACTGAGCCTAGCACAGCGACATCCAGCGAACGTTTCCAGGATTGCGTCCAGTAGAGCGCTCGGGCACTGCGTCCAGTAGAGCGCTGGGGCACTGCGCCCAGCACAGAGACACCCACCATAGAGCTGGGGCACTGCGCCCAGCACAGAGACACCCACCATAGAGCTGGGGCACTGCGACCAGTACAGTGACAGCCGCCATACAACTGGGGTGCTTCCTGTCTTATCCCTACATAACCTCCCCCACTCACTGACACTGCTCAGCAATGTATTCCCCACCTCCCCTAGCACTGACTTCCTGTCTTATCCCTACATTACCTCCCCCACTCACTGACACTGCTCAGCAATGTATTCCCCACCTCCCCTAGCACTGACTTCCTGTCTTATCCCTACATTACATCCCCACTCACTGACACTGCTCAGCAATACATTACCCTCCTCCCCTAGCACTGACTTCCTGTCTTATCCCTACATTACCTCCCCACTCACTGACACTGCTCAGCAATGCATTACCCACCTCCCCTAGCACTGACTTCCTGTCTTATCCCTACATTACCTCCCCACTCACTGACACTGCTCAGTAATGCATTACACACCTCCCCTAGCACTGACTTCCTGTCTTATCCCTACATTACCTCCCCCACTCACTGACACTGCTCAGCAATACATTACCCACCTCCCCTAGTACTGACTTCCTGTCTTATCCCTACATAACCTCCCCCACTCACTGACACTGCTCAGCAATGTATTCCCCACCTCCCCTAGCACTGACTTCCTTTCTTATCCCTACATTACCTCCCCACTCACTGGCACTGCTCAGTAATGCATTACCCACCTCCCCTAGCACTGACTTCCTGTCTTATCCTTACATTACCTCCCCCACTCACTGACACTGCTCAGCAATGTATTCCCCACCTCCCCTAGCACTGACTTCCTGTCTTATCCCTACATTACCTCCCCCACTCATTGACACTGCTCAGCAATGTATTCCCCACCTCCCCTAGCACTGACTTCCTGTCTTATCCCTACATTACCTCCCCACTCACTGACACTGCTCAGCAATACATTACCCTCCTCCCCTAGCACTGACTTCCTGTCTTATCCCTACATTACTTCCCCACTCACTGACACTGCTCAGCAATGCATTACCTACCTCCCCTAGCACTGACTTGCTGTCTTATCCCTACATTACCTCCCCACTCACTGACACTGCTCAGCAATGCATTATCCACATCCCCTAGCACTGACTTCCTGTCTTATCCCTACATTACCTCCCCACTCACTGACACTGCTCAGCAATTTATTACCCACCTCCCCTAGCACTGACTTCCTGTCTTATCCCTACATTACTTCCCCACTCACTGACACTGCTCAGTAATGTATTACCCTCCTCCCCTAGCACTGACTTCCTGTCTTATCCCTACATTACCTCCCCACTCACTGACACTGCTCAGCAATGCATTACCCACCTCCCCTAGCACTGACTTCCTCTCTTATCCCTACATTACCTCCCCACTCACTGACAATGCTCAGCAATGCATTACCATCTTTCCTAGCACTGATTTCTGTTTTATCGGATAATACTGGTGATATCACTACATAATGAGATGGATTGTGACCAGACGGAGTAATTTAGAACTATAACATTTGAAATATTGATCACTGTTTTGTACATTGTGTGACATTTGGTAATTGTGTGGGGGGGTTATACTGTAAGTCCTGCAAAGGGGATGGCAGTAGGGAACCAGAGTGTAGAGTGGGCTGTTAAGTCCAGCACTCTGGCTTGTTTAAAGAATAGTCCATGTGCTAAGGAATGTTTGGAATGTGAACTGACTCCTGCTGTGCTTCATTGACCAATCAGGGGAGGTTAATATGGACCAGTTAAAATGTCCCTTTTTCAAGCACTAATTTGTATTCTTATCTTGAGAAGAGTGTCTAGAAGTGTATATAAGCAGTGTGTTGTATCAATAAAGGCTGTTCTGTTCTACCCTCCTTAATACAAGTCTCGGCTGTATTTCAGGAGGGGACTTGGGCTGGGGATTCTCACCTTAGTCACCGCAAGAGCGAATTCACTTGCCTCGCCGGTCTACTGGCGTAGGGCCTCTGGAAACCCCACCTAGGATTCTGCAGCTAAATTCACTAGATCTGCCAGTCTGCCAGGGGGCAGCATCCAGTTGTTCCTGCTGACTATCCAGGACCTCCAGACCACCAGGAAGCAGCAGGACTCCAGCCAGCCGTGGAAGAGAGTCAGCAGCAGCAGCAGTGGCGGTTCAGGAACCGATGACCCCAAAAGGGTCTGGTAAATCCTGGTACCGTCACATTTGGTGGAGGTGGTGGAATGTCCTCTTCCTAAAGGCATCCAAACCACCACCGGGACAATCTCCATCGGGAGATTTGGCTGGAGCCAGTGGCAGGTGTATGGAGGGGTTCTACAAGCAGCTGAAGTGATCCACGTTAAAAGAGATCTTAGCTGCCAGAGGCGGAGAAGCGAGGGGACCCAGGAAGACTGATTTGGTTGAGGCTTTGATGCAGATGGACCGTCTATCAGTTGGAACCGCTATCCCTGCAAGTCTGCAGACCATCATGGGATCTGGGGAGAGCCCTACAGAGCATGATTATGCCTTCACCCACGATGTCAAGATCCGGCTTGCTTTTCATGGCCCCAATCCATCTGCTGAGGTGGTGGATAGAGTCATTGCCATGGTGACTCAAGGAGAGGACAGCAGAAAGGGAGGAACGCCTGAGGAGGGCAGAACTGGAGAGAGGCCCGAGAGACTCTGGATTTCCATGGAGCTGTGGATCTAGGGACAGCAAACTGCCTCATCAAGCCTTCAGGGTGTTTGAGGAGAGCACAGGAGACATAGACGGGTTCCTGCAAAATTTTGAGAGGCAATGTGCCCTTTATGAGATTGATCAGAGAGACTGGGTAAGAATTCTGGTGGGCAAGCTGACTGGATGTGCAGCCAAGGCATATCGAGCCCTATCTGATAAAGTCAGCCTCAATTTTGCGGAGGTGAAAAGGTGCCTCCTTGCCCAGTATGCAGTTACCCTGGATGCCTACAGGCAGAAGTTCCGGGATATCCGACGTAGGCAACAGGACTCTTATGCGGAATGGGTGTACCGCATGGACCGTGCTTGTGCCAACTGTCTACCGGACTGCAATGCAAAGACTATGGAGGATTGTCGGTAGTTTTTACTACTGGAGCAATTCTTTCAACATACGCCTCCTGACGTTCGGGATTGGGTACGGGACCATGACCCGGCTACAGTAGGGGAAGCGGCCAAGTTAGCCGACAAATATATGGAAACCCGACGGAGTCGACCCTGGCCCTCTCTGCCCCCCCCCCACAGGATCTAATGCCACCCCTGAAGGGATCCAGGTACCAGGGTCCTTCCCCATTCCCATCACTAGCCGCCTATCACGATGCCCGTGTTCCTGCTATGACAGCGACATTGTTATTGTGCCCAATTTCCATGCTGCCTTCTCATTGGCCTGTCACCTTTGCTCCACCCAGGGCTTGCCTATTTATATCCTGTCATATCTATTCTAAGGCGCCCTTTCGTGGTGTATCTGAGCCTGATTTTTTGCTACTGTGTTGCTGGTCGTGTATGACCCGGCTTGCCCGACGACGTTCCTGTGTTTCCCGTGTATTGCTTCGTTACCGACTGATCTGGCTGAGAACCCTCTCTGTTGCTGAACTGATCTGGCTGAGAACCCTCTCTGTTGCTGAACTGATCTGGCTGAGAACCCTCTCTGTTGCTGAACTGATCTGGCTGAGAACCCGCTCCGTTGCTGAACTGATCTGGCTGAGAACCCGCTCCGTTGCTGAACTGATCTGGCTGAGAACCCGCTCCGTTGCTGAACTGATCTGGCTGAGAACCCGCTCCGTTGCTGAACTGATCTGGCTGAGAACCCGCTCCGTTGCTGAACTGATCCGGCTGAGAACCCGCTCCGTTGCTGAACTGATCCGGCTGAGAACCTGCTCCGTTACCGACTGATCTGGCTGAGAACCTGCTCCGTTGCTGTACTGATCTGGCTGTGAACCCCCGTTGCCATAGTCTGCCTGGCTATTGAGCCTTGCCTGTGCACCTGACCAGTCTGTGCTTCCCGTTGGTTTGTAACCTGTTCCGCTGACACATTGTTCCGTTGCCATCCGTGTATGGTTGTGCCTCCTCCGTTGTCTAACTGACCAGCATTACATTCAACAGTTTCCAGTTGCCTAGTTGGGGTGCGCCGCGTGGTGCTATCTTATTCTGTCGACCGTAGGCATAGCATTCATGCTATCGCCACTTACTCCTACTGCCTGTGGCGGTGTGTACATGCGAAGTACCGGTACAGTGCTAGCAAGTGCTGACTGAGTTACTCTGATCTATCTGTGTCTCCCTCTGCGCTTATTGCTGGGCTCACTCCCTGTGGGAGTTCCTATGTATCTCTGGGCGTCTCCTGTTAACTGTTCCGTGCCTAACACTATCTAAGCTACCGTGTGCTCCTTCATGTTGCAGTGCCTGGGTGAGGGCCAGCACTTGCATTGGCACGCACTACTGGGTGTGTGGAGACCCTGAGCTCATATTCCTGTCTAGTGGCCTGAGGGCCTAGAGCCAGCATTTGCGCTTGTTCCACTGTCCTATGAGGGGACACTTCGATCCACCCCTAGTGCTCTAGGGTTTACCCTTTGTAAGTGGTGGCCTCGGTCACTCTGGGACCCCTGTCCCGTGGTCAGTGTTGCCTCGTTGCCTCCTTGGTTTCTGTGCCACCCAGGCGTCTGGGTCTCGTGCCTATTACCATCTCCAGGACTTACTGCCTGTAACGGTTTGTTCAACACTCAGACTCAGTGGTTTAGGATAAAACACAGTTTTACTGAAACAAACACAATGATAATTACCCTTAACGGGCAATAGCGTATTTCAGCAGAAATATACAGGTGCTATACAGGACTTAGATACATATGCCTACACAGGCCCAGTTTAATGGAAGCAAGAGAGTACATATACTGTCACAGGTCTGGCATGATAGGGTGAATGCCCAGAGTAGCAGCACAGCATGGGTTAAAGTCCCAATAGATAATCAATCTCCGTTGTGGTGATTTCTCAGTAACGCCCAGTATGATGGAATAACAGCGATAGGAGACAGAGCACTGGTAATCTGCCAGAGCAGAGCTGAGACTTATACCCACTGCTGTAGCAGTAACCAGAGGCAACAATGATACTCTGCAAGAGCTGAACGGAATAGAGCCAATGGCACCCTGCCATAGCAGTAATGGAGGCAACAGGGTTCTCTGCTAGAACTGAGCGGAAACGCAGCCAATGGTATACAGTCGCAGCAGTAACAGAGGCGACAGTAAGCTCTGCAAGAGTTAACGGAAGGCTCAGCAATAGGTACACTGCCGTAGCAGTAACGGAGGCAACAGTAAGCTCTGCAAGAGTTAATGGAAGGCTCAGCAATAGGTACACTGCCGGAGCAGTCACGGAGGCAACAGTGAGCTCTGCAAGCGTTAACGGGATGCTCAGCAATAGGTACACTGCCGGAGCAGTAACAGAGGCAATACAGAACACTCTGCCAGGTAGGCCCAGCCAATGCAAAAGTCAGAATGTCGCCCAAGCGACACAACGAGCAGGAACAGGAGAGCTGGGCCGGATCACGTAGCATGAACGTCAGACAAGCCAGGTCAGGTCACGGAGCAGGAACCTCAGCCAGGCCGGGTCGAATCACGGAGCAGGAACCAGAAGCAGAGTAGTCTACCGGGCCAAGTCGGTACACGGGAACACAACAACTCAAGTCAGCACAGGTACAGGAACACCACGAAAGGGCACCAGACTGGTGCCAGGGCCCAGTATAAAAAGGCCATACTGGGCAGGCCAAACAGTCTCACCACCGCAAACATCGGCATCTCTTACTTCCATTCAATTTTGGGCATATCTCTTTAAATTCCAAATCCAGATTTAAGTGACTGTTACAACGTGTGTTTCATCACTGTTGGTGTAAGGAAATCATGTAGGTGCACTTATCAGAGCTATCCCCAACAGCTCTAAACGTACAATTATAACCACCTGAAAATATTGCACTTCCACAGATATTTCTCAAAAATAAAAAATGTATTGATATATATTCACACACGATACATATAAAGTACCTCCATCCAAATGTTGTCACACTTTTCTACCAGATGAAAAGACTTAAGTGTTGGAATCACAACCCAGTAGATGGCACCATGTCACATCCTATTGATCAACGCGTTTTGGGCCAAACATAGCTCAGTCAATAGGAGCGCATCACACAGAGACTGACAGGAAAACACGGGCACCGTGATACTGCCATCCTCTGTCCTGCTGTCAGCCAGGGTCCAGTAGCCTGATCGCTCCAGGTTCTCTAGTGGAGGGTTGCCTGCCTAAGATACCATTATTACCTGTGTTCCATCGCAGTCATTCTGTTTATAGTCATTGCTTACTGCCTATATATCTTCCATATAGTGTGGTTTCGTATTGTGGGCCTGTGGCCTCATTCCTTGTATGCACTTTACTCAATAAAGTCATTTTAACCTTACTGTTCTGTCTGAGTGTTCATCAAAAACCATGACACTGCCAGCCCAGTAGAGGGCGCAGTTCTAGCCTGCAGTGCTATAATTGTTTGCAGCTGGGACATGTTTGGAGCAATTGCCCTCAGAGATGGTCCAGACCTAGACCCCTGTCCCAGAGGCTGGTATCTCCACTGGTCCCACCCCAGAATGCTCTAAGACAAGCCTACTGTATGGAAAGATATGTGGAGACTCGAGAGAATGGGCAATGTCGCTCTCCTGTACAATCCAAAGGAATTACTACAGACACTCGATTGGGCCAGATACCACATCTCAGCCCCATTCCCATCATTCACAACCAGCCCAGTAGATGATTGTTTGCAGTCTGGACACGTTCAGAGCAATTACCCTCAGAGACAGTCACGGCCTGGGCTCTTGCCCCAGCAGCCGGCATCTCTACCGGTCCCTCCCCAGAGTGCACCAAGACAAGCCTACTGTGGGGGAGAGGACCCTGGCACTGAACATATGGAGTATAATTTATCCATACTGTCATGGTACCTACCTTCCAGCGGAGCGTTCTTGCCGGCGAACTACACAGTTCCGGCTTGCTGTGGGTGTTAGTCCGTTGCGGGCATTCTGCTGGGTCCCTGGCCGTATTGTCGTGGTGTTCCTATGGCGTCCATGTCTGCGAGAGGGGCTGTAATACTGGAACAGCATGGCACGACCTTTTGAATATTTACTTACCTAGTTTCTAGTTTCTTTATCTTCTTTAGAAAGTTACCCCACCCTGCTACTTCCGGTTGTGTAGACTTCATTAGCTGGGCTCACTAGTTTCCTAGTGGCCCTTGTGTTGGTGTAGGCTGAGCTCGCTCAACACCTGCTACCTCGCCATTATTACTTCTTCTAACGCTCCGCGTATGGCCTAGTTCTTTGGCTGCGAATCCCGTTTGTGTATGACGCGATTTTGGCTGCGAACCCTGTTTGTGTATGACGCGATTTTGGCTGCGAACCCCGTTTGTGTATGACCCGACCTTGGCTGCGTACCCGTTTGTGTATGACCCAATTTTGGCTGCGAACCCGTTTGTGTATGACCCAGGCATTTGGCTGCGTACCCGATTACGTATGACCCGACTCTATTGAGTTCTGTTTGATCAAGGTGTTGGTTGCGATCCCTCCTCAGTGTAGACCCAGTTATTGCTGTGCTCCCGTTCTGAGCATTACCAGGGGTTGGCGTGTGCCTTCCCAGTTAAGGATCCGGCCTGACTTGCGTTTCTGTTTGCCTTGTTCTGATTCGCTGCGCACCTTTATTAGTCTCAGCCTGTTACTCTGGTCTTGGTCCCAGCCTTACCTGTGGGCATATCTATTCAGTTTACCAAGCGGCTCAGTGCCGCTCTCCCTTGGTTGCTTCCCTACTAGGCGACATAATTGAGAGCTTGGTTGTCTGTTTCTTTTAGTTGGCCAGTAGACCTGCTGAACCGCTGGCGTGCTTTCAGTAATAGGAATGGCATTGCTGCCGAAGCTTGAGCTCGCAATTGACGACTGTGGTGCTGGTCTACCTTCCATTAAGCAAGTCTTCAGGTCTGGGGCTATCGTTGGTTCAGGGTTGCGTCTGGTGTGTTTATTATCTGAGGTTGAGGTACCATCCACACCTTACCTGTGGTCATACTCAGACTAGATCCGTATTATTGGGCTGTGGCCAATCTCTTAGAGGTGCATCCGTTCCAGTTGTCTGCTGTACTCCTGAAGTCTTCAGTTCCTGTATTCCTGTACCAGTACTTCGGATCAAGACTATTGTTCATATTGTATATATTTATTGCCGAGTGTTATTGTTTTGTTTCACTTGTTATCTTCAGTAAACTATCTTCACCTTACTGAACTGACTCAGAGTATTCTAGTGCCTGTTACAGTACGCAAGGGCCATGAGTTCGGACGGTGAAGGTGGGATAGTGCTTCAAAGCATCCTAGATAGGATGGAGACGTTGAGTCAGCGATTGGGCCAACTGTCTTTAGTCATGCAAACGGTATCACAATGTACTGCCAGTCTTGAACAGATTTGTACTCAAATGGTGATCCTTTCTGAACGTACCAGGGCACCAGTGTCGTCTACTCCGATCGAGTCCAGTACAGTCAAAAGATTGACTGGGTCGGCCCAGCTTCCTCAAAGGTACGGGGGAGACCCAGATGGTTGCCGGGGTTTCCTAAACCAATTAAGTATTTATTTTAAACTGGTAACCCATGCATTTCCTAATGAACGCAGTAAGGTGGGCTTTTATTATTTCCCTCTTGACTGGAAGAGCCTTGGCGTGGGCCAATCCGTTATGGGAGACCAATAAACCCATTGTTCACAATTTTGTGGAATTTGTTTGCTCCTTTAAACAAGTATTTGATAGGCCTGGCCTCGTGGTTTTGGCATCTAAGCATCTGATGACTCTCAGACAAGGGCAGCGCACGGTGGCAGATTACGCCATTGAATTTCGGACTCAGGCGGCTGAGGTTGACTGGAACAATGAAGCCTTAATGGCCGTGTTCTTTCAGGGCCTTTGCGACACCATGAAAGATGAGATTGCTGCACGTGACCTTCCCAATGAATTAAACAGGCTGATTGAGTTCTGTATCTTGATGGATACCATGATAAGGGAGAGATCATCCTTTAAAGAGTATTTACGGAGATCCGCTGGCAAGGGATCGTTCCGTTATGCTAACCCACCCTATCCTTCCTCCCAGACCTCCTAGATTCATTTCTGAGGAAGCCAAACCTATGCAAGTTAATGCCTTGGTTAAAGGAAGACCGGATTTTGGTGAACAGGATCGTAGATTGATAGAGGAAGACTCTCCAGACATCTCCAACCCCCCATCATCCCTCTCCTCCCATGCCTTCTGAGTTGGTGTCTGACCTCGATGACCCTAGGCTGGTGGGAGCCACCTGTCTGTCGAAGGAGGAGAGGGCCTTTAGAAGGAGGGAGGGACTCTGTCTTTATTGTGGCAAATCTGGACACATGTTGCGATCTTGTCCAGTGTGTCCTGAAAGACGCTCAAATTTCAGAACTGGTAGAGGACCAGTTATTGGTAAAGTTTCATTGCCTCAAGACAACGTTTTGGACAAACCCGTATTAGAGGTTTGTATTTACTGGGCAAACAAGTCCGTATCTGTCCTAGCATTTTTGGACACTGGTGCTGCTGGCTGTTTCATGGATGCGGATTTTGCAGCCAGCAAAGATATACCTTTGGTATCTCTCGAATCTCCCTTGGTGGTTGAGGCAATCAATGACAGGCCTTTACAACCGTCTCATATTACTCACGAGTCTGCTTTGTTAACCCTAAGAGTGGGAGACCTGCATACGGAGACACTAAAGTTTCAGATTATTAAATCTCCACATCATGCCATTGTTCTTGGGTTCCCATGGGTACAAAAGCACAACCTTAAGATGGATTGGTATTCTTGTAAAGTTTTGTCTTGGTCTCCACTTTGAGCAAAATCTTGTTTAACCTGTCCTGTGTGAACCACATAGGCTTCCAGTTCTGGCCTTCCACAGGAGTATGCTTTGTTCATTGATGTGTTCTGTGAGAGTCACACAGTGGCTCTACCGCCTCATAGGCCCTATGATTGCACTTTGGAACTTTTCCCTGGCTGTTCACCACCTAAAGGGCGAGTATATCCATTATCGGTGGAAGAAAACAGAGCCATGGAAGAATATGTCTTGGAAGCCCTCGCAAAGGGTGTTCTTTGAAAATCCACATCTCCTGCTGGTGCTGGATTTTTTTTTTGTAAAGAAAAAGAATGGGGAGTTACGTCCATGTATTGATTTCCGCGGATTAAACAAGATACTTGTGAAAAATGAATATCCTATGCCCTTAATCACAGAATTATTTGATCGAGTTAAAGGTTCTAAGATTTTCACAAAATTCGACTTAAGGGCTGCATATAATATGATTAGAATCAAAGAGGGGCATGAATGGAAGACTGCCTTTAATACCCGCAGTGGTCATTACGAATATCTAGTAATGCCGTTTTTGGTTTGAGCAATGCCACGGCTGTCTTCCAACAATTTATAAACTATGTGTTGAGAGAACTTCTTCAAAGTTGTGTAATTGTTTACCTTGATGATATTTTTATTCATTCTCCTACGCTTGAGACCCATCAAGCTGATGTCTCTAAGGTCCTAAGTCTCTTACGAGAGAACAAACTATTTTGTAAACTGGAAAAATGCGAATTCCATAAAACTCAGGTCACTTTTTTGGGCTATATTATTTCCGCTACTGGATTCGCTATGGACCCTACAAAATTATCCGCAGTTCTAAATTGGCCACGTCCAACGGGTCTTAAGGCAATTCAGAGATTTCTGGGCTTTGCCAATTATTACAGGAAATTCATTCAGAATTTTTCCTCAATTGTCAGACCTCTTAACCAAATGACTTGTAAGGGGGCAAATACTAAGATTTGGTCTACAGAAGCTATTAAGGCCTTCGAAGATTTGAAGGCTGCCTTTGCTGTCACACCCATTTTGGTATATCCTGACACTTCCTTACCTTTCACGTTGGAGGTAGTTGCATCTGAATTTGGTATTGGAGCCATTTTGTCTCAACGTGCGGCCCCAGGGGCAGCTCTCCGCCCCTGCGGTTATTTTCGAAAATACTATCCAAAGCTGAATCACTATATCAGATTGGTGACAGAGAATTATTGGCCATAATCCTTGCCTTTAAAGGAGTGGAGGCATCTACTGGAGGGAACACTTTCTCCAATTCTTATTTTAACTGACCATAAAAATCTGATCTATCTCTCTGAGGCTAAACGGTTGTCGCCTAGACGGGCCAGATGGGCACGGTTCCTCTCACGCTTTAATTTTGTGGTTTCTTATCTCCCCGGATCAAAGAACATTAAAGCAGATGCGTTGTCACACCAGTTTTGTTCCACGGCCAAGGAAGAGGCTCCTCCGTCTCCTATTATTCAGGCTGACCGCATTCTGGTGACTATTCGTACTTGTATCACATCCCCTTTAGGGGAGGAGATCTTGTCCGCATAGACCTCAGTTCCCGTTGAAAAGCCTGAAGGTCGATGTTTTGTTCTAGCACACTTGCGCATCAGATTATTGGAAACATACCATGCCTCCAAGATCACCGGACACATAGGTCTGGACCAATTGATTTGGTCCATTTCCCGAGTTTTCTGGTGGCCTAGTCTCAGGGCAGACTGCATTGCTTTTACGGCAGCATGCACTACGTGTGCGCAAAATAAATCTCCTCATAGTTTGCCGGTGGGCCTACTGAGACCTGTGGAAAATGGGGAGCGTCCCTGGTCTCATTTGTCCATTGATTTTATGGTTGAGCTTCCGCGATCTATGGGATATACGGTCATTCTTATAATCGTAGACAGATTTTCCAAGATGGCTCACTTTGTGCCTTTGAAGGGCTTTCCGTCTGCTCAAGAATTGGTGGTGATCTTTGCCAGAGAGGTATTTCGATTACACGGTATTCCCAAGGTTATTGTATCTGACAGAGGTAGCCAATTCGTATCAAGATTTTGGAGATGTTTTTGCGCTCAGTTGGGCATTCAATTGGCATTTTCTTCTGCCTATCACCCACAGTCTAATGGGGCAGCTGAAAGGGCCAATCAAGCATTGGAACAGTTTCTCCGTTGTTATATTTCTGATCATCATGATAATTGGGCTCAGCTGTTGCCATGGGCAGAATTTGCCAGAAATTCTGCAGTTAACTCCTCCACGAAGTCCTCCCCGTTTCTGATTCATTACGGTTTCCAACCAGAAACCTTTCAGACCCAGGCTATTCCAGCCCTGGATGAACATCTAAGGTCTCTTCAAGACTCTTGGAGACGTGTGCAGCAGACTTTACAGGTGTCAGTTCAAAGACAAAAAAAGACAAGCAGATAAAAGGCAGCTTCCAGCTCCTACTTTTCAGGTTGGAGACCAAGTTTGGTTGTCCACATGTAATCTCCATCTCCAGGTGCCATGTGACAAATTATGCCCAAGATTCATTGGTCCATTCAGAGTATTGCGCAAGATTAACCCGGTGGCATATGCATTAGAACTTCCTGTTCATATGCGCATTCACAACGTCTTTCATTTATCTCTGCTGAAACTTTTGGTCTTCAACCGGTATACTTCAGTCCCTGCCCGTCCCGCTCCTGTGAGAGTTGCAGATCACGAGGAATATGAGGTCCAAAGTATTCTGGATTCTCAAATTTTCTGCGGGCGGCTCTATTACCTGGTTCACTGGAAAGGCTACGGGCCTGAGGAACGCTCCTGGGTTCCGGCAGAGAATGTTCATGCTCCTACCTTGGTGCATAGATTCCATAACAAATTTCCTGACAAGCCCAAGGAGACTCCAAGGAGGAGGGGTCTTTGAAGGGGAGGTACTGTCATTGTACCTAACTTCCAGCGGAGCGTTCATGACGGCGAACTACCCAGTTCCGGCTTGCTGTGGGTGTTCATCCGTTGCGGGCATTCTGCTGGGTCCCTGGCCATATTGTCACGGTTTTCCTGTGACGTCCATGTCCACGTTAGGGGCTTTAATACTGGAACAGCATGGCATGACCTTTTGAATATTTACTTACCTCGTTTCTAGTTTCTTTATCTTCTTCAGAAAGTTACCCCGTCCTGCTACTTCCGGTTGTGTAGACTTCATTAGCTGGGCTCACTAGTTTCCCAGTGGCCCTTGCATTGGTGTAGTCTGAGCTCATTCAACACCTGCTACCTGGCCATTATTATTTCTACTAATGCTCCTTGTATGACCTAGTTCTTTGGCTGCGTACCCGTTTGTGTATGACCCAGGCATTTGGCTGTGAACCCGATTACGTATGACCCGACTCTGTTGAGTTCCGTTTGATTAAGGGGTTGGTTGCGATCCCTCCTCGGTGTAGACCCAGTTATTGCTACGCTCCCGTTCTGAGCATTACCAGGGGTTGGAGTGTGCCTTCCCAGTTAAGGACCCGGCCTGACTTGCGTTTCCTCTTGCCTTGTTCTGATTCGCTGCGCACCTTTATTAGTCTGAGCCTGTTACTCCGGTCTTGGTCACTGGCTGTCCTGGCCTTACCTGTGGGCATATCTATTCAGTTTACCAAGCTGCTCAGTATCTCTCTCCCTTGGTTGCTTCCCTACTAGGTGACATAATTGAGAGCTTGGTTGTCTGTTGCTTTCATTGGCCAATAGACCATCTGATCTGCTGGCGTGCGTTCAGTAATAGGAGCGGCATTGCTGCCGAAGCTTGAGCTTGCTATTGACGACTGTGGTGCTGGTCTACCTTCCATTAAGCAAGTCTTCAGGTCTGGGGATATCGTTGGTTCAGGGTTGCGTCTGGTGTGTTTATTATCTGAGGATGAGGTACCATCCATACCTTACCTTTGGTCATACTCAGACTAGGTCCGTATTACTGGGTTCTGGCCAATCTCTTAGAGGTGCATCCGTTCCAGTTGTCTGCTGTACTCTTGAAGTCTTCAGTTCCTGTATTCCTGTACCAGTACTTCAGATCAAGACTATTGTTCATATTGTATATATTTATTGTTTTGTTTCACTTGTTATCTTCAATAAACTATCTTCACCTTACTGAACAGACTCAGAGTATTCTAGTGCCTGTTACACCTCTCCTGTATTCCTCCTCTCACCACACACACCTCTACACACCAACTCCTCACTTTTATCCAATCCTGTATTCCTCCATCAACACACACATACTCACCTCTACACACAATCTCCTCACTTTTATCCACTCCTGTATTCCTCCACCAACACACACACACTCACCTCTACACACAATCTCCTCACTTTTATCCTCTCCTGTATTCCTCTACCTCCATGCACACACACCTCTACTCACCAATGCCTCACTTTATCCTCTCCTGAATTCCTCCACCAACACACACACACTCATCTCTACACACCCACTCATCAGTTTTATCCACTCCTGAGTTCTTCCACCCCCCCCACACACTAAATCCCGTTCCCTCTCACTTCATCCTCTCCTTTATTCCTCCACCCCCCCCCACACACACTAAATCCCGTTCCCTCTCACTACATCCAATCCTGTATTCCTCCACCCCCCACACACACACTAAATCCCATTCCTTCACTTCATCCACTACTGTATTCCTCCACCCCACACACACACTAAATCCTGTTCCCTCTCACTTCATCCACTCCTGTATTCCTCCACCCCCCCACACACTAAATCCTGTTCCCTCTCACTTCATCTACTCCTGTATTCCTCCACCCCCCACACTAAATCCTGTTCCCTCTCACTTCATCCACTCCTGTATTCCTCCACCCCCCACACACTAAATCCTGTTCCCTCTCACTTCATCCACTCCTGTATTCCTCCACCCCCCACACACTAAATCCTGTTCCCTCTCACTTCATCCACTCCTGTATTCCTCCACCCCCCACACACTAAATCCTGTTCCCTCTCACTTCATCCACTCCTGTATTCCTCCACCCCCCACACACTAAATCCTGTTCCCTCTCACTTCATCCACTCCTGTATTCCTCCATCCCCCCCCACACACTAAATCCTGTTCCCTCTCACTTCATCCACTCCTGTATTCCTCACCCCCCACACACTAAATCCCATTCCTTCTCACTTCATCCACTCCTGTATTCCTCCACCCCCCACACACTAAATCCTGTTCCCTCTCACTTCATCCACTCCTGTATTCCTCCACCCCCCCACACACTAAATCCTGTTCCCTCTCACTTCATCCACTCCTGTATTCCTCCACCCACACACACTAAATCCTGTTCCCTCTCACTTCATCCACTCCTGTATTCCTCCACCCCCCACACACTAAATCCTGTTCCCTCTCACTTCATCCACTCCTGTATTCCTCCACCCCCCACACACTAAATCCTGTTCCCTCTCACTTCATCCACTCCTGTATTCCTCCATCCCCCCACACACACTAAAGCCTGTTCCCTCTCACTTCATCCACTCCTGTATTCCTCCACCACCCTCACACACTAAATCCTGTTCCCTCTCACTTCATCCACTCCTGTATTCCTCCACTCCCCTCACACACTAAATCCTGTTCCCTCTCACTTCATCCACTCCTGTATTCATCCACCCCCCACCCCACACTAAATCCTGTTCCCTCTCACTTCATCCACTCCTGTATTCCTCCACCCCCCAAACACACACTAAATCCTGTTCCCTCTCACTTCATCCACTCCTGTATTCCTCCACCCCCACACACACATTAAATCCTGTTACCTCTCACTTTATCCACTCCTGTATTCCTCCACCCCCCCACACTAAATCCTGTTCCCTCTCACTTCATCCACTCCTGTATTCCTCCACCCCCCACACACACTAAATCCTGTTCCCTCTCACTTCATCCACTCCTGTATTCCTCCACCCCCCACACACTAAATCCTGTTCCCTCTCACTTCATCCACTCCTGTATTCCTCCACTCCCCCACACACTAAATCCTGTTCCCTCTCACTTCATCCACTCCTGTATTCCTCCACCCCCCACACACACTAAATCCTGTTCCCTCTCACTTCATCCACTCCTGTATTCCTCCACCCCCCCCACACTAAATCCATTTCTTCTCACTTCATCCACTCCTGTATTCCTCCCCCCCCCACACACACTAAATCCTGTTCCCTCTCACTTCATCCACTCCTGTATTCCTCCACCCCCCACACACACTAAATCCTGTTCCCTCTCACTTCATCCACTCCTGTATTCCTCCACCCCCCCCCA
>CM074727.1:182908632-182999115 GCA_037306005.1 Rhinophrynus dorsalis | reverse complement strand
TTCCACCCCCCCACACTAAATCCTGTTCCCTCTCACTTCATCCACTCCTGTATTCTCCACCCACCACACACACTAAATCCTGTTCCCTCTCACTTCATCCACTCCTGTATTCCTTCCCCCCCCACACACACTAAATCCTGTTCCCTCTCCCTTCATCCACTCCTGTATTCCTCCACCCCCCCACACACACTAAATCCTGTTCCCTCTCACTTCATCCACTCCTGTATTCCTCCACCCCCACACACACTAAATCCTGTTCCCTCTCACTTCATTCACTCTGTATTCCTCCACCCCCCCACACACTAAATCTTTTTTCCTCTCACTTCATCCACTCCTGTATTCCTCCACCCCCCCCACACACTAAATCCTGTTTCCTCTCACTTCATCCACTCCTGTATTCCTCCACCCCCCCCCCACACTAAATCCTGTTTCCTCTCACTTCATCCACTCCTGTATTCCTCCACCCCCCCCACAAACTAAATCCTGTTCCCCCTCACTTCATCCACACCTGTATTCCTCCACCCCCCACACACACTAAATCCTGTTCCCTCTCACTTCATCCACTCCTGTATTCCTCCACCCCCCCACACACTAAATCCTGTTCCCTCTCACTTCATCACTCCTGTATTCCTCCACCCCCCCAACACTAAATCCTGTTCCCTCTCACTTCATCCACTCCTGTATTCCTCCACCCCCACACACTAAATCCTGTGCCCTCTCACTTCATCCACTCCTGTATTCCTCCACCCCCCACACACTAAATCCTGTTCCCTCTCACTTCATCCACTCCTGTATTCCTCCACCCCCCACACTAAATCCTGTTCCCTCTCACTTCATCCACTCCTGTATTCCTCCACCCCCCACACACACTAAATCCTGTTCCCTCTCACTTCATCCACTCCTGTATTCCTCCACCCCCCCCACACACTAAATCCTGTTCCCTCTCACTTCATCCACTCCTGTATTCCTCCACCCCCCACACACTAAATCCTGTTCCCTCTCACTTCATCCACTCCTGTATTCCTCCACCCCCCCACACTAAATCCCGTTCCTCTCACTTCACCCACTCCTGTATTCCTCCACCCCCCCACACACTAAATCCTGTTCCTCTCACTTCATCCACTCCTGTATTCCTCCACCCCCCACACACTAAATCCTGTTCCTCTCACTTCATCCACTCCTGTATTCCTCCACCCCCCCCACACTAAATCCTGTTCCCTCTCACTTCATCCACTCCTGTATTCCTCCACCCCCCCACACACTAAATCCTGTTCCCTCTCACTTCATCCACTCATGTATTCCCTCCACCCCCCCACACACACTAAATCCTGTTCCCTCTCACTTCATCCACTCCTGTATTCCTCCACCCCCCCAACACTAAATCATGTTCCCTCTCACTTCATCCACTCCTGTATTCCTCCACCCCCCCCACACACACTAAATCCTGTTCCCTCTCACTTCATCCACTCCTGTATTCCTCTACCCCCACACACACTAAATCCTGTTCCCTCTCACTTCATCCACTCCTGTATTCCTCCACCCCCACACACACTAAATCCTGTTCCCTCTCACTTCATCACTCCTGTATTCCTCCACCCCCCACACACAAACACTAAATCCTGTTCCGTCTCACTTCATCCACTCCTGTATTCCTCCACCCCCCCCCCACACTAAATCCTGTTCCCTCTCACTTCATCCACTCCTGTATTCCTCCACCCCCCCACACACTAAATCCTGTTCCGTCTCACTTCATCCACTCCTGTATTCCTCCACCCCCCCCACACACACTAAATCCTGTTCCCTCTCACTTCATCCACTCCTGTATTCCTCCTCCCCCCCACACTAAATCCTGTTCCCTCTCACTTCATCCACTCCTGTATTCCTCCACCCCCCCACACACACTAAATCCTGTTCCCTCTCACTTCATCCACTCCTGTATTCCTCCACCCCCACACACACTAAATTCTGTTTCCTCTCACTTCATCCACTCCTGTATTCCTCCCCCCCGACACACTAAATCCTGTTCCGTCTCACTTCATCCACTCCTGTATTCCTCCACCCCCCACACACACACACTAAATCCTGTTCCCTCTCACTCATCCACTCCTGTATTCCTTCCCCCCAGACACTAAATCCTGTTTCTCTCACTTCATCCACTCCTGTATTCCTCACCCACACACACTAAATCCTGTTCCCTCTCACTTCATCCACTCCTGTATTCCTCCACCCCCCCACACTAAATCCTGTTCCCTCTCACTTCATCCACTCCTGTATTCCTCCACCCACCACACACACTAAATCCTGTTCCCTCTCACTTCATCCACTCTGTATTCCTTCCCCCCCCACACACACTAAATCCTGTTCCTCTCCCTTCATCCACTCCTGTATTCCTCACCCCCCCACACACTAAATCCTGTTCCCTCTCACTTCATCCACTCCTGTATTCCTCCACCCCCCCAACACTAAATCCTGTTCCCTCTCACTTCATCCACTCCTGTATTCCTCCACCCCCCACACACTAAATCCTGTTCCCTCTCACTTCATCCACTCCTGTATTCCTCCACCCCCCACACACTAAATCTTGTTCCGTCTCACTTCATCCACTCCTGTATTCCTTCCCCCCCCACACACTAAATCCTGTTCCCTCTCACTTCATCCACTCCTGTATTCCTCCACCCCCCCACACACTAAATCCTGTTCCCTCTCACTTCATCCACTCCTTTATTCCTCCACCCCCACACACACACACTAAATCCTGTTCCCTCTCACTTCATCCAGTCCTGTATTCCTCCCCCCCACACACTAAATCCCGTTCCCTCTCACTTCATCCAGTCCTGTATTCCTCCACCCCCACACACACTAAATCCTGTTCCTTCTCACTTCATCCACTCCTGTATTCCTCCACCCCCCCACACACTTAAATCTGTTCCGTCTCACTTCATCCACTCCTGTATTCCTTCCCCCCCCCCACACACTAAATCCTGTTCCCTCTCACTTCATCCACTCCTGTATTCCTCCACCCCCCCACACTAAATCCCGTTCCCTCTCACTTCATCCACTCCTGTATTCCTCCACCCCCCCACACACTAAATCCTGTTCCCTCTCACTTCATCCACTCCTGTATTCCTCCACCCCCCACACACACTAAATCCTGTTCCCTCTCACTTCATCCACTCCTGTATTCCTCCACCCCCCCCACACTAAATCCATTTCTTCTCACTTCATCCACTCCTGTATTCCCCCCCCCACACACACACTAAATCTGTTCCCTCTCACTTCATCCACTCCTGTATTCCTACACCCCCCACACACACTAAATCCTGTTCCCTCTCACTTCATCCACTCCTGTATTCCTCCACCCCCCCACTAAATCCCATTTCTTCTCACTTCATCCACTCCTGTATTCCTCCCCCCCACACACACACACTAAATCCTGTTCCCTCTCACTTCATCCACTCCTGTATTCCTCCACCCCCCCCCACACACACTAAATCCTGTTCCCTCTCACTTCATCCACTCCTGTATTCCTCCACCCCACACACACTAAATCCTGTTCCCTCTCACTTCATCCACTCCTGTATTCCTCCACCCCCCCACACACTAAATCCTGTTTCCTCTCACTTCATCCACTCCTGTATTCCTCCACCCCCCAACACTAAATCCTGTTACCTCTCACTTCATCCACTCCTGTATTCCTCCACCCCCCCCAACACTAAATCCTGTTCCCTCTCACTTCATCCACTCCTGTATTCCTCCACCCCCCACACACTAAATCCTGTTCCCTCTCACTTCATCCACTCCTGTAGTCCTCCACCCCCCCACACACTAAATCCTGTTCCCTCTCACTTCATCCACTCCTGTATTCCTCTACCCCCCTCACACACTAAATCCCGTTCCCTCTCACTTCATCCACTCCTTTATTCCTCCAACCCCCACACACACACACACTAAATCCTGTTCCCTCTCACTTCATCAGTTCTGTATTCCTCCACCCCCCCACACACTAAATCCCGTTCCCTCTCACTTCATCCACTCCTGTATTCCTCCACCCCCTCACTAAATCCTGTTCCCTCTCACTTCATCCACTCCTGTATTCCTCCACCTCCCCCACACACTAAATCCTGTTCCCTCTCACTTCATCCACTCCTGTATTCCTCCACCCCCCCACACACACTAAATCCTGTTCCCTCTCACTTCATCCACTCCTGTATTCCTCCACCCCCCACACACTAAATCCTGTTCTCTCTCACTTCATCCACTCCTGTATTCCTCCACCCCCCCCACACTAAATCCTGTTCCCTCTCACTTCATCCACTCCTGTATTCGTCCACCCCCCCCACACACTAAATCCTGTTCCCTCTCACTTCATCCACTCGTGTATTCCTCCACCCCCCCACACACTAAATCCTGTTCCCTCTCACTTCATCCACTCCTGTATTCCTCCACCCCCCCAACACTAAATCATGTTCCCTCTCACTTCATCCACTCCTGTATTCCTCCACCCCCCCACACACACTAAATCCTGTTCCCTCTCACTTCATCCACTCCTGTATTCCTCCCCCCCACACACACACTAAATCCTGTTCCCTCTCACTTCATCCACTCCTGTATTCCTTCCCCCCCACACACACTAAATCCTGTTCCCTCTCACTTCATCCACTCCTGTATTCCTCCCCCCCCCCACACACACACTAAATCCTGTTCCCTCTCACTTCATCCACTCCTGTATTCCTCCACCCCCCCCACACACTAAATCCTGTTCCCTCTCACTTCATCCACTCCTGTATTCCTCCACCCCCCACACACACTAAATCCTGTTCCCTCTCACTTCATCCACTCCTGTATTCCTCCACCCCCACACACACTAAATCCTGTTCCCTCTCACTTCATCCACTCCTGTATTCCTCCACCCCCCCACACACAAACACTAAATCCTGTTCCGTCTCACTTCATCCACTCCTGTATTCCTCCCCCCCCCACACACTAAATCCTGTTCCCTCTCACTTCATCCACTCCTGTATTCCTCCACCCCCCCCACACACTAAATCCTGTTCCCTCTCACTTCATCCACTCCTGTATTCCTCCACCCCCCCTCACACACTAAATCCTGTTCCCTCTCACTTCATCCACTCCTGTATTCCTCCACCCCCCACACTAAATCCTGTTCCCTCTCACTTCATCCACTCCTGTATTCCTCCACCCCCCACACACACTAAATCCTGTTCCCTCTCACTTCATCCACTCCTGTATTCCTCCACCCCCCCAGCACACGCTAAATCCTGTTTCCTCTCACTTCATCCACTCCTGTATCCCTCCACCCCCCACACACACTAAATCCTGTTCCCTCTCACTTCATCCACTCCTGTATTCCTCCACCCCCACACACACACGCTAAACACTGTTCCCTCTTACTTCATCCACTCCTGTATTCCTCCACCCCCCCACACTAAATCCTGTTCCCTCTCACTTCATCCACTCCTGTATTCCTCCACCCCCCCACACACTAAATCCTGTTCCCTCTCACTTCATCCACTCCTGTATTCCTCCACCCCCCCACACTAAATCCTGTTCCCTCTCACTTCATCCACTCCTGTATTCCTCCACCCCCCCCCCACACACACTAAATCCTGTTCCCTCTCACTTCATCCACTCCTGTATTCCTCCACCCCCCCCACACACACTAAATCCTGTTCCCTCTCACTTCATCCACTCCTGTATTCCTCCACCCCCCCCCACACTAAATCCTGTTCCCTCTCACTTCATACGGTCCCACTGCCCCACACTAATCCCTGTGCTATTACAGATTTTTAACTCCTTTTTACCTCTGCTACTTTTCCTGATGATATCAGAACACCATAGTGACATCTATACTGAAGAACTATTCCCTTAAAAGCACCATATTCTGCTGCTAGGTTTTAATACACAGATCTGTGCCTGCGCATAAGATTGGTAAATAACAGGTGTGTGGTTCATCAGAGGGAAGCAGGTTTGTGTATGAATAATTACGTGTCATATATAAAATAACTGATTTATTATGGGGCTTGCAGCAATATATGTTACAACATAAGAAATAAAAATGTAAGTGATCATTAAAACTCTCCAGACAACGGGGGTTGTAAAATCTGACAGTGCAGCTCATTTTTTCCTCCTTGTAAGTTGGCTTAACCCTTTAAACTTCACACAGCTTTGATGTCTTTAACCCCTTATCGTCCATGGTCCTGGGAAAAAACTTTCCCTTAAGGACTAGTTTGATGTTTCCGACGCGCCGGTATATGTGCTCTGTGATGCGTACTGGCACACCGCGCTGGGGACTGAGAGAAACCGCGCCATTCTTGGAGCAGTCAATTTCACTCCCCGTTTTTACTTACAGCGCTCCCTGAGGACATGAGATGACCGACACCGGTCCTTAACGCAAAAAACGTGTGACAGTCATAGCACGGCACAAGGGCGTTAAGGGGTTAAGCCTTAGAAATCTTGTTCCTTCACTCCGGGGAATGTCTAGTCGTTTACAATCACTTCAGTACATACCACTGATGTCAGACATCTGTGACTGCCTCCCCTATAGTATGTACCAGAAAACAGACGCATTTCACTCCACTTTCCTCTCCACCTGCTGTTACATAGAGAGAAACACGGGGCCCGATTCTATTGCCCCCATTGTTTATTGAAACTGGTGATGGTGCTTTTGACAGCACAGTTTGCTATTTTATGAACTAAGCTGTCAGCAAACACCGCCGCGCAAAAATGTCCAGCGGGTGCAAATTATGCTCCCATTGGACGCCACATAAAATAAGTAGAATTTTCAATTCTATTCCTTGGGTGGCGTCACCGCATGGTAAGGACCGCACTTTTTATGGAGAAAAACCTGCGCCATGAAAAGGGGGCGCGGAGTCCCTAACATGCGGTGAAAACCACTGGTATGTGTGTTAGAAAAGGGGTTTCCAACATACACTGGTGCTTAAAAACAAAATAAAATTAACCCTATGAGTGCAGTGGGGTATGCAAAGCAATCACAGGGTTAATCTCGCTACAGTTAACACACGTCCTGAAACATAAACCCTTGCCTGTAATCCTGATGTCCAGCGGGGTCCTCAGCACCTTGCACAGCTATTGGCCATCTTCTTCAATCTTCTCTCTTCTTCAATCTTCTCTTTTCTTTTATCTTCTCTCTTCCCCTCTTCTTTTCTTCTGTTTTCATTACAATCTGTTCTAAAAAAAAATCCAAAGAGGTTATTTGTGAAATAAAATAATGCCCCCAAGAGATGCCACAGTTAACTCTTTGAGTGCCGGAGGGGTACCTCAGGCACTGAAAGGGTTAAAAAGAAGTGTGGCATCTCTCTCAAAAAAAAAAGATTTGGTTGTCATCCTCTTTTAAAGGGATAGTAATACTTGAAAATAAGTTTATTTTATATTGTAGCCCTTAAAAAAAACATGAAAAATGATATAAGTCTTATCTCCCAAACCTTTATGGTTTGGGAGATATTCACATGTAAAATATAGAAAAAATATTTTTTCTGGCTGTTTCAGCCAAGTCTGCCATCTAGTGGACAGATTTGGAATTCGGTCCACAGAGCAACCGGCAGCTCTTTAGCAGTGCCGAGATCACGATCTTTGAAAAGAACTACTTAATTGGAACTATGTACAAAGTGTTCCTGGCTTGAAAGCACACTTTGTAGACCATTCCAATTAAGAAATTCTTTTTAAAGATGGTGATCTCGGCACTTCTGGAGAGGCACAGCCGGTCCCGGGACCGGATTCCAAATCTGAAGGGTGGAGCAATGACGTCACTCCAGGGGAAACTTTACTTCTGAATATCTCCCAAACCATAAAGGTTTGGGAGATAAGACTTATATCATTTTTCATGTTTTTTTAAGGGCTACAATATAAAATAAACTTATTTTCAAGTATTACTATCCCTTTAAAAAAGAAATCATTCCTATTGTAAAGGATCCAGATTGCTTCCAAATATTTGCTGGCTTCGCTGGTGGTGGTGGTGGCAGACATTCAGATGGTCACAGACCTCCCCCTTGCCTACCTATTGGTCCATTACCCAATTCCCACTGAAGGAATTTTTTGACTTTTATATGCCAGTCTCTGTTCAAAATGATTGGCAGTCTCCAATTGGCTGGGATGTGTGCTTACGTACATCCCAGCCAATCAGCTTCAGTGGGTTTCAACATCATGTGCCATTCAAAATAGGCTGCCCTGTTTTTATGCAGAGCAGCCAAAAGTATGTCATAAATACACTTACATTAAAGGGAATCTTCTTTTGGGAAAGTTCTGGTAAAGAGGAACCTATAAACAATTTCCTTTTTAATATACAGGTTTAGAAAGCGGTGTCTTGCACTTTAGGTATTCCTTGTCTCTCAAGGCTCGGTTACTGTGAGTGTATCTTGTAACGGACCCCTAGGCCATTACATGGAGGTCTTGTCAGGCCTCACAAAGAAACCCATTTAGAAAGATTGAGTTTTAACAGAGAAAGTAGGCAGGCCTCAGATTGGCCATCACTCTGGGTGACGTATTTAAAAGTCCTCCATTGATTTTGTATGGGAGAAAGTAGGCAGCCTTTTGATTGGACGCCTACAGTACTGAACAGAGTAGACGGCTTCCTGACTGGTCGCCTACTCCCCCATGTTGAAAAGTAATTATGTTAGACCCGGGTAATTCCATCTCCTAGGGAGGACAATTGCCCTAGTCCTGATTGGTTGTTTGTTGCTTCTCACTCCAATTCCTACTGGCTAGGAATTGGAGCGGCAAGATTGAATTAGCCAGGGGCTCCTCCATGTCTGCTGTCCCCTTTTTCATGTGTGTACAGTATCCCCAGGGGTCCCTTTGTGTTGCAAGCACCTCCACCAACATTTCATTGGGCCTGATGTTGCAGCCTCATTGTGTATTGTGTTACTGTTGTTGAATGTTTCCAAAAAAACTGTATAAAAAGAGGTGACTTTTACACTAAAAGTTAGAAGTTGTTTTGAACTTGAACTGTGTCCTGTGTCTTCATTCCTGGATGGTTAAAGGGTCCCCTTTGACCCCCATTCAGGAGACCAGAGTTCCAGGTGCCAGCTTACTTGACCAGCAGTTCCAGCTTCCTGCATTCCAGCCAGCTACCATGATCCAGCCTTTTGTGGTTCAGCGACCAGCCTGCTTCATCCAGCTACCCATCTTGTAGCTGGTATCCGGTTCCGGTATTTCCAGTGGATGTTTCTCGCATCCCATGTTCCTGCTGCATTGATTCCAGTTCCTTGTGGTGCAGTTACCGGACCAGCTACCAACTTGTGGCCAACCTCAGGCGAAAGAAACCCGGCATGATGGCCGTGAACTGCACGGTGACCAGGGTTTCTGTTACAGGTCTATTGGCATACAATAGAGACTGAGATTTTGATTTGTACAATGTTCCTAGTAGTGACAGATGTAGTTCTTCACATGGATTGCACGGTGTCAGATTTCTATTAGGCAAAAACTCCTTCCTTGTCAGGTGGTGACGGTACACAGGGTTGGTAGAATTCAGCTCTTGAAAAGGGTTCAGCGAGGAACTCTGATTTGTGTTCCATGTGCAGGAACATTAAAACATCCTCCCGTAATGTGTTTGACATCCTTGGGAAGGGCTTTTTTCTCTTTCTTCTAACCCCTTAGATTTTTGGATGAATTTAATGGTTTTATGGGGAGCTGTCACGGTTTTGTAAGAACACTCAGACAAATTAGGTAAGGTTAAGATCAGATTTATTTAAAATAAATAATCAGCAAGGAAATGTATCAACCTACTCAGGCCCAGATAGGGACAGTACCGTGGTACTTCCAAAATCTGACACAGGTCAGGATGAAAACAGAAATAATATGCAAACGAAAGACAATAATAAAATAAAACTAAGAATTCTTGATCCGAAGGCTGGGCACTGGAACAGGCCAAACCACAGCAGTACCAAGGCCGCGGGAAAGCACACAGAGAGACTAGCGGCAGGTAACTACAGGGTAATTCCCTAGAACGCTAGGGAGTATAAGAGGCAACACACAGACTGGATACTGGCAAGTGACCAGATCCCTAGAACGCTAGGGAGTATAGGAGACAACTCACAGACAGGACACTGACTAGTGACCAGATCCCTAGAACGCTAGGGAGTATAGGAGACAACTCACAGACAGGACACTGACTAGTGACCAGATCCCTAGAACGCTAGGTAGTATAGGAGACAACTCACAGACAGGACACTGACTAGTGACCAGATCCCTAGAACGCTAGGTAGTATAGGAGACAACTCACAGACAGGACACTGACTAGTGACCGGAGCCCTAGAACAATAGGAATTATAGGAGGCAACTCACAGACAGGACACTGACTAGTGACCGGATCCCTAGAACACTAGGGATTATAGGAGGCAACTCACAGACAAGACACTGACAAGTGACCGGATCCCTAGAACGCTAGGGAGATCGGAGGCAACTCACAGACTGGATACTGGGGAGTGACCGGATCCCTAGAATTCTAGGGAGTAGCAGCAACGATAACTTCTCACAACTCAGTCTCCCAGGTATGCTTGAGTGTAGCAGACTGGAGAAACGGCAAGAGCAAAGGTGCAGCACACAAGATGCTCGGCGCTGTAATGGAAGCCGCTGAGTGGTAATGAGAACGAGAGTTAATGGAGCTCAAGGTAACGCCCACTGAGGGGTCAGGAGCCAGAATGCCAGATAGGTACACACGGAGTAGTCAGCCAGTCCTATTCAGCAACGGAAGCGGGTTCTCAGCCAAAGCCAGTTTGGTACACACGGAGGTAGTCAGCCAGTCCTAGTCAGCAACGGAAGCAGGTTCTCAGCCAAAGCCAGTTTGGTACACACGGAGGTAGTCAGCCAGTCCTAGTCAGCAACGGAAGCGGGTTCTCAGCCAAAGCCAGTTTGGTACACACGGAGGTAGTCAGCCAGTCCTAGTCAGCAACGGAAGCGGGTTCTCAGCCAAAGCCAGTTTGGTACACACGGAGTAGTCAGCCAGTCCTATTCAGCAACGGAAGCGGGTTCTCAGCCAAAGCCAGTTCGGTACACACGGAGGTAGTCAGCCAGTCCTAGTCAGCAATGGAAGTGGGTTCTCAGCCAAAGCCAGTTCGGTACACACGGAGGTAGTCAGCCAGTCCTAGTCAGCAACAGAAGTGGAATCAACTCAGGAACAAACAGAAGCGTAGTCAGGCGAGCCGGGTCATACATGGAGCAGGAACATGCAGCAACTCAAACACTAGGTACAGGTACACCACGAAAGGGCGCTGAAAGAATGACAGGGCTGGGTATAAAAGGCTAGCCCTAGGCGGAGTCAGAACCCAGTGACCAATAAGAACCATGCAGGGTGAAACCCGGAAGTAGGCATGTTGCCATGTAGAAAGGATCATGGGCACCGTGATAGGAGGCTTCATTCAGTTATAAGAATATCATTGTCTTAGCTTTTCTTGGTGTTCTATTAATAGTCACTTATTAGGGTATTTTTATAGTTGGTATATGTAAATAGCTTTTTTATATTAAATGTAAAATGAAATTTGTAAAGTATTGTTTGTTAAGAGAAAATGTTGTGAATGATTTTCGTTGCAAGTTCTTAAATTAAAATAAAATACACAGACACACACACTGACACCCCAGTCTTGTTATACTGTCCCACTAGTAGTCAGAGAACAACAGATACACTATCTGACACCCCAGCCTTGCTCCACTGTCGACTGGTATTCACAGACCCACAACTAAACTGTCCTAATCCCCAGCCTTGGTCTACTGTCCACTGGTAATCACAGACCCACACATACACTGTCTGATACCTCAGCCTTGTTCCACTGCCCACTAAAAGCCAGAGAACCACAACTACAGTGTCCTCTTCCCCAGCCTTGTTCCACTGTCTCAGTGGTAGTCAAAGAACCACATATACCCTGTCCGTGTCAGCTACAGAACCACACACAGAGACTGTATGGTGCCCCAGCCATGTTCCGCTGTGCACTGGTAGTCAAAGAACCACACATACCCTGTCCTTTTCAGCCACAGAACCACATACAGAGACCATATGGTGCCCAGCCTTGCTCCACTGTCACTGGTAGTTACATATTCACACATACACTTTCTGCTTTCCTAGTCTTGTTCCTCTGTTCCATTGGTAGTCCTAGAAACATACATACACTGTCTGAGACCCCAGCCTTGTTACATTGGTAGCCACAGAACCACACGTACACTATCTGGCACCACAGACATGTTCCACTAGTAATCATACACGCACTCACCTTTCAGTGAAATTCTGGAGACTCTGGTGTGATTTAATTATAACATATGTTGCTTTGTGCTACTATAACACCCCCTGCATGACTGGAGAGCTTTCACACATATCCCTTCACAGAGCTGATCACTACCGGACCCAGTATGAGATTAAGGGGTTCTGATTGTACTGGAAGCGTTATGATAGCACTGGATGTTGATTTCCAGAACCTCTGGATTTGTACAAAAAAAGGTGACACCCAGTGTGAAGGCACGAGTTGTACAGCCCTAAAAACAGCCCTGGCAGCATCACTGTGCCATGTCCATCACCAGCCCCACCCTATTTTCTCAGCTGCCACTCAGACAAAGGAATCTGAGTGGCAAAACTGGATCCCCTGACTCCTGCAAGAGGTGCCACCTTAGGGAAGGGTTACGTTCAGCCTGCATGTGGGTTCATCAAGACCTGTGGTGGCACAGTCCGACACCAGACTCTATATGTATTCCTAAATTTGGGAGCCTCCATTTACAACTTTACATGGGATCTCATAGGTTCTTAATTTGCGTTATTTAGATGGGGTGGGACCAACGTGAGCTTTGCCAAGACTTAGGCAACCACTGGGTCTTCAGCTCTTGTTGGACTACATCTCCCATCTTCCTTAGCCAGCCAACAGACAATTTACTAAACTACTTATACTGAATATTGTCCTCTGTACGCTGCTTTGTCCTTTGTGGGCACAGTGTGCGTGGACATTTCGGGGTGTCTGTTTTCTCCACGTCATGTATAACGAACAACATGTGGTAACAAAACACAGAGGAAAGTAGTGGAACATTTCTCAATTCCCCTTTGTGCGCTGGGGGAGGAGTTTGGCTGTTGCTTGCAGTAACAAAAGATATTGCTTACATTAATGATGGAGGAGTATGTGCACCGATAAATTGATTGTGTACTCTAGTACTCACCCCTGTGTGGAGGTGAATGAGTAGATTACATTAATGATGGAGGAGTGTCTTCACCGATAAACCGATCGTGTACACAGATAAATCGATTGCATCCTTTAGTACTCACCCCAGTATACAGGTGAATGAGTAAATTACATTAATGATGGAGGAGTGTGTGCACCGATATATCGATCGCACGCTCTAGTACTCACCCCAATGTACAGGTGAATGAGTAGATTACATTAATGATGGAGGAGTGTGTGCACCGATAAATCGATTGTGTGCACCGATAAATCAATCGTGTACTCTAGTACACATCCCAGTGTGCAGGTGAATGAGTAGATTACATTAATGATGGAGGTGTGTGTGTGCACCGATCAATTGATCATGTACTCTAGTACACACCCCAGTGTACAGGTGAATGAGTCGATTACATTAATGTTGGGAGGTGTGTGTGCACCGATAAATCGATTGTGTGCACAGATAAATCGATTGTGTACTCTAGTACACACCCCAGTGTGCAGGTGAATGAGTAGATTACATTAATGATGGATGTATGTGCACCAATAAATCGATTGTGTGCACCAATAAATCGATCGTGTACTCTAGTACACATCCCAGTGTACAGGTGAATGAGTAGATTACATTAATGATGGAGGTGTGTGTGCATCAATAAATCGATTGTGTGCACAGATAAATCAGTCGTGTACTCTAGTACACACCCCAGTGTACAGGTGAATGAGTAGATTACATAAATGATGGAGGTGTGTGTGCACCAATAAATCGATCGTGTACTCTAGTACTCATCCAAGGGTACAGGTGAATGAGTAGATTACATTAATGATGGAGGTGTGTGTGCACCAATAAATCGATCGTGTACTCTAGTACTTGTTACTGGTGTGGGTTGTGTGACGGAACGCCATCACTTGTGAACCAGGGGCACTTTTGGTTTGGGGGGGGGGCTGGACTGGAAGCGGCCATTTGGCCATACAGAATCATGGGCCAAACTACAAAATGGAGAAGGGTGTCAGCCAGACTCCAGGGTGGCACTAGGCCTGAGACCCTATTATGTATTGGGGGTGGGGCAGTGACTACCTGGGACAGTATCTGGAGACTGGGAGTCAAATGTCCTATTGCCTCACCCATTGTGTGCTGTGTTATTGTTTAAATGCAAAGTAGGTTTCCTGGGGTTATGTGCTTCCATTTGTTGGTTTGTGAAACTGATTGTATTATGTCAGTCACTGATGTAATTACCTGAGCAGACCTGATAGAGGGCTGTGTGTTTTGTATTCTATTGTGTGTTAATGTATTTAAGTCTCAGCAAGACTGGTGGTGTTGTGAATCTTATTTGCTATTGGTTGACTGTGATCACAAACCTGTATATAAACCTTGTTTGTGTCCAAATAAAGAGTTCTTGTTCTACCCTCAACAATGGTCCTGTCTAGTGATTGAGGGAACCAGCGATACCAGAGCTGAAGTTTGGGAGGCAGTGGTACTGCGACAGCTGGCGTGACGGTGGTACTGACCTGCTGTACTGGGACTCACGTCACATTTGGTGGCAAGCGACGGGATTCGATTTTTCCGTAAGGAGCCAGGGCTGAGACCAGCATCCAGGGGGAGATATAGCCATCGGGCTTGACCCCGGTCTCAGCAGCACAGGGAGACCAGCATCCAGGGGGAGATATAGCCACCTGACTTGACTCCGGTCTCCACGGTGCCGCAAGCAGTGAATGGAGCGGCGTTACGACGGCCTAAAACGTGGCACCTTGAAGGACTTGCTTGAATCATGAGGACAGGCTGCCAGCAACAAGCCCAAGGCAACCCTAATTGCAGAACTCATGGAGGGGGACCGCAGCAGCCCTGCTCGATCCGAGACATCCCAGGCCTCTGAGTTACAGCGAGAGGTACAGTGGCGCCTGGCACTGTACGGCGACAACCCTCCCCATGAGGTGATTGACAGAGTTCTGGCAGATGCAACCCGACTACGGGCACTGGAATTACAGCGGGACACTAGGGAATCGACCCCCTCGGACCGGGTGGAAACCAGGGGGCGGAAGAAAATCTCTTACCAGGCCTTCCCAAAGTTTGAGGATGACAAAGATGATCTGGACCGATTCATCCAGATCTTTGAAAGGCAGTGTGGCCTCCAAGAGGTGGATGAAGCAGACTGGGTAACACTACTGGTGAGTCGGCTCACGGGTCGGGCCGCGGAAGCATACTAGGCCATACCGGAGGAGGACTGTAGAGACTATGGACAGGTTAAGCAAAGATTGCTGGCCCGATATGGGATCACTCCGGAGGCTCACCGGGTAAAGTTTCGCAGTCTAAGGCGGAAAGAGGGACAGTCCTGCACAGAGTGGGTGCATCGCATGATCCGGGCGGCAGAAGGATGGATTAAGGGTTGTCAGGCTTCCACGGTCAATGAGGTACTGCAGCTACTGGTGTTGGAACAATTCTATGAACATGCCCCCTTGGCTGCAAGGGATTGGGTACGAGATCGCAAGCCAATTACCGCAGACCAAGCCGCGGTGTTAGCCGACCAATATCTGGATGCAAGACGGACTGTGACTCCTGAAACTCGGGCTCCACCAGCCCGTTATGTACCTCCCCCAGCCCGAGTGCCTCCACCGGTACGACCCTTGACAACTGGCCCTCCGACCAGACCCAGTGTCTCCGGACCCTCACGGGCGGCACACACTAGATGCTATGGGTGTGATCAGCTTGGACACATGCGGAGCAACTGCCCGAACCGTCCTGGCCGGGACTCAGGAGCTAGACCTTACATCACGGGGGCGCGAACCAGTGCACATTGTGTCAGGCAGGAAGACATTCATCCGACCAGAGGATGGACAGAGGAGGAGTGGGGACTGTTGCACGAAGCAGACCCCGTCCAAGCAGCCGCCAGCGACAACCGGGCCCATCATCGGCAGGCGGTTTGGGTCAATGGACGGCCAGCCCAAGGTTTAAGGGACACAGGAGCTACCATCACTCTGGTCCAACCCCAGCTTGCCGACCCCCGCAACCAGACGGGCCGATCCATAGTTGTGCGGGTGGCAGGAGGGAAAGTGCACCGGATCCCCACGGCCCATATCCACCTGGATTGGGGAGTTGGGGCTCGTAATGTGGAAGTAGGGGTCATGCGCAACTTGCCAGCCGAGGTGTTGTTGGGGAATGATTTGGGCCACCTCATCTCCACCTACAGTGCCGACCTCCAGGACCCCGCTGCCTGCGCGGCCGTGACCCGACAACAGTCCAGAAGAGCTGACATTCCCGTTGTGCCCAATGCTCAGACACCTCTGCTTTTGGATTGGGAGCCGTACTAAGCCAAGTGGGACCTGATGGTCGTGAGCATCCGGTGATCTACATTAGCCGAAAACTGCTGCCCCGGGAAGTGGGGTACGCCACCGTGGAAAAGGAGTGTCTGGCCTTGGTATGGGCCCTCAAGAAACTGCAGCCCTATTTGTATGGTCGCTCCTTTACGGTCCTCACCGACCACAACCCTTTAACCTGGCTTAATCGAGTTTCCGGGTACAAGGGCAGACTATTGCGATGGAGCCTAGCCTTGCAGCCCTATAATTTTACTATCCAATACCGACCGGGCAGCCAAAACAGAAATGCAGATGACTTGTCCCATCAGTTGGAGCTGGAGACATAGGAAGACTTTGTTCCAGTCAGCCCCAAGTAGACCCGTGGAGGATCTAGCCGGGTCTGCCGGACTGGAGGGGGGAGCCATGTTACGGATGTGGGTTTTGTGACGGAACGCCATCACTTGTGAACCAGGGGCTCTTTTGGTTTGGGGGGGGCTGGACTGGAAGCGGCCATTTGGCCATACAGAATCATGGGCCAAACTACAAAATGGAGAAGAGTGTCAGCCAGACTCCAGGGTGGCACTAGGCCTGAGAACCTATTATGTATTGGGGGGTGGGGCAGTGACTACCTGGGACAGTATCTGGAGACTGGGAGTCAAATGTCCTATTGCATCACCCATTGTGTGCTGTGTTATTGTTTAAATGCAAAGTAGGTTTCCCGGGGTTATGTGCTTCCATTTGTTGATTTATGAAACTGATTGTATTATGTCAGTCACTGATGTAATTACCTGAGCAGACCTGATAGAGGGCTGTGTGTTTTGTATTATATTGTGTGTTAATGTATTTAAGTCTCAGCAAGACTGGTGGTGTTGTGAATCTTATTTGCTATTGGTTGACTGTGATCACAAACCTGTATATAAACCTTGTTTGTGTCCAAATAAAGAGTTCTTGTTCTACCCTCAACACTGGTCCTGTCTAGTGATTGAGGGAACCAGCGATACCAGAGCTGAAGTTTGGGAGGCAGTGGTACTGCGACAGCTGGCGTGACGGTGGTACTGACCTGCTGTACTGGGACTCACGTCACAGTACTCATCCCAATGTACAGGTGAATGAGTAGATTACATTAATGATGGAGGTGTGTGTGCACCAATAAATCGATTGTGTGCACTGATAAATCGATTGTGTACTCTAGTACACATCCCAGTGTTCAGGTGAATGAGTAGATTACATTAATGATGGAGGTGTGTGTGCACCAATAAATCGATCGTGTACTCTAGTACACATCCCAGTGTTCAGGTGAATGAGTAGATTACATTAATGATGGAGGTGTGTGTGCACCAATAAATCGATTGTGTGCACTGATAAATCGATTGTGTACTCTAGTACACATCCCAGTGTTCAGGTGAATGAGTAGGAAACCAACATCCCAGCTCCGCAGTGAACCCGTATGTTCATGCCAGGATGTCGGAGCAACCCGTGTTCCAGATCTGTTACCATCTGCACAAAGAAAAGAGGATGTATTCTGGGGCAAACAATCTGCACCACAGAGAAAACATGAAACATATCATTGACTTACATGTGTCCTTTAACCCATGATTCTAGAGAGGACTCACAATGCGTTGGAGACCTAATGTTCAAGGAGTTAAAAGACTCACTTACAGCACAGGTAATTTTGAGAATTTCTGTTTGTCCCTATGGTTCACATTAGAACCTCAGCCTCACCGAGGAGACTCTAGTAATGCAAGGGTTAAAAGATCCATTTAACTGTGTGAGGATTTCTGTTTGTCCCTTGATCCAGAATTGGTCCTGTGTTTCTTAGTGCATATGGTCCTTGGTGACTAGGCTGGTCCTGGCAGATCCGGATATCAGTGAGAAGGAAAAGATGATTGATAGATGTAGTCGTTTCCATTAATATAATCACTGCCGCTGTCTGGATATCACAGAGAGATCCCGCATCCCGTGATGTGGAACACATTTATTATACATGGACATGGATGGGACTGATTAACTGGCTGGAGGATAAATCTCATCACTCCAAAATAAAAAAAAAAATACAGAAATATTGCTTAACGGACTGGGGCAAAGTCACCTTGGGGCAGTCACTTCTGATGGAGGAGTCAAAACGTGGACCGGAAGACGAAGGGCTATTGTAAAGACAGATAGAGTACGAACTGGGGGGACAGGGCATGACCTACACCCCTATATAATTCTGCTAAATTAGCACCTGAGCTTAAGTACAGATGCCTTGCTGGGCCCAGGGCGAAGTATAAAGTAGCCTTTTCCTTTAACCCCTTGGCTGCTAAAGATGACTGCTTTGCTTCACAATGTGTGGAGACTTTTCCAGCATTCAATAAGTTAAATATGAAATCATCAATTTCCCCCTTTAGTTAAAAGAAAAATGTACTGTTATATGGCTGCTCACATTGACTACATCATACTTTTACACTCTGCTGGTAAATGTTTAATTCAAAACATATTACAGCTTAAACTGCTAATTTTGATTGGTTTTACCAGGGACTATATGCATTAGAGTTCAATAAGAGCTCAGGATGGTGATGTTGTGTTGGATCTGTGTCAGAGGCACATCACCAGTATGCACTAACATGTCTTTGTCATCACATCCATGCCAGTCCTCCACCAACCCACTGTCATCGCCATGAATCAGCCATGCCTTCAACAGGTTTAGGATTTTGCACTGAACACATCAACAATGGCTCATTTCTATATGAAAATGCAGGTAACTAGCCATTATTGTATCAAGTGGGTGTGTTCGTCATACATCACCAGACGCACATCACCACAGTACTGACCTTTAGAACATATCCCCCAAGTGTCACTATTCCTATCACTTACTGTTAAGAGCTGTAGGCAGTGAATCAAGTTCTCCTACAGAGCATTTTATAAATAAATCTGCTGTTTGGACACCAGATGGCGATGTTGCTTTAAAAAAACAAAAAAACAAAAAAAAAAACTGTTTAGTTCCCAGAAAAATTCCTGTATTATTTATTTTTTCATTAAAAAAGTTTACTGTTCCTTGCATTATAAGTAGTCAAGCTTATGAGTGTAGCCCACATTTATGAGCATACATTAACCCCTTACTGTCTGAAGTATTCTGCTGCGGAGTCTATCAACCTCTGTATGAAGTATTTCTTACTTTGTCTGTGAGTTTTCTGCCCTCCGGCGTTACGTCTTGTCTTCCTTTTCACTGAGAAATATTTCACTACTGAAATCCATCAGAGGAACAGAGACCCCTCCTAGTAAAATATCCCACTTACTTTAATGTAGACCTAAAGCCCAATGGCATCTATGTATCAATTATGTGTCTACTGGCTCTGCAGAATTAATATCTACTAAGTGCTGGAGGTCATATCCACAGAGGCAGACATTATATTCTTCTGCAGGACTCAGCGTAAGATGCACTAAGGGGCAATGCTTGGCGATGTGTGTTTGGCGATGTGTGTTTGGCGATGTGTGTTTGGCGATGTGTGTTTGGTGATGTGTGTCTGGTGATGTGTATTTGGTGATGTGTGTTTGGCGATGTGTATTTGGTGATGTGTGTCTGGTGATGTGTATTTGGTGATGTGTGTTTGGCGATGTGTATTTGGTGATGTGTGTCTGGTGATGTGTATTTGGTGATGTGTGTTTGGCGATGTGTATTTGGTGATGTGTGTCTGGTGATGTGTATTTGGTGATGTGTGTTTGGCGATGTGTATTTGGTGATGTGTGTCTGGTGATGTGTATTTGGTGATGTGTGTCTGGTGATGTGTGCCTGGTGAGGTGTTTGGTGATGTGTGTATGGTGATGTGTGTATGGTGATGTGTGTCTGGTGATGTGTGTCTGGTGAAGTGTTTGGTGAATAATGTGTGTCTGGTGATGTATGTTTGGTGATGTGTGTCTGGTGACGTTTGTCTAGTGAGGTGTGTCTGGTGATGTGTGTCTGGTGATGTGTGTCTGGTGAAGTGTTTTTGTGAATGATGTGTGTCTGGTGACATGTGTTTGGTGAGGTGTATCTGGTGAGGTGTGTCTGGTTATGTGTGTTTGGTGATGTGTGTATGGTGACGTGTGTCTGGTGAGGTGTTTGGTGATGTGTGTTGATGTGTGTCTGGTGAGGAGTTTGGTGATGTGTGTCTGGTGATGTGTGTCTGGTGATTTGTGTTTGGTGATGTGTGTCTTGTGAGGTTGGTGATGTGTGTTTGGTGATGTGCGTCTGCTGACGTGTATTTGGTGAGGTGTTCGGTGACGTGTGTCTGGTGATGTGTGTCTCGTGTTGTATGTTTGGTGACGTGTGTTTGGTGATGTGTGTCTGGTGAGGCGTTTGGTGATGTGTGTTTGGTGATGTGTGTCCGGTGATTTGTGTTTGGTGATGTGTGTTTGGTGATGTGTGTCTGGGGATTTGTTTTTGGTGATGTGTGTCTAGGGATGTGTGCTTGCTGATGTGTCTGGTGATGTGTGGCAGGGACATTGCTTTGACTATGGAGACAAACATCGCCATATGCACATACAGTGAAGTATGCAAGGGAGGGGGAGTTAGTCATTAGCATGCACGGTTGTTAAACTGCTGGTGATGTGAAATGGATGTGTAAGGGGTGTGTAAGCGGTATAGAAGGGGTGTGTAAGGGATGTGTAATGGATGTGTAAATGGTGTGTAAGAGATGTGTGATGGATGTGAAATTGATGTGTAAGGGATGTGTAATAGATGTCTAAGGGATGTGTTATGGATGTGTGAGGGATGTGTAATGGATGTGTATGTGATGTGTAAGGGGTGTGTAAGGGATGTGTAATGAATGTGTAAGTGATGTGTAAGGGGTGTGTAAGGGATGTGTAAGGGATGCCCTCCTGTTCACATTGCCAGCATTTCGACAACCCTGAAATCTGAGTGCATCTTCTCTGCAGCCCCACTTGCCCACCGGGGGAGCCGAGAGGATTCGCTCAGACTTAAGCCATGCAAACAGCATCGCTCCCTTGACCTATTCAGAGTCCTAGGGATGCTCATTATACACCCCTGTGGCACTGAAGGAGTTACAGTATTATCAGATATTACTGCAGATATTACTAGCATTAATTTATCATTGAGAGAATGGCAGAGAAACTATAATACATCACAGCTTCTCTGCCATTCTCTAAACGATAAGTTAATGCTAGAAATGTCTTTTAATGTTGTAACCCTTTCAGTGCCACAGTGGATGGCAATGTTGGGACTGAACTCGAGCAGCAAAAATTGCTATCAGACTTTAATGCATGTGGCAATGTGTCACAATAACATATAAACACACCCATGGCTAATTAACTATATTTCCATATGTAAATGAGCCATTGTCAAATAAATGGTAAAGCTGTGGAAGGCGGATTCATGGCAATGTTGGCATATTCGTGGCAATGTGGGCTGATTGTGTTAGATTGGTGACAATGTGAGCGAATTGTGTTGGATTGGTGGTGGATTCATGTTGATGTCAGGGGATTGTGTCAGACTGGTGGTGATGTCGGTGGATTGAGTGGGATTGGTGGTGGATTCATGGTGATGTCGGGGGATTGGGTCAGACTGGTGGTGATGTCGGTGGATTGCGTTGGATTGGTGGCGGATTTGTGGAGGTCGGAGGATGGTGTCTGACTGGTGGTGGATTCATGTTGATGTCAGGGGATTGTGTCAGATAGGTGGTGATGTCGGTGGATTGAGTGGGATTGGTGGTGGATTCATGGTGATGTCGGGGGATTGGGTCAGATTGGTGGTGATGTCGGTGGATTTTGTTGGATTGGTGGTGGATTTGTGGAGGTCAGAGGATGGTGTCTGATTGGTGGCGGATTCATGGTGATTTTGGGGGATTGTGTCAGATTGGGGGTGATATCAGTGGATTGCGTTGTATTAGTGGCAGATTCATTGTGATGTCTGGGGATTGGGTCAGATTGGTGGTGATGTCGGTGGATTGCGTTGGACTGGTGGCGGATTTGTGGCGGTTGGAGGATTGTGTCTGATTGGTGGCAGATTCATGGCCATGTGAACGGATTGCGTTGGATTGGTGACGGATTTGTTGCAATGGTGGAGGACTGTGTGGATTGGTGGAAGATTCATGGAGATTTTCGTGGATTGTGTTGGATTGGTGGCGGATGTGTTGCTGTGGTGGGGGACTGTGTGGATTGGTGGTGGATTCATGGAGATGTTGGCGTATTGTATCGGATTGGTGGTGGATTTGTGGCAATGTTGGTGAATTGTGTCTGGTGCTGGATTCGTGGTGATGTTGGCAGATTGGTGGTGGATTTGTGACAATATCTACGGCTTGTGGCTGATTTGTTGTGATGTTGGCGCACTGTGTCAGATTAGTTGCGGATTCATGGCGATGTTGGTGGATTGTGTTGGATTGGTGGCAGATTTGTGGTGATATTGGCAGATTGTGTCAGATTGGTAGAAGATTCTTGGCGATATTGGTGGATTGTGTCAGATTGCTGGTGGATTCATGGCCATGCAGGCAGATTGTGCCTTATTGGTGGCAGATTCATGGAGATGTGGGTGAATCGTGTTGGATTGGAGCAGATTCATGGCAATGGTGTATTGTGTAGAATTGGTGGAGTATCCATGGCAATGTCTGCAGATTGTGTCAAATTGTTGGCTTATTCGTGGCGATGTTGGTAGATTGTGTTTATTAGGTGCAGGTTTCATGGTGAATGTTGACGGATCGTGCCGGATTGATGGTGGATTCTTGGAGAGGGAGGTGGATTGTGTGGATTGGTAGCAGATCTGTTGTGATGTCAGTGGATTGTGTTGGATTCATGATGGATTTGTGGCAATGTTGGAGCACTGTGTCAGATTGATGGCGGATTTATGGCAATATTGGTGGATTGTGTTGGATTAGTGGCGATGTCGAAGGACTGTATCAGATTGGTGGCAGATTCAAGGAGATATAGTCAGATTTTGTCGGAGTGGCGGCAGATCCATGGCAATGTCTGTGGATTGTGGAGAATTTGTGGCAATGTTGGAGGATTGTGTCATATTTGGGTCGGATTCATGGAGATGTTGGCAGGTTGTGTCAGAATGGTGGTAGATATATAACAATGTCGGTGGATTGTGTTGGATTAGTGGCAGATCCATGGTGAGGTCGGTGGATTGTGTTGGATTGGGATGGATTCATGGAGATGACGAACTGTGTCAGATTGGTGGCGTATTCATGGAGATGTAGGCGGATTGTGTCGAATCGGTGGTTGATTTGTGGCGATGTCAGCGATCTGTGTTGGATTTGTGTTGGCTTTGTGGAGATTTCGGCAGATTGTGTTGGATTGGTGGTGGATTCAGGGCAATGTTGGCGGAATGTGTCAGATTGGTGGTGGATTCATAAAGATGTCAGAGGATTGTGTAAGATTGGTAGAGGATTCATGCCAATGTCGGCGGATTCTGTCAGATTTGTGGTGTATTCACAGGGATGTGATGGAGAAGACACATTACTGCATACTGTGGAGATGCCATTGACTCCAATCGTAAACACATCGCCACTTGGCCCCTTGTCATCCTTTAGCGTATCTGTCCTTCCTACAAAGTCTTCAGTGGGAGGAGTTTGGGGTCCTGAAGTCTAGTAACATAGAGTCTTGCCTTCCTCCGTGGAAATGATATCCATTATCAATTAAAGATTAATTTTGGAGAACTAATCCTCAAAGAATTGATTAATTGTGGCCATTTTTATTTTCAGCTCAGATTAAAGTAGACAAGTCACTTTCAGATAAATGTAGTTAATTTTAAAAATCAGTAAAATCTGCCTATATGTTGTACAGTATGCTAATTAGCTCTGATCCAGACCAATCATACCCCTCACTGTGCTATTAGACAGTGTGCGGACTCTGCCTGTATTCCTTCATAGCATAACGTGTGGGGATATTGGCCTAGAACATAAACTAATTAGCATAAAATGCCAAATTGTTCCATCAACAGATAAAGATTAATTACGCAAAACAACTGTTTATATTACAAATTAATGTGTAGAACAACGTGGTGTCAGGTTTTCCTTCTCTTTGCAAGATTTTCTTATACTGACAGGTTATGTGTAAGGTAAATCGGGGTCATTATTAGAACTCGTTAGTGTTTGTTTGTAATCACTGGTATATTTTAAGGTTTCTATTATATCACCCTTCTTTCTCCTGTCTTCCAATCTATAGTCCTTCATGCACAGTTTAACCATTTTATTTCCCAGATGCATCTGAATAAATGCAGGCCTGTGGTGTAGAGAAGGGGTTAAGGGCCCCTATTGCAATTTAATTTGGTGATTCTGTTCTGAGCAGACACAGTACTAATCCCAGCTGGTACCACTGGGGTACCCTGGAAGGCAGGGCCCCCCTGTTTGGAGCAGAAGGACCAGTGAAGTGCTGCCATCACTGAGCAGGGATCAGTGTGAAATATTAATGTGACTTGATGTAATTAGATGGGGTCACTGGTGCGGAACATGCAGCAGAACCGCTGATGGAAGCTCGGTGTTCATCTGCTCCCCCTCCCTAGGTCTGTCCGACATCTACTTCTAGAGGGCAGAGAGACCGTATACTGCAAGTCTGGACTCCTAGACCCCTTACATCACTAGGGACTGTTTTACAGGTCTACAGCCCCAGGTCTCCTGCTTAAAGGGACAGTAATACTTTGTTTTAACTTTATTTTATTTTGTAGGCATTAAAAAAACATGAAGAACAATATAAGTCTTATCTCTCAGACCTTTATGGTTTAAGAGATATTCTCAAACAAAGTATCCCCCCCCCGTTCAACCAGATCAGAAGGGAGGTGCCCAGGTAGACTGCAGAGAGGGACAATCTTCAATTAAGATAGGGGAAAAACCTGAAAAACTTGTCAAGGGGGGCAGGGCTTTCATTGTTCTCATAGGAAGAAGATTGTCCCCTTCTGTTATCTGTCTGGTCTATGGACTGGATTCCACATCTGAGAAGAGATGGCTTACACTAGGTAAAAGGGGCGGGAGGGGGAAACTTTGCTTGTGAATATCTCTTAAACCATAAAGGTTTGAGAGATAAGACTTATATCGTTCTTCATGTTTTTTTAATGCCTACAAAATAAAATAAAGTTAAAACGAAGTATTACTATCCCTTTAAAGGGACAGAAACACTGAAAAATGGAAATGGTTAACATCCATTAAAATATGATGTACTCTTAGTCAGCTGGTCTTTTAATCTTGGTGTGGACGTCCTAAATTCTTTTAAAAATGAAGGTAAAAAGTGGGTAAAAATGGATAGATTTTATCAGGCCTGTTAGGAACAAAAGATAAAATCATAAACAAGGAAAATATCCATACTCCCCACATTATCTAAAATCCTAGAGAAATGTGTTCATTTTCCCTGAAGGACCAGTTTTTTCACCCTTGAATTAGGCTTTCGTTCAGATCACTGAACAGTCATGATATCCAGACTGACGTGGGAAATGGTGAACTCACCGGAGCTATTTTCCTAGATTTTGCAAAGGCATCTGATACAGAAAACCATAGTATTCTGGTAATTGTATTGTATTGTATTGTATATTGTATTTATATAGCACCAACCAGTGTACCTGGCACTTTACAGATTACATTTAATATAGAAGGGGTACAATAAGTGTGGTGATTAAGTGCTTATATACACAATCATAATGGGAACAACAGGTGAGTATACATTAGGGTAAGAGGTCCTGCCCCGTAGAGCTTACAATCTAAGTATAGGACGTGCGACATACAGATATGAGCTGGCAGAGGAGGAACCGCAGTTTTTGACATATGGGATAATATTTCCTAATTAAAGGGATAGTAATACTTCGTTTTAACTTTATTTTATTTTGTAGGCATTAAAAAAAACATGAAGAACGATATAAGTCTTATCTCTCACACCTTTATGGTTTGAGAGATATTCACAAGCAAAGTTTCCCCTCCCGCCCCTTTTACCTAGTGTAAGACATCTCTTCTCAGATGTGGAATCCAGTCTATAGACCAGACAGATAACAGCAGGGGACAATCTTCTTCCTATGAGAACAATGAAAGCCCTGCCCCCCTTGACAGGTTTTTCAGGTTTTTCCCTTATCTTAATTGAAGATTGTCCCTCTCTGCAGTCTACCTGGGCACCTCCCTTCTGATCTGGCTGAACAGTGTTACATCAGTAAAAGGTGCGGGAGGGGAACTTTGCTTGTGAATATCTCTTAAACCATAAAGGTTTGAGAGATAAGACTTATATCGTTCTTCATGTTTTTTTAATGCCTACAAAATAAAATAAAGTTAAAAGTATTACTATCCCTTTAAGGTAGTGCTACATTTAAGAGGTGCTCTTTTAGCCTGGATTTGAAGTTGTTGAGGGTTGAGGCTTGGGGAATACTGGGTGGTAGGGAGTTCCAGAGGTAGGGGGCAGCAAGGCCTTCAGTCATGAAACAGCGATAGTGGTTAAAGGGGCAGAGAGTTGTCCACCATGTATAGTGCGTAGTGGACGTGCAGGTATATGGAGGGATATCAAAGATGAAATATAAGGTGGGGACAAGTGATGAAGAGCCTTGAAGGTAATACACTGCTTTATGAGAAGCCATGACAGTGATATTAAAAGATGGGATGACTTCTGTTCTGGAGGTGAGGAAGAGTACTCTGGTGGCCGAATTAAGAAATGATAGGAGAGGAGCGATATGGTTAGCAGGAAGACCGATAGGTAAGGAGTTGCGGTAGTCCAGGTGAGAAAGGATAAGAGCATGTATGAGAGTTTCTGTTGTAGAGTGAATGGCTGGATTTTTGCTATATTCCGAAGAAAGAAACAACAGGTTTTATTTGCTTCATTAAAGGGATGGTAATGTATCTTTTAAATAAAATGTAATATTGTAGATATTACAAAAATAAATTAACTGATCCAAGTTCAGTCTCTCAAACCTTTATAGATATACGATGCTAAACTTCCCACCTCCTTCTCCTTTCACAGACGTCAGCTGTAAAGCTGACAGAAGGAGATTCGAGTCATATGACTTGATGACAGCCCTTCAGCAGTGCAGAAATGTCACTAATAATATTTAATTTCCCAAAGGCACAGTATAAAAGGGGCACGAGGGTGCCTGTGTTGGTGGGGTGTGGGGAAATAATCAGTTGAACAGGGAATGTTTTGGGGGGTTGTTTCCTGGGATGGGGGGGTAGTTAAAAATAAATCCTAAATAAAATAAAATAAAAACCATAAGACATGGTATAAAGGGGTCTGAGGGGGGTGCCTGTGTTGGTGAATTAATTAATTATTTGAACAGGGAATTTGTTTTGGGGGGCTTTCTTGACTGCTATTGGGGGGACAGTTAATAAAAACACAAATCAATAGAATAAAATAAGACATTTGTATGTAAAGTGACAGAGACATGAACCCCCTGACATAAGCTGCCACTGGGGTGGACTGATACTTGACGTGATACAGTATTTTGTAGAGGATGATTTGTTTGATTTGTTGTTAGAGGCCTTTGTAGGACTTAGACTTATTAGAGGCCCAAGCCCTGAAGAAACATTGATTTGTAGGACTTAAGCTTGTTTGGCACAAGCCCTAAGGAAACATTGATTTGTAGGACTTAGAACCAATCCTCCCAAAGTTGTTTATTTTTTTGTAGGGCTAGTTTTTTTTTCTTTCAAAACACAAGCCCTGAGAAAAAAAATAAAAATGCCCTACTGGCTTAATTCCAGCAGGACATGTTGGCCAGTGGCCACTGTCAAATGTCCTCCTGAGTTGCAACTGCTGTTCATACTGCTACTGCTGAGATGTTTAAGCAGCAGGATGATTAGGCAGCTGAAAGGGAATGGGATCAACAATAGCAGTAACATGGAAGATGGATGATGAAGGTTCCATTTGCCATGATGGACTCCAGTGATGTGCCTGAGGCAGTAGCAGCAGAATAAGTAGCCCCCAGTATATGTGGAGAATAGAACAAGTTGACCATCAAATCTTCCCTACCTGCCCTTCCTCCAAATCATCATGGGTGTGTTGTTATTAGAATATATATATTTCCCTTGAGAACAGGAACTGTGGCTTCCATCAGCAACTGCAATGTGCACAGTGTGTGAGTGGTAAATAACATCTGGGGGCAAAACTGTATCCAAACACCATGACACCCGAAACCAAGTACTTCCGCTGTCACTGTAACACTTGTCCAGACCCCGCTAAGGACACATAACAACTTGCTGACAGTTTAATAGTAATGATGAACCCTCCCTGCCAGACTCCTAGCATATTCTGTGGGATGGAATCTCCTCAGATGCCACCTGATGACCTGGTATGGATTCTCCTCCACCACACTGGCATGTGTGATCAGTGCACCACACAGTGTGAAATGGGTAGAGATGAACTGCCATATACTAACATTAACAGAGTGGCTATCATTTGGCAGGGGAGGTAACGATGAACGAGGTGGATTGGCAGGAGATGTACTTGTTACCCTAGAGGAAGAAGGTGATGTTGATGGTGAGCTAGTTGTTTCGCTCGTCATGGAAATCCAGTGTCTTTCTGGGTTTCTTTATTCTTCCTCCTCTTTGATCTCCACCTTTCTGGAGAGTCAGGGGGTACAGTAACAGCGGTGCTAGATTTCTGTAACGGGTGTTTGGCTTTAACATGTTTGGAGTAAATGTCATGGTGTCTGTGTTTCATGTGTGTGTTATCAGGGAGGTTGTACCAAGGTGTATTCCCTCCTTTCCCCTTTTCACTAACTTGTCACAAATTTTGCACTGTACTATTGTTGATGATGACTGCACTGTTCCTGCCGGAAGAGAATAATAGTCCCACACCCATGACTTCTGGGGGGAGGGATAGGGAACAGGTGGAGGAGAATGGCCTCTTTCTCCTTGTCCTCCACATTCCCCTTCACTTTCTGTGGCAGCGGATACTGTTGCTGTTGTTGCTGTTACTGCCTCAGATTTAGCACTGCAACGAGGACCAGGAGTATTGCTACTGCTGGCAAGTAGAACCTGTCCTAGTCCCGCATCGCTTGTTGACCCCATTCCTACTGTGTCCACGGTGGTCTGTGGCACACTAGCCTGCTCCTCAGCACCCTGCTGCCCTTTCATCTCAGCAGCAGCAGAAGTTAGAGCAGTTGCAATTTCTGCTAATTTCAAAATCTCACTGCTAGGGGTGGTGGTGATGCCCATCCTCATCCCTGTCTCCCATTCCTTCTCAGTTTCTGATAAAAAGACCATCAATGTCTTTTCCACCCCAACTTCTCCAACACCACCACCACCACTAGTCCCTACGTGCTGCTGCTCTATTCCAGACATCTCACAGCTGCTTGGAGGAGGTGAGGAGCAATGTGACAGAGGGTCCCCTAATGTCACACTTGGCATCATTTTCTCCTTCCCTCCCTGAGTACTACAAGAAACACTAGCAGCAGGCAAAGTATTGGCGGCAGCAGGTTCAGCACTGGCAGCAGGTTCAGTACTAGCAACAAGTACCACACTAGTGGCTGCAGGACCAGAAATGGTGGCACTGGCAGCAAGTGCAACCCGTCTGGCAACAGGTACAGCACTAGTGGCTGCAGGAACAGCAATGGTGGCACTGGCAGCAGGGACAGCACGTCTGGCAGCAGACACAGGCAGCTGACCTGTCCTGCTCTCACTAGTACTACCCTTTTCTCCCTTCCTTCCCTTTTCTCCCTCCCTTCCCATTAAATTCCCCAGGATCCCTTGGGGTGATTTAGGGGGACTGGACAGCATTGGTACAGTAGTGGTCCCTTCCTCCTCAGACTCAGTGGACACATAATAAGGGTCCTTCCAGCTCCTCCACTGATTATTTTTTACCCTGCTCATAATGATAGCCGTCACTATGAGCCTCTCCTGCCTCACTTTTCGCTCTGTAGCTGCTTTTATTGCGTCTGCCTTCAGTGAAAACGTCACGTTTTTATAGTGGAAGTGCGAAAACAACGTAAAATGAATGGGCGGAAACTTTCTAGCCATTGAAAAAATGTCGAAAATTATTGGCCAATGGGCGATAAATGAGCAAATTTTAACCTCTAGTTTTAAAGAGGATTTTCCCGTGAAAAAGTGGATAACAACGTGGTTTTCGCAAAATTTCCAGCGGGAACACAGCGACAACTTTCGCCCAAACCTAGTAAAGAGCAATGAAAAATGCCTATATGTTGTGTTAGCCGTTTGCTTGTAATATAAATAGTTTGTAAGAAATTAACCATATTTGCTTGTGGCACAGTCTGGCACTCTATGCTAATGAGTTTATGTGTTGGGCCCATGTAACCACCCACTGGGCTATGAGTGAATTTAGGCAGAATTTAGTAAGATTGGACAGAAACTGAACTAATTATAATAATATGCACGAATTAGCATAGAGTGCCAGTCTGTACCACAAATACATAAAGGTTCATTTCTCAAAAACGATTTATTTGACATAAAAATGTTTGGTACAACACACAGACACATTCCTCCACAGCCACTAGCACTGAATGGAGAGTTTAGTACCTCGCCCCATAGAACAGCTGTGAAACAGGGGTAGAAGGAGCTCAGATATGGATCACGTTATTCAGTTCATTCATGTCAGTATCTATGACTTACAAATAACCTTCTCCCTTGAAAAACATGAGATTATCAGTATCAGTATTTATATTAATAGGATTTTTTTTGCTATCTTCTTTCTGCCAGAACCCAGTTGGAATCGACCCTTTGAGTGCCAGTAGGGTGGATCGCACATTTCAAAGCAATTCACAGCACATTCCTCTGGCATTCAAAGAGTTAACCCTCCCACCAATAAATACATAATAATTCCACTATTTGGAATATGATTGTGCAAAATTATTGTGAGAACCCTAGGCTGCCTTTATCTCCTACACGTATGCTAATATATACCTCAATATACTCATATATACCTCATATATATACCTCAATATACTCATATATACCTAATATATAAACCTCAATATACTAATATATACCTCAATATACTCATATATACCTCATATATATACACCTCAATATACTCATATATACCTCATTATATACCTCAATATACTAATATATACCTCATATATATACACCTCAATATACTCATATATACCTCAATATACTCATATATACCTCATATATATACACCTCAATATACTAATATATACCTCAATATACTCATATATACCTCATATATATATACACCTCAATATACTCATATATACCTCATATATATACACCTCAATATACTAATATATACCTCAATATACTCTTATATACCTCATATATATACCTCAATATACTAATATATACCTCAATATACTCATATATACCTAATATATATACACCTCAGTATACTCATATATACCTCAATATACTCATATATACCTCATATATATACCTCAATATATTAATATATACCTCAGTATACTCATATATACCTTAATATACTCATATATACCTCCTATATATACCTCAGTATACTCATATATACCTTAGTATGCTCATATATACCTCAATATACTCATATATACCTCATATATACCTCATATCTATACACCTCAATATACTCATATATACCTCAATATACTAATATATACCTCATATATATACCTCAATATACTAATATATACCTCAATATACTCATATATACCTCATATATATACACCTCAATATACTCATATATACCTCAATATATATACACCTCAATATACTCATATATACCTCAATATACTCATATATACCTCAAATATATACACCTCAATATACTAATATATACCTCAATATACTCATATATACCTCATATATATACACCTCAATATATTAATATATACCTCAATACACTCATATATACCTCATATATATACACCTCAATATATTAATATATACCTCAGTATACTCATATATACCTCAATATACTCATATATACTTCATATATATACCTCAATATACTCATATATACCTCATATATATACACCTCAATATATTAATATATACCTCAATATACTAATATATACCTCAATATACTCATATATACCTCAATATATATACACCTCAATATACTCATATATACCTCAATATACTCATATATACCTCATATATATATACACCTCAATATACTAATATATACCTCAATATACTCATATATACCTCATATATATATATACACCTCGATATATTAATATATACCTCAGTATACTCATATATACCTCAATATACTCATATATACCTCATATATACCTCATATATATACCTCAGTATACTCATATATACCTCAGTATACTCATATATACCTCAGTATACTCATATATATCTCAGTATGCTCATATATACCTCAGTATACTCATATATACCTCAGTATACTCATATATATCTCAGTATACTCATATATACCTCATATATATACCTCAGTATACTCATATATACCTCAGTATGCTCATATATACCTCAGTATACTCATATATATCTCAGTATACTCATATATACCTCATATATATACCTCAGTATACTCATATATACCTCAGTATGCTCATATATACCTCAGTATGCTCATACCTCCATATCAGGGAGAGCTTCAGGTTATAGTCTCGCTTGTTTATGTTTATCTAATTAATTATCTTCTTTTTCCATATTATTTTCATTTGTATATTATTATTATTAGTAATAGAAGAGCCCGTGTACACAGGCCACAGTGCCGGCCGGCTGGTCGCTGTGCAGTCATGCCCAGTAGAGACTGCCCGCGTCGTGGCTGATACAGAGCTGGACGCTCCCAACCTCCAGTCTGGCTTCGGTGCGCCCCGCTCTGTATCAGCCTCGCCACGGGCAATCGCTACTGCGCATGACTGCGTCGTTACAAACTTTGTAGTGAATTATTATATAGGATTATCAAAGCTTTATAGGTTTATTTTGCTCTAATACCATCCTTTTTGTTCACTACACCCTTCTCTTTTGTAATATCTAGGGGGAGATTCCCCAAGGTGTGATAAAGAGGTGATAAAGGTGTGATAAAGAGGTGATAAAGGTGTGATAATATCTACATTGATATTCCTTCTCCAGTCCCTATGTTATTTGATTACGGAGTCAATGCACTAAGATCTCTCTCTCACCTGAAAAACCCTAGTGCATTGGCTCCATAGAATAACAGAGGAACTGGAGAAGTGATCTCACTATCTTCTCTTTATCACCTCTTTATTACACCTCAGTGCATCTCCCCCTAGATATTTTTGTCATTTTATTAAATAGTCTGGTTCTGGTCTTTGGGAATCTGTCCCTCCTTTTAGTTCCTCAGTGTTTATTACTGATGGTCAGGGAGTGTTGCTGTTTTGTCCTGCACTAGAACGCTCCGTGTTAATGAACAGACACTGCATTCTGACTAGAGATTTGGTTCCATGAGTTTAGGGGTGCTCTGCCGTTTGGTGTGACACGGCTGTGTTATCCAGAGCCTTTGATGTTGTCTAATCATGAGTGATGGGATATTTACATTTATCCGTCTTACTCAGACCGGTTAGTTGATAGTTCCTGAAGAAGAGGGATGGTATATCTTGTGCAGTACATAGAATTTATGATTTCCTAACCATCTATTTTAGGCAGTACTGTGCATATGTCCCGGCCAAGCAGGGGAACCCACTGATCAGACACAGAGGCTTCCACAGCCCCTTCCCTGTGTGAGAAGGGGGCGACCAAACTAGCCCACAGTGATTCTAGGGGATCTCCTGGTGGGGGTCCACTTTTAAAAGGGATACTAATGTTTCACAATAAAAGCAACTCCAATTAATCTTCATAGTATTTGGGCCATGGAGAGTGTTATTTCAATACTGTCAGAGTTGTAGTACAAGAGTAATTGAATGATGAAATATCCCCCTCCCACCCCTTTTACTGATGTAACACTGCTCACCTCAGAGCAGAAAGACTGTCTGGATGGATCACAGAGAGGGACAATCTTCAGTGATCAAAAGGGAAAAACCTGAAAACCTGTCAAGGGGGCAGGGATTTCCTTATGATCACAGTAAGAAGATTGTCCTTTGCTGTGACCTGTCCGGTCAAGAGACCAGATTCCACATCTGAGGTGAGCAGTGTGACACTAGGTAAAAGGAGCTGGAGGGGAAACGTTATAATTCAATTACTCTTGAACTACAACTCTGACAGTAATGAAATATCACCCTCCATGGCCATAATACTATGAAGATTAATTGGAGCTGCTTTTATCGTGAAACATTACTGTCCCTTTAAGCATATTCTGTAGGTAGCACATCAGAGAACTGGAGGCACACCTGCAGCTCTGTCCTCCATCCCACGGGCTCCATCTCTACATACACCTCCAGACTGCAGTGCAGGGACCTTGGCTTTATGTTTGTACTGGGCCCCAAGATTTCTGATGGCACCCCTTTGTATAAGTCAGCTGTGGCAGTGGGTTTTATCGTTATAACCCTTTCTGTGCTACAGGTGTGTGCAATACACATCACCATGGTGCTGTAACGGTTAGGGAGTGAAGCTGTTTATGCTGCTGAAGTCAGAGGTCATTCTGTCCGCTCCCCTACTCGGAAAGTGGGGTGCTGAGAGGATGTGCCCAGACTTCTAGGACATCATGTTGGTGGCATCCCATCCACATCTAAACATCTAAATCTCCCCCTCCCCCTGCATACTTAATTCTTAGTGCATATGTTGACTGTAACGGGTAGGGACCCGTTACTGGAGATGTACCCAGGGAACTGCCCAGGAAACCGGTTCATGAAGGAGTGGAATTCACGGGGGCACAGGACAGACACTGGGTAATGGGACTCTATGCGGCCGGCCAGCGTCCCATTGAGGAAAATGGAGTTAAAGGGACGCCATAAGGTTAACATGGCGAATGGTCGTCCGCCCTCTGATTGGTGGACTGGGGTTTAAAGGGACTCCATAGACTTAACATGGGAAAATGTCGGCGGCCCAGGGATTGGCTGCAAGGACTCCGTGGCACGGTCTCTGATTGGCTAAGACCTAAAAGAGGAGTTCGGACTCTGGCATCCCCAAGTCTACTGCCCATTGTCCCAGTCAATCACCCAGACCCATTGTATGTCCCCAAGAACCATTGTGTCCCCAAAGTTCCCACGAACTTCTTTTGTGTGTATGTTAATAAGTTTACCTGTGTGCTATTGTTAGTGAATCCAGCCTTTTGTCACTGTGATGTGATTGAATTAACATAACCTGGTTAACTGAGCATAAAAGTGCTGATTTCATGCAAATAAAGTGTTCTTCCTGGTTGACCAAGAAGCGTGTCTTGTGTCTTCATTGAGAGGTGGTATCAAGGGTCTTCTTGCAAACCCCACCTCTGGCGAAGAAGCAATACGGGAGACCGAGGGTTCTGTCCATCTCTAGCGGCTGAAGGAGCTCACCAGCCCGGTACATGGTACGCGATCATCCCGGGGAGGTATGAACCCCGTTACAGTGACGTGTGCCAAATTCTCCATGGGAAAGTGATCGCTACCCCTCTCCAGCCATACATTGCCATAATATCCCCCCGAGTCTCCCCCAGGACCTTAATATGGAGCTTGGAGGACAGAAGGGAGGTGGGGGATATGACTGAAACCTTCAACTACATTAAGGGCTTTAATATGTTCAGGAGGATTCTTTTTTTTCAGAATAAAAGGGATAAGAGAATATTACAACATGGCCTAAAATTGGAGGGTGGAAAAAAAAGCTGAAATGTAAGAAAGATTGATAGATACATGGAACAGACTCCCAGCAGAGGTGGTTAAGGCTAAAATGGTAAATTAATTTAATGTTTTACGGGTCAGAGGGGTGTGCAACCCTTAAAGGGTTAAAGTGAAAGAAAACCTTTATATTTACTTTATATAATAAATACAAGTGCCTTTTATTATTTTTTTCATATTCATTTACTTTTTAAATTTGCAGATTCCTGACAGTGAGATCCCTGGATCTCTGATTACAGAGAGTTTTCTGGTCAGTCAGCCACCGTGTCAGGACAGTGATACAATGTGACACTCTCCCTGCACCACCGAGCACTCTGTATCTGACTTGTTTACATTGTATCACAGTTCTGGCTTTCACAGACCCTGAAAGAAAGCTGAATGTAATCCGTTCCAGGGAGATCACTATGGGCACCTATACAGAAATATGTGAAACAAAATAATAATAAAAAGTATATACAAATGTAATTATTGTATTCTGCATTTATGTACATTCGAAATGAAAGGTCACTGTCCCTTTAAGAAATCTTGGTATTATAGGGAAATGGGAGAATGGATGGGGCAATTTTCAGCTTTCTGTCTCTGTATTTTGTAAGGAAACAGGTTCATTGTCATTCCTCACTGTGTTGCTCTGCAGAACTGACTGCTCATCTCACAAACCCAGCGAAACAAAGTAAAATTATAAAGACAATGAATCGGCCAGATTACAGATTAGGGCTGTTGAATGCCAGAGAGGTACCCAATGCATTGCAGTGCGTTGGATACATCACTGACGCTCAAAGGGTTAAGACTGCAGTTACCCAAGAATTGCTCAATGGAAGCCACATCCAGATGAAGATGGGCAATTAATAACTCAGCTGTGTGTGACAACGGGGAGAAAGAAGAGGATTTTAGAAATATAACGAGTCAGGTCCTACTGGAGAGGAGAGCAGGAAACAAGCAGAAAAACAACAGCAATTATCTGGATATTAGATCGGATGTCAGTCAAGAAAATGTAATATACAGAGATATGTGACTATGAGAGCAAAAGACTGAGGCTTGAACTGATCTGCCTTCATCAGAATGTAGGAATCGGCCTCTAACCAAACCTGGTTAAGGCCAATACAGTGAGGGGTTAAAGTAACAGCCAACCTCCATTTTCTGCAAGTGCGTAATACTGTATAAAGTCAATTTGCCTTTACTTTGTATTATTCCTTTTTGTTTTTGTCACAGGAACAGGGCCATCCTGACTGTTCATGAGGAACCACATTTGGATTTTACCCATGTGCCGTGGAGTTACCCTGAGCCCCTACCCCTGCCAAGGGGGGTGATTGCCTGCCAAGGGGGGTGATTGTCCCCTTTCCCCTGGTCCCTCTGTTTCCCCAGTGAACACTTTTCCCAACCTTATCAGGCCTGGGGACACCGGACCCCCAAAAGGGTGATATTCCTCCTTGAAGGGGCTGGTGGCCTGACAAAGAGACATTCCCGCCTTCCCCTTTAAAAAGTAGGCAGGTTGTTGATTGGCCATTACCCTGGGTAACACGTTTAAAGGTCCCTCATAGACTTTGCAGGAGGATAGCAGGTGACCCAGGGACTGGCTGGCCCGGTCCCCAGCCGGTGCCGCCTCATAGGCTGGGAGGCCGACATGATGGCCTTGGCCAGGATTGGCCTATGTGTCTTGTCGCTAGGATTATCATTGGTCAGGTTTCGGAGCGGCAAGATTGAATCATGCAAATCATGCCCCTTTTGCGCCCATTTTTACCCTTCCCATTGTATGTGCCCCCAGCCCTTTGTATCCCAATGTACACACCTATTGTCCCATTGTATACTGTCCCCTTGTAGCTTACTCATGTCTGGTCCCATTGTATCATGTCACCGCCCTCCATTGTTTCATCACACAGTACGCTTATTCCCATTGTATCTTTGTCCCCAAGTGCTGTATTAAATGTCCACTGTGTGATAATAAACAGTTCTTATTTTGCCCTTACACTGGACTCGCCTGGTACTTGGGGTAATCTGTGATATACCGGTGGAGTTTTTGTGTTCCAGATAGAAGGAAGCTATGACTAACAGGGACACCCAGTCAGGGTGTCATTGGTACTGTCACAGTTTTCTTTGTCATTCCTGACAGTGAACTCCCTTAATGTATGTTTCCATAGACCCTTGGTCCATGACAGTGAAAGCAGGGATGTAACACAATCCCTGCAGCACTGAGTGCTCTGGGTGCTATATTTAGTAGACTGGAGGCAGGCATTGCTGTTGCCCAGATGGTGTTTCATTGCATCACAATCCCTGCTTTCATTCTTTCCTAAAAGAAAACTCTCTGGAAACAGATCCAGGCAGCAAATTGTCAGGGTCATAAAAATAAGTTTCGACCTATGTGAGCCTCGTCAGTGTGGTGTGTGGTCTCCCTAAGTATAAGGGCATCCCAGGCATGGTCCCTTGCTTCCATGTGCCTAGAGGGATTCAGCTGCACCACACTGATGAGGCTCACATAACCAGAAATCTATGTTTGTGGTTTTGCTGTTTCTCTCATGCGGAGAGGATTTGTCTGACATTTCGGAGCTGGACTGTCTGTGGGTGGGACCAGTCTGATATGGATATAGAGGTTTCCTCTCTGCAATGGCACATGGGAGTGAAAAACGTGAGTTGTAGCACCATTGAGAGGCTACCATGCCTTAGAAGAAGACGACACTTTATCTTGTTTGTGCTTGATGTGTGCTCCTCACAACTCTTTTTTGTCTCCCTAAGTATAAGGGCATCCCTTGCTTCCATGTGCCTAGAGGGATTTTGCTGCACCACACTGACGAGGCTCACATAGGCCGAAACGTACGTCTGTGGTTTTGCTGTTTCTCTTGTGCAGAGAGGATTTGCCTGACATTTCTGAGCTGGACTGTCTGTGGGCGGGACCAGTCTGATATTGATATGGAGATTTCCTCTCTGCAATAGCACATAGGAGTGAAAAATGTGAGTTGTAGCACCATTGAGAGGCTACCATGCCTTAGAACAAGACACTTTATGTTGTTTGTGCTTGATGTGTGCTCCTCACAACTCTTTTTGTCTCCCTAAGTATAAGGGCATCCCAGGCATGGGCCCTTGCTTCCATGTGCCTAGAGGGATTCGGCTCCACCACACTGATGAGGCTTACATAGGCTGAAACGTACGTCTGTGGTTTTGCTGTTTCTCTCATGCGGAGAGGATTTGCCTGACATTTCGGAGCTGGACTGTCTGTGGACGGGACCAGTCTGATATTGATATGGAGATTTCCTCTCTGCAATAGCACATAGGAGTGAAAAACGTGAGTTGTAGCACCATTGAGAGGCTACCATGCCTTAGAACAAGACACTTTATGTTGTTTGTGCTTGATGTGTGCTCCTCACAACTCTTTTTGTCTCCCTAAGTATAAGGGCATCCCAGGCATGGGCCCTTGCTTCCATGTGCCTAGAGGGATTCGGCTCCACCACACTGATGAGGCTTACATAGGCTGAAACGTACGTCTGTGGTTTTGCTGTTTCTCTCATGCGGAGAGGATTTGCCTGACATTTCGGAGCTGGACTGTCTGTGGGTGGGACCAGTCTGATATTGATATAGAGATTTTCTCTCTGCAATGGCACATGGGAGTGAAAAACGTGAGTTGTAGCACCATTGAGAGGCTACCTGTAACGGATGTTATCCGTTACTTAGGCCCTTGTCTGGACCACGAACAAGTTACCTCAAAGACTATGGCCCTGTGGCCTTATTTGAACTTTGATAGGGGTTTCCCTATCATTATGTTAAAAGATTTATGTCGAATGTCGAATATCGCATGTTTAATGTATTGTATAGTATAATGTATGAGGGATACATGAGCACCAAAGCCGGTGGTTCCCCGGTTCCTTTGTTCGAGGCATCAATGCCGTCTCGAACGCGGGAAACCGGAGGCAGTGAGTCGGCGCCGGATTGGCCGACGTACGACTCACTGCGCACACTGATTGGCCAGGGTTGAAGCCGCATATTCAAACTAGGGTGTACGTGCTTCAACCCCTGGCCCAGTTCTCGAATGTGTATTCCCTCCAATCAGTCCATTGTCTTTGTCCAGACATTAATTAATCATGTTAATCTTAACCTTGTCAATATTGTGTTCAATTGCTCATCTGTCATTGGTCCGTTCCCCTTAGCCACTATTGGTCCTTTTGTTCGCCCCTGCCATTGGTCCATTGTTCCCCGTCACCATTGGTCTGTTGTGCCCTGTGTCATATGCCCATTGTGTCTGATTGGCTCCTGGGCCAAGCCTGCATTAGAATGCCTGGCCCTTCCCCTCCCTATTGTGGTATCATGTTGTAATTGTATAAAAGATGTGCTGGTTGTTCAATAAAGTGAGTGTTACTTTTGGAGTGAACCAGAGTCCTGGAGTCTGTTTGTTCCCATGGTTAAAGTGGCCACTCTGCCGCCCATTCGAACCAGGTTCCTGTACGTTTGTCCGCCTGCTGCCAGGATCCCGCTACCGAACTTCGTATCCTGTCAGGCGGCAACGTGGACTCTGCCCTTTGGTTTCCCTGAACAAGCTTCAACCTTCGAGTCGAGCACCGGAGTGCTGGAACGGCTGGGGATACAGTCTGTGGTTCCTGCTACACTTTTCCTGATTCGTTCCTGTGCTTGTTCGATGGTGTTCGAGTGCCTTGACCCCTCCGGTAGCTGCATCCTTTGGAGCAGAGTCGGTCTTCCCGAGGTTCGACGCCACTTTGAGTCGACCTCCGGAACTCTGATTTGCTCGACCGGTGCACTCGACGGCGCCAGTCCAGCGTCGAGAAGGAGAGACCCGGGAACTACGACGGAAGGCTGGCGGGCCCCTCCCCGCCTATCCGTTACACTACCATGCCTTAGAACAAGACACTTTATGTTGTTCGTGCTTGATGTGTGCTCCTCACAACTCTTTTTGTCTCCCTAAGTATAAGGGCATCCCAGGCATGGGCCCTTGCTTCCATGTGCCTAGAGGGATTCGGCTCCACCACTCTGATGAGGCTTACATAGGCTGAAACGTACGTCTGTGGTTTTGCTGTTTCTCTTGTGCTGAGAGGATTTGCCTGACATTTCGGAGCTGGACTGTCTGTGGGCGGGACCAGTCTGATATGGATATAGAGATTTCCTCTTTGCAATGGCACATGGGAGTGAAAAACGTGAGTTGTAGCACCATTGAGAGGCTACCATGCCTTAGAACAAGACACTTTATCTTGTTCGTGCTTGATGTGTGGGTGATGGAACATCAGGCATTTTTTTTTTATTGAACATGTTGGTTAACCCCTCAATTGCTATTGCAGTGAGCTCACTGTAATCTGGCAACTGAATGGTTAATTACTGATGGTAAAGATGTGGAGTGGGTGCTCTGGTTCATGAGGGATAAGGCAGGGGATTTGGAGGGATCAGGAAGGGCATCTGAAAGGGGGGCGGTATCCCCAGCCATTCCTCGGGCTTCACCCAGCCTTCTGGAACTCTGAAAAACTACCAATGAAACATTTTTGGGTAAAAAAAGTGCAATAAGGTCTGACCCTTGGTCAGAATTGAATCGCAGGACTGATCAGCTGGAAATATTTACAGAACTGAAAAAAACAAATGTAGCAAACATTTCTGGATATGGATATGGAGATTTCCTCTCTGCAATAGCACATAGGAGTGAAAAACGTGAGTTGTAGCACCATTGAGAGGCTACCATGCCTTAGAAGAAGACACTTTATCTTGTTTGTGCTTGATGTGTGCTCCTCACAACTCTTTTTGTCTCCCTAAGTATAAGGGCATCCCTTGCTTCCATCCCTCACAACTCTTTTTGTCTCCCTAAGTATAAGGGCATCCATTGCTTCCATGTGCCTAGAGGGAGTTGGCTGCACCACACTGACGAGGCTCACATAGGCCGAAATGTACGGCTGTGGTTTTGCTGTTTCTCTCGTCCAGAGAGGATTTGCCTGACATTTCGGAGCTGGACTGTCTGTGGGTGGGACCAGTCTGGTATGGATATGGATATGGATATGGAGATTTTCTCTCTGCAATGGCACATGGGAGTGAAAAACGTGAGTTGTAGCACCATTGAGAGGCTACCATGCCTAGAAGAAGACACTTTATCTTGTTCGTCCTTGATGTGTGCTCCTCACAACTCTTTTTGTCTCCCTTCATCTTTTCAGGATGGACCGAGGAACAGGTCATGTATTGAACATGTATGACCCCTTCTCCCCGTTTCTGATTGGCTGGGAAGTGATGTTACTCCAGGGCATGTACTGTGTCCTCTATGACCTTGCCTCCCAGCCAATGAAAGCACGAGGCTAAATGTAAATAAAGATGCCTTTTTTCTTTCTGTCTCACAGCGGCCTGGCAGTGGCCAAGTGGTATCGGAGGGTGGGTGGGGGATTTGTCTGGCTTATTTATTTATTTAGTGGTGGCGAGTGGGGTGGCAGGACTGAGAATGGTGGGGTATTTTTTTTTCCACTGCTCATGGTTAACCCCTCTATTGCCAGAGCAATGAGATTGCTGCAGCCTGGCAAAAGAGGAACTAACCATTTGTCTGAAAGGGATGGTTGTGGGTGATGGGACTTCAGGCATTTTTTTACTGAACATGTTGGTTAACCCCTCAATTGCTATTGCAGTGAGCTCACTGTAATCTGGCAACTGAATGGTTAATTACTGGTGGTAAAGATGTGGAGTGGGTGCTCTGGTTCATGAGGGATAAGGCAGGGGATTAGGAGGCATGAGGCAGGGGATCTGAAAGGGGGCGGTATCCCCTATCTGATCCAGCAGTACAGTGGCTGATCTTCAGCCATTCCTCGGGCTTCACCCAGCCTTCTGGAACTCTGAAAAACTACCAGTGAAACATTTTTGGGTAAAACAAGTGCAATAAAGGTCTGACCCTTGGTCAGAATTGAATCGCAGAACTGATCAGCTGGAAATATTTGCAGAACTGAAAAAAACAAATGTAGCGAACATTTCTGGTTGCAATGTAATCTCATCCTTATTTATCAATGATTAAAAACAATAATCCACTATGGAAATATGCAAACTGAGATTAAAGCGTAGCGATGTAGCCTTCTGCTCTAGCAGAGATTTCCAAATGTCAGGAGTGAGAGGGCTGAGTCCTGACTGGTGAGAGGAGATTTCACAAGGATTAGGAAAGAATTAGAGAAATCCACAGAGCAGGCGGAGGAGGGTACGAAGCCTGCGGCACTAGATAACATTTCAACTGCTTCTCTTGCTCATGTGGATTTACTGAAAACAGCCAAAGGGGCAGCAATAAATCCGATACGGGGGAATTGTTCAAGATTCGAGAAGATGACAGGAGTAAAAATAGGAAGAGAGAAAGAAATTGTGACTCCACGTATGATAAAGGAAGAATGTAAACTGAATGTACATCCGTTTGCCTGCTAAGTTTGTGTCACATCTGAAGATATTTTCCTTAATTTTCCATAAAATCGTTCCCTCCCCAATTAATGACATAGTCCACTGTTAGTTGTGTCAGTTTTAATCGTTCCCTCCCCAATTAATGACATAGTCCACTGTTAGTTGTGTCATTTTACAATCTGATACATATAATTGACCCTTAAAAGCCATGTAGGTCTATCAAAGGCAATTGTTTCTGGTGGGAGGTGTGATATAGAAGCAGACTGCAACAGAGATCATTATATACAGGAATTCAAACATAATGCAATAGAAATAAAGATGGCTAGACATATACCTAGGTAAGTGCTTCTGTTACACACAGTAATTATATAGATACACCTGACAGCTGTGTGATGGACTCCTGCTGTGTGATGGACTCCTACCTAGGTAAGTGCTTCTGTTACACACAGTAATTATATAGCTACACCTGACTGCTGTGTGATGAACTCCTACCTAGGTACGTGCTTCTGTTACACACAGTAATTCTATGTCAGAACGGAAGCTCATATTATGCTAACTCTCTCCACTGCCCCTTTAAGCAGCAAAGGAAAATTTATTTGCAAAAACCAACATGCAAGAAAAAAACACATTTGCATATCATCACTCCTCCCCAACCAATCACAGTCCATATATCCCCAAACATGTAGTGACGTTAACTGCATCCAATCCTCTTTCCTTTGCTGCTCCCTTGTGAACAGGTCATGTATTTTTGCTATTGTGTTACTGTTTGTACATGGTCTGTTCTTTTTTCCTTTCTAGGTTTTTTCTAGCTCCGTGCTGGTAGTGGCAAATTCTTACCCATCTACCAGTCCACGGATTGCTGGCAGTCATCCCTGTTCTCTTTGGGGGTTTTTATTCCTCCTTTCTGGTCCCTTTTCTATAACCTGCTTGTTAGTCGGTACCACTGTGGTGGCTTCCGTTTTGTGTCTTGCCGCCTGACTCCGTATCGGAGCTTCTATCGGTGGCCTCTCTGAGCGGATCGCGTCTTAGCGCATGCGCGATCCAGCTCAGTTTAACACCGCCCCCTCCCTCCCTGACGGACGGCTGCTTGGAGCGTTGCGCACCCGCGAGGTATCGGCCATTTTGTGGAGATCACCTCGTGGGTCTGCTGTGCTCTGGCTGTGCGTTGGGCTGTGAGGTACTCGGCAAGGCGGTTTTGTCATTGAAGTGTTCACTTTAAACACTAAATTATTTGGGTTCAGGGATTCCCTTATTTACTATTTGGGGGTTTGTTCAGCCCATTTCTTCCCTTTGCCTATTCCACACTGATCCTAGTATTACTGTTGGGGGCCTTGTAGCTATCACATTTTTTCTTGCTGTTAACACTGAGTCTTTTCAGTTTTTGCAGTACAGAGCTGCTGTGGCTTAGTGTCTAGGGCTCTGGACTTTCCCACAGCACTCCTGGGTTTGATTCCAGCTACAACATATAAAGTCTGTAGGGACAAAAATTTTTGTTCACATACTTATTTTATTGTGATATTTTTTCTGTATTCTCTTGTCACCTATTATGTCCTCCTCCAGTGATGAAGGGGTTAATAATCCCTTGACTCCTTGTTCTGATACTATTGGTGCTATGTCTGGCGGGGCGGAGGGGGTTTCCATCCCTGTGCAGCAACCTGGGCGCTTGGGACTGGATCCTTCCTCCGCTCTTGGCAGTCAAGCTGCTCAATTCCAAACTTTTATGGAACAATCCATGCAAAACATGTGGACGAAAATGTCTGCTTCCCTGCTAGATTCTATGGCTTCTGCTATGACTAAAAAGACCCCGGCAGTGGGAAGTACTGCACATGATGCTCCCATCATGTTGACTCAGGCCGTCTCTCAGACGGCGGTTGGCTCTAAATCTGGAGGTAAGCATAGTATGAAGCGTAGGCATTTGGGCTCTGACCCTGATTTCTGCCACTCTAATAAGAGACACAGTGCTGAAAATACAGTTTGTACTACTGTAAGGCAACCGCAAGATAAAGGCGGTGTTGACCAGTGTGGCTCTGTCCCACTATCTAGACCCTCACCTCAGGAGGAAGTTAAACTGAGGACTAAGAAGGCTCGCAGGGCCAAACCTGACTCCTATTGTTCCACTTACGAATCTTCGGATGAGGACTGGGGGCTTCCACCTCCTCATCAGTTTTCATCTGATGGGGAGGTGGAACCTCAGCCTTTGGCTGTGGCTTCTGGGTCGTCCGGGGATACCTCCCATCCCCTGTTGGATGGGCTGGGGTGTCCTTTGTTCGACCCAGAGGCCATTCGCCATCCTCGTTCGGCCGAGTGGTCTCCTATGGATCCGGTCTCAAAATATGTGGAACAATGGGTGCGTAAACCCCTTAGTAAGGATACGCGAAACAAATTGAGAGCGGAGTGTCCCCGTCCTTCTGTAGCCAATAAGGCATGTGACACACCTGAGTTGGACCCAAAAATGGTCAAATTTATTAGTAAGTCGGGCAAGGACCCGAGGAAAGGTATTGACCGGTCGCTTCGGTCCTGTCAGGATAAGCTTCTCGATGTTTTGGGCCCATTAACGAAGATGTTTGAGCTTACTGAACGCGCCCTGGTGTCTGCATCCCCGGTGGACGTTCAGGTTCTCCGGGGATGGATTCAGCGGGCAATTTGTATTGTGGGGAATGCTAATTCGGCACTTTCAGCTGAAAGGCGTAGGGCCATTCTCATAAAAATTGACCCAAAATTATCTGAGATGGCGGTTTCTGAACCAGGTCCATCGGCACAAGGCCAATTATTTGGGGACAGTTTCATTAAGGATCTGGGGAAATTTGTCACGGCTTTCACAGCCTTAGATAAAGCACAATCCTCTCTTAAGAGGGTGTTTCAGCCCCGTGTTTTCTCTAGGGCCGGGCGTGGCAGAGGTCGCTCTCCCGGCCGTACCGCACAGTCACAGCGTAGATACCAGACCTCAAATGTCCCTATGTTTAGAGGACAGGCTCCCCAAGATCAGACTTATGGGGGCCAATTTTTTCCTCAGAGAAGCAGACCCTGGAGACCCAGGACGAACAGAGGACAATTTAAGTCAAGATCATATTCTGGTAAGTCTCTTTCAAACTGTTCAGTTTCCGGTGGGAAAGGTGGGGGGCAGACTCTCCCATTTTTCCCATCAGTGGGCTTCCATAACTTCAGATTCATGGATCCTTCAGACAGTGTTGGGCTATCAGATCGAGTTCTATTCCACTCCGATTCAACTGGCAGCTCCGCATCCTTTCCTTTTTTCCCAACCAGACAATCGGTTGGTGGACAACGAGATTGCGGAATTGCGAAGCAAACGAGCTATTGCTTTAGCCCCCAGCAATTCTGTGGGGTTTCTCAGCAATATCTTTCTGGTAAGAAAGAAAGATTCCGGTCTCAGACCGGTTATAAACCTTCGGTCCCTAAACGAGTTCGTTTTGTATCGGCACTTCAAGATGGAGGGCATTCATTGCCTTCGAGATCTTCTTTTGCCAACAGATTGGCTGGTAAAGATCGATTTGAAGGATGCTTACCTGACGGTACCCATGGCCCCGTCATCTCAGGAGTACCTTCAGTTTCTGTGGCGGGGTCGGAGATGGCAGTTCACCTGCCTGCCTTTTGGCCTCTCTTCGGCGCCATGGTGCTTCACAAAGCTGCTGAAGCCTGTTGTTCAATTCTTACGTTGCCGAGGGGTTCGAGTTATAATTTACCTGGACGACATGCTGATCATGTCGCAGGATCAGGAGGTTCTTCTTTCCCACGTCGAGTTGACTCTTCGTCTTCTGATGTCACTAGGGTTTCTCATCAATTGGGAGAAATCAGTGTTGGTCCCGTCTCATCGTCTGGAATTCCTGGGGTTTCTGATAGATTCCGTTCAGGTAACTTTGAGTCTCCCAGGATCGAAGGTGCGGTCCATCCGCAAGGAGCTTCGGTCGGTCCTGAGGAAGGGACGGGTTTCATTGAGAGTCTTAGCTCGGATAGTGGGCCTTCTCTCGGCCTCCATCCAGGCCATTTTTCCGGGTCCCCTGCATTATCGGGCCTTACAGAGACTGAAGGCCAGGCATTTACGACTCGGCCTAAGCTACGCAGACTTTGTAGATCTTTCTTCCGACGCTCGGGAAGAGTTGGTCTGGTGGCTCAAACATTTAGACGCCTGGAATGGCAGGGCCATTTTCGGTTCCTCGCCCGACGTGGTTATAGAGTCCGACGCCAGTCTCGTAGGTTGGGGCGCCAGACGGGGCTCTCTTACAACCGGAGGGAAGTGGTCTCCCAGCGAGGCAGAACTACACATAAATTGTCTGGAACTTTTGGCGGGGTCTTTCGCCCTCAAAAGTTTGGCGAAGGATCAGGTGAACTGTTGTGTTCTATTAAGGATGGACAACGTGTCCGCTGTGAGGTATATCAATCGCCTCGGCGGAACGAAATCCAAAAGGTTGGCGGAATTGGCTCGGGATTTCTGGCATTTCTGCCTGGATCGCAATATTACAGTTCAGGCAGAATACCTTCCTGGTTTGTCCAACGCGGTGGCCGATTGGAATTCCAGATTCCTGGTCGATCGCAGCGATTGGTTGCTACATCGGACTGTTTTCGCGGTCATTTCGGGCCTTTGGGGTCCGTTTCGGATAGACCTCTTTGCGTCCCGTCTGAATTGCCAGATTCCGAGGTTTTTCAGTTGGAGACCGGATCCGGAAGCTTTGGCGTTAGACGCTTTTCTACAACCTTGGGGTCAGGATACAGTTTATGCGTTCCCTCCTTTCGCCATGATTGCTCGTACTATTCTCACCATCAGGAGACAGGAGGCGAGAGTAGCGTTAGTAACTCCTCTTTGGCCTGCTCAGCCTTGGTTCCCTCAGTTGTTGGAACTGTCCTGCGACGTTCCGCGATTACTACCTCTGTTTCCATCCCTTCTGGTGGATCCAGAGGGGTCTCCTCACGACTTGATAATCGCGGGCTCTCTTCAGTTAGTTGTGTGGCTCCTGTCGGGGGTTCCTTCAGTGCCTCCTCTTTTTCGGCATCGGCTCAGTTCCTTTTGGAGGAATCATGGGCTCCGGGTACCAGATCCATGTATCTGTCCGCCTGGTCCGCTTGGGACCGTTGGTGCTTGGAACGGGGTTTGGATCCCGTATCGGCATCTCCCGTGGAGGTTGTGAACTTTTTGTCCTTTCTGTTTGACCAGGGGAAAGCTTACCGTACAATTAATACGTATCGGTCGGCTATTTCTGCGGGTCATTGTTATTTTGAGGGTGCTCCGGTTGGTCAGTGCGCTCTGGTATGTCGTCTTCTCCGGGGAATCAGATTTTCCAGACCTCCGCAATCACGTTATCATTCTTTGTGGGATGTTAATGCAGTGCTTGAGTTCTTGGAGGCTTGGCCTCAGAATGATGTCTTAACGTTAAAACAAATTTCTGCTAAATTGACTATGTTATTATGTCTTATTTCCTTTAAGAGGGTTTCCGATGTTCATGCCTTAGACCTTCATTCTAGATCTTTTACTCCGGAGGGTGTGCGATTTGCCATTCGCAGGCGTACTAAAACTAGTATGCGGGCGGTGGTTTATCCAGCTTTTCCGGAGAGACCACAATTGTGCGTAGTTCAGTGTCTTAAGGCATATGAGCGTCGGACGGCTCTTCTGAGGAAATCTGGGTGGACTCAGTTGCTGATTTCATTTCGCAAACCGCATCTTCCGGGGTCTTCGGCCACGTTGGCAAGATGGGTACGCTGGATCATGCAATTGTCTGGCATTGACATATCTCTGTTCGGTGCACATTCTTCCAGAGGTGCTATGGCGTCTATGGCCCTGCAAGTTGGGGGTCGTTTGGAGGATGTTCTCCGAGCAGCGGATTGGTCTAGGGAGTCCACCTTTAGGGATTTTTATTTTAAACCGGTGATACATGTGGCTAGTCAGGTTGTGTCTCAGCTTTGAACTAGCATAATATGAGCTTCCGTTCTGACATAGAATTCGTGGATTTTCCTAACATCTGTGATGGAAAGTCAGAATTCTATTAAAGACACGGAAGCGAATATTATCCCTCCCATTTACCCTCCCCTTTCATTCTTTTCTTGTTTTCTTCAGGTTGATGTATCCTGAGCGGCAGTGCTGTGTGGACGTGTTCTTTATGAGAATCTTGTTGCCTGTCGGAGTTCCAGTTCCAGTTCGGTTGTTTGGAGTTCGGTTTTACAGGATTGAGCAGTTGGAGTTTTCCTGTGCCAGTGTGGAGATGACCTGTTCTTCGGTCGCTTTGGTGGCGGAAAGAGGATTGGATGCAGTTAACGTCACTACATGTTTGGGGATATATGGACTGTGATTGGTTGGGGAGGAGTGATGATATGCAAATGTGTTTTTTTCTTGCATGTTGGTTTTTGCAAATAAATTTTCCTTTGCTGCTTAAAGGGGCAGTGGAGAGAGTTAGCATAATATTCGCTTCCGTGTCTTTAATAGAATTCTGACTTTCCATCACAGATGTTAGGAAAATCCACGAATTATATAGATACACATGACTGCTGTGTGATGAACTCCTACCTAGGTATGTACTTCTGTTACACACAGTAATTATATAGATACGCATGACTGCTGTATGATGGACTCCTATCTAGGTAAGTGCTTCTGTTACACACAGTAATTATACAGATACACCTGACTGCTGTATGATGGACTCCTACCTAGGTAAGTCCTTCTGTTACACACAGTAATTATATAGATACACCTGACTGCTGTGTGATGGACTCCTACCTAGGTAAGTGCTTCTGTTACACGCAGTAATTATACAGATACGTCTGACTGCTGTGTGATGGACTCCTACCTAGGTAAGTGCTTCTGTTACACGCAGTAATTATACAGATACACCTGACTGCTGTGAGATGGAATCCTACCTAGGTAAGTACTTCTGTTACACACAGTAATTATATAGATACGCCTGACTGCTGTGTGATGGACTCCTACCTAGGGAAGTGCTTCTGTTACACACAGTAATTATACAGATACGCCTGACTGCTGTGTGATGGACTCCTACCTAGGGAAGTGCTTCTGTTACACACAGTAATTATATAGATACACCTGACTGCTGTGTGATGGACTCCTACCTAGGTAAATCCTTCTGTTACACACAGTAATTATATCGATATACACCTGACTGCTGTGTGATGGACTCCTACCTAGGTAAATCCTTCTGTTACACACAGTAATTATATAGATACACCTGACTGCTGTGTGATGGACTCCTACCTAGGTAAGTGCTTCTGTTATACACAGTAATTATATAGATACACCTGACTGCTGTGTGATGGACTCCTACCTAGGTAAGTGCTTCTGTTACACACAGTAATTATATAGATACGCCTGACTCCTACCTAGGTAAGTGCTTCTGTTACACACAGTAATTATATAGATACGCCTGACTGCTGTGTGATGGACTCCTACCTAGGTAAGTACTTCTGTTACACACAGTAATTATATAGATACACCTGACTGCTGTGTGATGGACTCCTACCTAGGTAAGTGCTTCTGTTACACACAGTAATTATATATAGATACGCCTGACTGCTGTGTGATGGACTCCTACCTAGGTAAGTGCTTCTGTTACACACGTTAATTATACAGATATACCTGACTGCTGTATGGTGGAATCCTACCTAGGTAAGTGCTTCTGTTACACACACTAATTATATAGATACACCTGACTGCTGTGCGATGGACTCCTACCTAGGTAAGTGCTTCTGTTACACACAGTAATGATATACATAGTAACATAGTAGTAACATAGTAAATTAGGTTGAAAAAAGACTTGTGTCCATCTAGTTCAATCCTTTTCCTATTCCCGTTTCCCTGGATCAACAAGCCCTAACTAAATATTAATCCCAATACTAACGTACATAGCCCTCTTTGTTATGCTCTTTTAAATAAGTATCCAGGCCCCTTTTAAAGGCATCTAATGTATTTGATAGTACCACCTCCTCAAGAAGTGAATTCCATACCTTTATTGTCCTTACTGTAAAGAAACCCTTCCGCTGTTGTAGATTAAATCTCCTTTCCTCAAGTCTAAGCGGGTGGCCCCTTGTCCTGTGTACTGTTCTGTTAATGAACGGGTCTTTGGCGAGCCCTTTATATGGGCCTTGAACATACTTATATAGTGTTATCATATCCCCTCTAAGACGCCATTTCTCTAGTGTGTACAAGTTTAATTTTTCTAGCCTCTCTTCATAACTAAAACTTTCCATTCCCCTTACTAATTTTGTAGCCCTCCTCTGCACTCTCTCTAGTTCCATAATGTCCTTTTTCAGAAAGGGTGCCCAGAATTGCACAGCATATTCTAGGTGGGGTCTTACCATGGACCTGTAAAGAGGCATAATTATATCTTCCTCCCTTGAGTCAATACCCCTTTTAATACATGCCAATATCTTATTGGCCTTTGCAGCTGCCAGCTGGCACTGCATGCTACAGCTAAGTCTATTGTCTACCATTACTCCCAAATCCTTTTCATTAGTAGATTTCCCCAGAGAAACACCATTTAAACTATATGTTGCATTTTTATTATTATACCCAAAATGCATAACTTAACACTTGTCTATATTGAATCTCATTTGCCATTTGCCTGCCCAGTTACTCAATTTGTCCAAATCCTCTTGCAATGAAGACACATCCAGTTCAGACTTTATTATCCTACTTAATTTTGTGTCATCGGCAAACACTGATACATGGCTCCCTATGCCCTCTGGGAGGTCATTAATAAACAAATTAAAAAGAAGAGGACCCAGGACAGATCCCTGAGGTACTCCACTTATCACTTTTATCCAACTGGAGAACTTGCCATTTACTACCACTTTTTACATTCTATCTTTCAGCCAATTTCCGATCCACGCACAAACATTTTCCCCAGGCCTATTTCATTCAATTTGTACAGTAACCTCTTGTGCGGAACTGTATCAAATGCCTTGGCAAAGTCTAAATAGATCACATCAACTGCCGCTCCCTCATCTATATTATTACTCACTTTTTCATAAAATGCGATCAAGTTCGTTTGACAAGACCTGTCTTTCACAAAGCCATGTTGGCTATTTCTAATGATATTCCTGTTCCAGCAGAATTCTTGAATATATTCCTTTAGCAACCTTTCAAACAGCTTCCCTACCACAGATGTCAAGCTTACAGGTCTGTAATTTCCTGGCTGTGACTTTGATCCCTTTTTAAATATTGGCACCACATCTGCTTTACGCCAATCCATGGGCACCATACCTGAAATAAAAGAATCCCTGAAAATCAAATATAACGGTCTGGCCAGGGTCTGGCTTAGCTCTTTAAGTACCCGTGGGTGTATACCATCTGGCCCCGGAGCTTTGTCTACCTTAACACTATTCAATTGTTTTAACACCTTTTCTTGTGTTAGCCATTCCCATACTTGCTGTGACTGTTCTGTAACAGTACCTTGCAGATTCTTGTCCAATGGGTCTTCCTTGGTAAAAACAGAAGAAAAGAAATTATTTAAAATATCTGCCTTCTCTCTGTCCCCTTTGACCATCTCACCCGTTTCAGATAACAAGGACCCAACATTATCAGACTTTAATTTTTTGCCATTAATGTATTTAAAGAATTTTTTTTGGTTGCTTTTGCTCTCCTTAGCAATATTTTTTTCATTCTCCAGTCTAGCTAATTTAATAGCCTTTTTACAGTTTTTGTTGACATTTTTGTATTCTGCAAATGCCTCTGCTGATCCCTCAGCTTTGTAATGTTTAAATGGCGCTTTCTTGTTATTTATTTCATGAATTACTTTACTGGTTAGCCACATTGGCTTAATTTGCTTCTTTTGTATTTGTTTCCAACAGGGATAAATTTATATGTGTATTTTTGCAATGTTATTTTGAAGGCATTCCACTTACCTTCTGTGTTTTTTCCTGAAAATATTTTATCCCAGTCAACGAGACCAAGGGATGCATTAAATCGGCTAAAGTTGGCCTTTTTAAAATTCAGTGTTTTGGTGGAACCCATACCAAATTGCTTTTTTGAATTAATCTCAAAAGATACCATGTTATGGTCACTATTCCCCAAGTGCTCCCTAACTTGGATGTTAGAGATAAGTTCTTCATTGTCACTTATTACCAAATCCAAACATGCATTCCCTCTGGTTGAGGTCTGCACTAGTTGTGACAAAAAATTGTTATTCAACAAGTTCAGAAACTTGTTGCTTTTAGCAGAATAAGCCGTTCCATTTTTCCAGTCTATTTCTGGATAATTAAAATCCCCCATAATTATAGTTCTCCCTAATTGAGAAGCCTTTTCTATTTGCATTAATAGCTTTGATTCTTCAAGGTCACCAATGTTTGGTGGTTTATAACAAACACCCACTAATATTTTCTGGGCAGTTTTACCCCCAGTGATTATTTCAACCCACAGGGATTCCACATGTTCACTACTGTCATCACATATATCTTCCCGCAATTGAGGCGGGAAGACTGACTGCTGTATGATGGACTCCTACCTAGGTAAGTACTTCTGTTACACACAGTAATGATATAGATACGCCTGACTGCTGTGTGATGGACTCCTACCTAGGTAAGTACTTCTGTTACACACAGTAATGATATAGATACGCCTGACTGCTGTATGATGGACTCCTACCTAGGTAAGTGCTTCTGTTACACACGGTAATTATACAGATATACCTGACTGCTGTATGGTGGAATCCTACCTAGGTAAGTGCTTCTGTTACACACAGTAATGATATAGATACACCTGACTTCTGTATGATGGACTCCTACCTAGGTAAGTGCTTTTGTTACACACGGTAATTATATAGATACACCTGACTGCTGTGTGACAGACTCCTACCTAGGTAAGTGCTTCTGTTACACACAGTAATTATATTGATACACCTGACTGCTGTATGATGGACTCCTACCTAGGTAAGTGCTTCTGTTACACTCAGTAATTATACTGATACACCTGACTGCTGTATGACGGACTCCTACCTAGGTAGGTCCTTCTGTTACACACAGTAATTATATAGATACATCTGACTGCTGTGTGACAGACTCCTACGTAGGTAAGTGCTTCTGTTACACACACTAATTATATAGATACCCCTGACTGCTGTGTGATGGACTCCTACCTAGGTAAGTGCTTCTGTTACACACAGTAATTATATAGATACCCCTGACTGCTGTGTGACGGACTCCTACCTAGGTAAGTGCTTCTGTTACACACAGTAATTATATACATACCCCTAACTGCTGTGTGATGGACTCCTACCTAGGTAAGTACTTCTGTTGCACACAGTAATTATATAGATACACCTGACTGCTGTATAATTATACAGATATACCTGACTGCTGTGTGATGGACTCCTACCTAGGTAAGTGCTTCTGTTACACACAGTAATTATATAGATACACCTGACTGCTGTGTGATGGACTCCTACCTAGGTAAGTGCTTCTGTTACACTCAGTAATTATATAGATACACCTGACTGCTGTGTGATGGACTCCTACCTAGGTAAGTACTTCTGTTACACACAGTAATTATATAGATACACCTGACTGCTGTATGATGGACTCCTACCTAGGTAAGTGCCTCTGTTACACACAGTAATTATATAGATACACCTAAGGATAAATGTAGTTTAATATAAAATTAGTAAAAACCAGTTATATTTGCCTTTTGATTGTGATATAACAAATGAACCTTTATCTGTTGGTGGCACAGTCTGGCACGTTATGCTAATTAGTGTCTGTGTCGGGCCAATACCCACACACAGTGTACTATGAACGAATCCAGGCAGAGTCCACACACTGGTGGTGTGCCTAATAGCACAGCGAGGAGTAAGATTGGTCTGGAACAGAACTAATTAACATGCTTGCAGGTAATTAGCATAAGGTGCCAGACTGTGCCACAACATGTTAAGGTCCATTTCTCGATACCTACTTATTTTTCTGAAAAGCGTCCATATAAAGTATAGTATGGATTTAATTCGCTGTAAAACAGAAGAATGTCATGGTGACAGGTCCACTTTAAGGCTTTCCGCTATTTACAGGGAATCCGCCCACTGAGCTGCTCCTGAATGTGTTGCTGAATGAGGAGGAACCTGACGGTAATTCTGCCTCTCGTCTGTGTGACTCAGAATCACGGACCTGTTATTTAATATAATGCTACACAGATTAATGATTATTTTTAGCTGGGATATGAATAGCAAATGCCAGGGAATGATGGCACCTGTGGCACATTGTTCAGATATTGCTGGGGGGAGATTGACAGTTCTTTAACCCCTTGAATGCTCTTTAATGCTAGAGATGTATTTGCAATGCATTGGAGATCTCCCTAGCATGCATGGGGTTAATCTGACTCAATCAGCTATTTTCCCCTATAAGAATGCCCATTATCCATTAAATACATATTTAATTTTAACCCCCTCTTTTTACCGTACAACTAGCACCTCATATTAATAACTCCGCTGTCCATCCTGTGGTTAGAACATGCTAACTTCCTCTGATTTCTGCCTTCGTTCAGGAGCGGATGTGTCAGTGAGGCCTGCATGTCATGTCACTTCACCTGCAGAGGGCTAATGAGCTGCCACCAGGTGCATGCCAATGGGGCGATTTGTGTCATAATGGGAGTGGGGCTTAGTTGGATGGTCACTACTTGTCGACATGGTACAATGTCGACAAGTAGTGACCATCCAACTAAGCCCCACTCCCATTAAGTGGGTGGGAAGTGGACAGAACAGAGTGAGAAGGAGGAGAAGTGGGTGGGATGTGGGAGGAACAGGGTGGGAAGGAGGAAAAGTAGGTGGGAAGTGCGTAGTACAGGGTGGGAAGGAGGAGAAATGGGTGGGAAGTGCATAATACAGGGTGGGAAGGAGGAGAAGTGGGTGGGAAGTGAGTAGTACAGGGTGGGAAGGAGGAGGGAAGTAGGTGAGAAGTGGGCAGAAAATGTTGAGAAGGAGGAGAAGTGGTGAGAAGTGGGCAGAATATGGTGGGAAGGAGGAGAAGTGTTGGGAAGTGGGCAGAACAGCATGGGAAAGAGAAGAAGTAGGCAGGAAGTTGTCATAAAAGTTTGGGAAGGAGAAGTGGGTGAGAAGTAGGAAGAACAGGGTGGGAAGGAGGAGAAGTGGGTGGGAAGTGGGAGGAACAGGGTGGGAAGAAGTAGAAGTGGGAGGAACAGGGTGGGAAGGAGGAGAAGTGGGTGGGAAGTGAGTAGTACAGGGTGGGAAGGAGGAGAAATGGGTGAGAAGTGCATAATACAGGGTGGGAAGGAGGAGAAGTGGGTGGGAAGTGAGTAGTACAGGGTGGGAAGGAGGAGGGAAGTAGGTGAGAAGTGGGCAGAAAATGTTGAGAAGGAGGAGAAGTGGTGAGAAGTGGGCAGAATATGGTGGGAAGGAGGAGAAGTGTTGGGAAGTGGGCAGAACAGCATGGGAAAGAGAAGAAGTAGGCAGGAAGTTGTCATAAAAGTTTGGGAAGGAGAAGTGGGTGAGAAGTAGGAAGAACAGGGTGGGAAGGAGGAGAAGTGGGTGGGAAGTGGGAGGAACAGGGTGGGAAGAAGTAGAAGTGGGAGGAACAGGATGGGAAGGAGGAGAAGTGGGTGAGAAGTAGGAGGAACAGGGTGGGAAGGAGGAGAAGTGGGTGAGAAGTAGGAGGAACAGGGTGGGAAGGAGGAGAAGTGGGTGAGAAGTGGGAGGAACAGGATGGGAAGGAGGAGAAGTGGGTGAGAAGTAGGAGGAACAGGGTGGGAAGGAGGAGAAGTGGGTGAGAAGTAGGAGGAACAGGGTGGGAAGGAGGAGAAGTGGGTGAGAAGTGGGAGGAACAGGATGGGAAGGAGGAGAAGTGGGTGAGAAGTAGGAGGAACAGGGTGGGAAGGAGGAGAAGTGGGTGAGAAGTAGGAGGAACAGGGTGGGAAGGAGGAGAAGTGGGTGAGAAGTGGGAGGAACAGGATGGGAAGGAGGAGAAGTGGGTGAGAAGTAGGAGGAACAGGGTGGGAAGGAGGAGAAGTGGGAGGGAAGTAGGAGGAACAGGGTGGGAAGGAGGAGAAGTGGGTGAGAAGTGGGAGGAACAGGGTGGGAAGGAGGAGAAGTGGGTGGGAAGTGGGAGGAACAATGTGGGAAGGAGGAGAAATGGGTGGGAAGTGGGAGGAACAATGTGGGAAGGAGGAGAAGAGGACAGACTTTCAGAGGAAATGCACCACCACTGGAGAATCAGCCTCTGTCCCCCGCAACCCGGTAATTATCTCTAAAAAACAGTCTCCAGGGAAGATCTGGGGAGTTCCCAGGTACAATCATATCCATGGAGGCGGACATGACAGTTGTTAGCAGGACCACAGGTACTCAAACTCTGCTCACAGCACATGGTAATCTTAATTGTTTAAGGCACAGAGAGTGTTAAAATATTACTCTGCAATGCTCTGCACAATATCGCTCTGCACTTCCCAAATATTATTACAACAACTTGTGCACCATCCAAATGTAAAATACTCAGAATAAAAAACCCTGGAACACACACACCCAGCATATAAACACCCAGCACATAAACATCCAGCATATAAACACCCAGAATATAAACACCCAGCACATAAACATCCAGCATATAAACACCCAGAATATAAACACCCAGCACATAAAAACCCAACATGTAAACACCCAGAATATAAACACCCAGGACATAAACATCCAGCATGTAAACACCCAGAATATAAACACCCAGGACATAAACACCCAACATGTAAACACCCAGAATATAAACACCCAGCACATAAAAACCCAACATGTAAACACCCAGAATATAAACACCCAGGACATAAACATCCAGCATGTAAACACCCAGAATATAAACACCCAGCACATAAAAACCCAGAACGTAAACACCCAGCATATAAACACCCAGCACATAAACACCCAGCACATAAACATCCAGCATGTAAACACCCAGAATATAAACACCCAGCACATAAACACCCAGCACATAAACATCCAGCATGTAAACACCCAGAATATAAACACCCAGCACATAAAAACCCAGAACATAAACACCCAGCATATAAACACCAAGCACATAAACACCCAGAATACAAACACCCAGCACATAAACACCCAGCATATAAACATCCAGCATGTAAACATCCAGCATGTAAACACCCAGAATATAAACACCCAGCACATAAACACCCAGCATATAAACATCCAGCATGTAAACATCCAGCATGTAAACACCCAGAATATAAACACCCAGCATGTAAACACTCAAAATATAAATACCCAGCTTGTAAACACCCAGAATATAAACACCCAGTATAATTGCTCCATCTTCTGTCCTTTAGCTTCTTTTCTCCAGCACCGGACCTTCTGCTCCTGGCTTTCTGCTTCCTTGTACACCTGGACCTGCCCCTGTGTGGACACTCTTTCAGGGCGTTCTCTCCATTTCACAACCACCACTAGTGGGTTTTTGCATGAGTGAATGCCTCCCAGCACCTGGACTGGAGCCCCAGATCTGGCCTGGTAATCAGGTACCATGTTACACACACCGAGAATGCAAATACCCACAATACAAACACAGAGAAAACAAACACTCTGGAACTCTTAGACTGCAAACACCTGGAAACCAGACATCCAGAATAAACACTCAATACAAACATCCAAAATATAAAAAACATAATACAAACTCCAGAAGACAAACACCCAGGACACAAACACTAAGAATACAAACAAATGGAAACCAAACATGAAGAATATAATCACCCAGAATACAAGAACACAGAATGCACAGAACACAACATCTATTACAAAAAAATGTTCTGAGCTTCTCTGAGCAATAAGACTCCACACTGCTCTGTGCAACACTACTCTGAATATATCTGTATAATAATACTCTGCAATGCTCTGCACAATATTACTGTGCATTGCTCTGCGACTTATTACTCTGGACTTTATTCCAGGCTGTACTGCTCTGCACAAGTAGCTATAGACTCTGCACATCATTGTTCTGCAAATCTCCAGTGCTCCCTACGTTCTGATTCATTATTCATATTTAATCACCTAATTAGTTACAATAATAAGCGCCTTCATTTCGTTTGGCAGGACAAACCAGTGTATGTTGTTTACAATGATACGTTAATATCTTCCCACTTATAATAGTGTTTATTAATCTCTAGAGAATTCACTCCTTCCCAGACACTATTCCTATGATTCCTCCTCAGCCCCGATCACCAAAACCAAGAACACAGAAACAGACACAGAATACAAATTATCGAAACACAAACACCCAGAATTCACACAAATACCCAGAATGCCAATCACTGGAATACAAACGTTTGGAATACAGATTCCAGAAATATAAACACCTGAGACACAGACAACTTTAATACAAACACCCAGACTCTAACCAGAATACTAACACAGAGATTATAATAACACAGAATATAAATGTAACACAAATCAATGACACCAGGCTATCCTTGGCCATCATGTCGGGTTTCTCCCTCCTGGTTGCGGCTACAAGTGGGTAGCCAGGCCAGTGACTCTGGAACGAAGCATCGGTGAATGGGGGTCAAAGGGGACCCTTTAAACCATTCAGAAACAAAAGGACATCAACACTTTTAGATCTAAAATGAACTCACTTTATTTGCGGACATTTTATACAGTAAGAAACAAAGGAAACATAATTCAATCTTGCCGCTACGATCTTCCACCAATAAGAAATGGGAACAACAAGTGACACAGACAGTGACAGCCAATCTGGGCCCGGCTCTCTTCTATTCAGATTCTGATCGTATTACTCGGGCCCGACAGACTAATTCCCTCTTGTTGCACCGCTCTCTAGCCAATGGGAACCAGAGTGACAAGAAGGAGACAGGTGGTGACCAATCACAGAGCCAACCTACTTGTCGAAGCAACTTCACGCTCGTTGACCAATGAGACCAGCGCTTACCTGTCAAACACACAGTTAAACACAGACATTACATTTTCCCATAGAATGGTAGTCGACCAATCAGAATGCCGTCTACACACTACAACCCAGTAGATATCCAGTCAGGAAGCCACCTACTTTCTAAGCTGGGTGATGGGGAATTTGACATGTCCTGCCACATTTCTTGTGCTACCCAGCTGCCAAGAGCTGGGATTCCAGTCCGTGATGCCCAGTCTTTTAGTACCATTTCACTGGCACTTAAAAGTTCCCACAGTAATGACCTACAGCCCTTTACAATAAACACCCAGAATACCAACACAGATAATATATTAACACAATATAAACACCCAGAATACCAACACAGAGAATATAATAACACAGAGTACAAGCACACAGAAAACAGATATCCAGTACATAAACACCCTGATGTTTGTTTTCTGGGTTTTTGAATTCGGATGTATTTTATTCTGGATATTTGGCTTCAGATTGTTGCATTCTTAGTGTTTGTATTCTAGGTATTTGTGTTGTCTAAATTAGCATTGATTACACAGAATGCATAAAGGAACAATGCAAACACCCACAATAAAAACACAGAAATTAACCACCAAGAAAACAACAACCAGAGTAGAAATAACACAATTACACAGAAGAAAACACACAGAATACAACTCCTGAGGCATCACTTGTTGGACAATAACATCCATTGTGCTCAGCTGGTCAGTTGGTAGCTGAAAATGATGGGAGTTGTAATTTACCTCTTCCTTGAGGGCTGGAGATTGCCTACATCTGAATTAAATTATGTGATTTTACATATTTGTTTACTCTATTATATTATCAGTTTTCATGGCTTTAATGATTGTATGTGTAACAAAATCCTCTGTTTCTTTTGGTGCCAATGCCAACACAGGCTGGAATTATATCTGTCAGTTGTATGTGACAAATATTCCACAATAAATAGGTGTGTGTGCGTGCGTATGTATCTGTGTGTGTGTGTGTATCTGTATGTGTATGTATGAAAACGTATGTGTGTATGACTGTGTGCAAATCTGTGTATGCATCTATGTGTGTTTATGTGTGTGTGGGTGAGTCTATTCCTAACTGCTGTATGTTGGACTCCTACCTAGGTAAGTACTTCTGTCACACACAGTAATTATATAGATACGCCTGACTGCTGTGTGATGGACTCCTACCTAGGTAAGTACTTCTGTTACACACAGTAATTATATAGATACACCTGACTGCTGTGTGATGGACTCCTACCTAGGTAAGTGCTTCTGTTACACACAGTAATTATATAGATACACCTGACTGCTGTGTGATGGACTCCTACCTAGGTAAGTGCTTCTGTTACACACAGTAATTATATAGATATACACCTGACTGCTGTATGATGGACTCCTACCTAGGTAAGTGCTTCTGTTACACACAGTAATTATATAGATACGCCTGACTGCTGTGTGATGGACTCCTACCTAGGTAAGTACTTCTGTTACACACAGTAATTATATAGATACACCTGACTGCTGTGTGATGGACTCCTACCTAGGTAAGTCCTTCTGTTACACGCAGTAATTATATACATACACCTGACTGCTGTGTGATGGACTCCTACCTAGGTAAGTGCTTCTGTTACACACAGTAATTATATAGATACACCTGACTGCTGTGTGATGGACTCCTACCTAGGTAAGTGCTTCTGTTACACACAGTAATTATACAGATACACCTGACTGCTGTGTGATGGACTCCTACCTAGGTAAGTGCTTCTGTTACACACAGTAATTATATAGATACACCTGACTGCTGTGTGATGGACTCCTACCTAGGTAAGTGCTTCTGTTACACACAGTAATTATATAGATACACCTGACTGCTGTATGATGGACTCCTACCTAGGTAAGTGCTTCTGTTACACACAGTAATTATATAGATACACCTGACTGCTGTGTGATGGACTCCTACCTAGGTAAGTGCTTCTGTTACACACAGTAATTATATAGATACACCTGACTGCTGTGTGATGGACTCCTACCTAGGTAAGTGCTTCTGTTACACACAGTAATTATATAGATACACCTGACTGCTGTGTGATGGACTTCTACCTGGGTAAGTACTTCTGTTACACACAGTAATTATATAGATACACCTGACTGCTGTATGATGGACTCCTACCTAGGTAAGTGCTTCTGTTACACACAGTAATTATATATATATACACCTGACTGCTGTGTGATGGACTCCTACCTAGGTAAGTGCTTCTGTTACACACAGTAATTATACAGATACACCTGACTGCTGTGTGATGGACTCCTACCCAGGTAAGTGCTTCTGTTACACACAGTAATTATACAGATACACCTGACTGCTGTATGATGGACTCCTACCTAGGTAAGTGCTTCTGTTACACACAGTAATTATATAGATACCTGACTGCTGTGTGATGGACTCCTACCTAGGTAAGTGCTTCTGTTACACACAGTAATTATATAGATACACCTGACTGCTGTGTGATGGACTCCTACCTAGGTAAGTGCTTCTGTTACACACAGTAATTATATAGATACACCTGACTGCTGTGTGATGGACTCCTACCTAGGTAAGTGCTTCTGTTACACACAGTAATTATATAGATACACCTGACTGCTGTGTGATGGACTCCTACCTAGGTAAGTGCTTCTGTTACACACAGTAATTATATAGATACACCTGACTGCTGTGTGATGGACACCTACCTAGGTAAGTGCTTGTTACACACAGTAATTATATACATACACCTCACTGCTGTGTGATGGACTCCTACCTAGGTAAGTACTTCTGTTACACACAGTAATTATATAGATACACCTGACTGCTGTATGATGGACACCTACCTAGGTAAGTGCTTCTGTTACACACAGTAATTATACAGATACGCCTGACTGCTGTGTGATGGACTCCTACCCAGGTAAGTGCTTCTGTTACACACAGTAATTATACAGATACGCCTGACTGCTGTGTGATGGACTCCTAACTAGGTAAGTGCTTCTGTTACACACAGTAATTATACAGATACACCTGACTGCTGTATGATGGACTCCTACCTAGGTAAGTGCTTCTGTTACACACAGTAATTATACAGATACGCCTGACTGCTGTGTGATGGACTTCTACCTAGGTAAGTGCTTCTGTTACACACAGTAATTATATAGATACACCTGACTGCTGTATGATGGACTCCTACCTAGGTAAGTGCTTCTGTTACACACAGTAATTATATAGATACACCTGACTGCTGTATGATGGACTCCTACCTAGGTAAAGGCTACTTATTCCTGTGGTTTATTTCCATTTCATATCCTGGTCAGTAAATGTCCCATAGAACAGATCTATTAAACTGCAGAATTATGACAGCCAGCAGCCATTTATTACAAGGGAGGAGAAATCAGTCTACATATTTTGGTCTGTAATACCTTTTATTGGACAACAAATATAATTCATACATTTTCTTCAACAGAAATGATTGACCAAAAAACATTTACCTATATTAGACAAAAACAGATACTTACAATATAGTGCAAAGTTACACTGATAGTAAAGGACAGACAGACAGATTGACAGACAAATAATAATGTTAACCCTTTTGGTGTCACAGTGGGTGCCCAATGCAATTCTGTCAGTCAAAGAGTATAGTGAACGTACGCTTTCTGGATAACTAACATGGAGAGCGACATTAACCCTTTACAGACCATGGGTACAGCTACATTGAATTCCCTCTGGTCTTTAACTGGTTAATTGGAGCTTTACTCTAGGAATAAATGGCTTTTAATGTAATGGATTACGTGATCTAGGTAGGTGCCTGTTATCCGGCAGTGAGGTGTATTTTGTATCTGTATTTTCCTGTCCAATGATCTTTATTGAAATCTGTCTCTGCCACCTCCTCACAGCAGACACTGTGCTTCAATAGACCTGAATGGACTGTCAGGGACACAAGTCTGTATCAGAGAGTAGACTGAGCGGGTTAGGAGTGCGCTACAAGAGAAAGAGAGCGAACACCAATAAGGATAACATATATAGATCTAACTGACTGCTGGACACCTGCTTACATAAGTCATTCTGTTACATGAACAAAGCACTAATAATTATTCCTAGCGTAGAATTCCTGCATGTCTGTTAGTTTGTGTTATCTTCTACAGAGTAACTGGTAAAATCTGTATATAAAGATAAAACAGTTTATCTCTTTAAAGACAAGAGGCACATGCAATGACCTGCATACCCTTCTGGTCCTTGAATAGTTAAGAATGTCCTACAAATGACCAACAGACACTTAAAATATTATATATATATATATATATATATATATATATATATATATATATTCGAAACATGGATCAAATAAACTTTTTCACCAAATTTGGAAGTCCTGAGAGTGTGGAAGAAGCGGGCAGCGTGAGAGAGCTTTGACGTTTTAGGGAGTCTTGTGCCTCGGTGCCCTGGTCTCAGCCCTCTATTAACAAGATGCAGAAAAAACAGCCCTAAATGGTACCCTTTTCTTTTGTGTGCTATGAGATGGATAGAAGTCAGAGGTGCTCAACTAGGCTCATGAGCTTGCAGGGTTATGTAAAAGGTCACTGGGCTGTGTCCTGCACCCAGGGTGCAATCTCTTTTAGCTCACAAATGCCATACACAGAGAAGATATATTATGAAGCATATCATACAGGTCCTGCCAAAATGACAGTTTCATCAAGGCTGAAATGTATGTCTGAGGCTAGCTGCTTCCCTTGTTCAGAGAAGAATTGTCTGGTATCTTGTGACTGGACCTGTATGATCTGCTTCAGAATAGTTCTTTTCTGTATATGGCATTTGTGAGCCAAAAGAGATTGCACCCTGGGTACGAGGACACAGTCCCAGTGAGCTTTCCGCATACCCTTACAAGCTCGTGAGTCTAGTTGACCATCTCTGACTTCTATTTGTATGCTATGAGATGGCCATAAAGTAAACATTATTATGAATATATTTATTTTGCAAGATTATAAACTGTGAAGTTAAATTACCTGTACTTTTTATTCTTTATTTTCATCTTAACCTGTTTTTTTTATACTTTTATATCCTTAAAATGTAATCCTTTGAGTGCCAGAGGGGTACACAACACATCACAAAGTCTCTGGCACTCAAAGGATTAACTCCCTAAATCTGTTTCCAGAGAGCTTTCTGTCAAGAACAGTGAAAACTGCTGTGTACACAGACATCACGCCTGCACACCGCTGTGTATACAGACATCACGCCTGCACACCGCTGTGTATACAGACATCACGCCTGCACACCGCTGTGTATACAGACATCACGCCTGCACACCGCTGTGTATACAGACATCACACCTGCACACCGCTGTGTATAAAGACATCACGCCTGCACACCGCTGTGTATACAGACATCACGCCTGCACACCGCTGTGTATACAGACATCACGCCTGCACACCGCTGTGTATAAAGACATCACGCCTGCACACCGCTGTGTATACAGACATCACGCCTGCACACCGCTGTGTATACAGACATCACGCCTGCACACCGCTGTGTATAAAGACATGACGCCTGCACACCACTGTGTATAAAGACATCACGCCTGCACACCGCTGTGTATACAGACATCACGCCTGCACACCGCTGTGTATACAGACATCACGCCTGCACACCGCTGTGTATACAGACATCACGCCTGCACACCGCTGTGTATACAGACATCACGCCTGCACACCGCTGTGTATACAGACATCACGCCTGCACACCGCTGTGTATACAGACATCACGCCTGCACACCGCTGTGTATACAGACATCACGCCTGCACACCGCTGTGTATACAGACATCACGCCTGCACACCGCTGTGTATACAGACATCACGCCTGCACACTGCTGTGTATACAGACATCACGCCTGCACACCGCTGTGTATACAGACATCACGCCTGCACACCGCTGTGTATACAGACATCACGCCTGCACACTGCTGTGTATACAGACATCACGCCTGCACACCGCTGTGTATAAAGACATGACGCCTGCACACCACTGTGTATAAAGACATCACGCCTGCACACCGCTGTGTATACAGACATCACGCCTGCACACCGCTGTGTATACAGACATCACGCCTGCACACCGCTGTGTATACAGACATCACGCCTGCACACCGCTGTGTATACAGACATCACGCCTGCACACCGCTGTGTATACAGACATCACGCCTGCACACCGCTGTGTATACAGACATCATGCCTGCACACCGCTGTGTATACAGACATCACGCCTGCACACCGCTGTGTATACAGACATCACGCCTGCACACCGCTGTGTATACAGACATCACGCCTGCACACTGCTGTGTATACAGACATCACGCCTGCACACCGCTGTGTATACAGACATCACGCCTGCACACCGCTGTGTATACAGACATCACGCCTGCACACCGCTGTGTATACAGACATCACGCCTGCACACCGCTGTGTATACAGACATCACGCCTGCACACCGCTGTGTATACAGACATCACGCCTGCACACTGCTGTGTATACAGACATCACGCCTGCACACCGCTGTGTATACAGACATCACGCCTGCACACCGCTGTGTATACAGACATCATGCCTGCACACCTCTGTGTATAAAGACATCACGCCTTCACACCGCTGTGTATAAAGACATCACGCCTGCACACCGCTGTGTATACAGACATCACGCCTTCACACCGCTGTGTATACAGACATCACGCCTTCACACCGCTGTGTATACAGACATCACGCCTGCACACTACTGTGTATAAAGACATCACGCCTTCACACCGCTGTGTATACAGACATCACGCCTGCACACTACTGTGTATAAAGACATCACGCCTTCACACCGCTGTGTATACAGACATCACACCTGCACACTGCTGTGTATACAGACATCACGCCTTCACACCGCTGTGTATACAGACATCACGCCTGCACACCGCTGTGTATACAGACATCACGCCTGCACACCGCTGTGTATACAGACATCACGCCTGCACACCGCTGTGTATAAAGACATCATGCCTTCACACCGCTGTGTATACAGACATCACGCCTGCACACCGCTGTGTATACAGACATCACGCCTGCACACCGCTGTGTATAAAGACATCACGCCTTCACACCGCTGTGTATACAGACATCACGCCTGCACACCGCTGTGTATACAGACATCACGCCTGCACACTACTGTGTATAAAGACATCACGCCTTCACACCGCTGTGTATAAAGACATCACGCCTGCACACTACTGTGTATAAAGACATCACGCCTTCACACCGCTGTGTATACAGACATCACGCCTGCACACCGCTGTGTATACAGACATCACGCCTGCACACCGCTGTGTATACAGACATCACGCCTGCACACCGCTGTGTATAAAGACATCACGCCTTCACACCGCTGTGTATACAGACATCACGCCTGCACACCGCTGTGTATAAAGACATCACGCCTTCACACCGCTGTGTATACAGACATCACGCCTGCACACTACTGTGTATAAAGACATGACGCCTGCACACCACTGTGTATAAAGACATCACGCCTGCACACTGCTGTGTATACAGACATCACGCCTGCACACCGCTGTGTATAAAGACATCACGCCTTCACACCGCTGTGTATACAGACATCACGCCTGCACACTACTGTGTATAAAGACATGACGCCTGCACACCACTGTGTATAAAGACATCACGCCTGCACACCGCTGTGTATACAGACATCACGCCTGCACACCGCTGTGTATAAAGACATCACGCCTTCACACCGCTGTGTATACAGACATCACGCCTGCACACCGCTGTGTATAAAGACATCACGCCTTCACACCGCTGTGTATACAGACATCACGCCTGCACACCGCTGTGTATAAAGACATGACGCCTGCACACCACTGTGTATAAAGACATCACGCCTGCACACCGCTGTGTATAAAGACATCACGCCTGCACACTACTGTGTATACAGACATCACGCCTGCACACTACTGTGTATAAAGACATCACGCCTGCACACTACTGTGTATAAAGACATGACGCCTGCACACCACTGTGTATAAAGACATCACGCCTGCACACTGCTGTGTATACAGACATCACGCCTGCACACCGCTGTGTATACAGACATCACGCCTGCACACCGCTGTGTATACAGACATCACGCCTGCACACCGCTGTGTATAAAGACATCACGCCTTCACACCGCTGTGTATACAGACATCACGCCTGCACACCGCTGTGTATAAAGACATCACGCCTTCACACCGCTGTGTATACAGACATCACGCCTGCACACCGCTGTGTATACAGACATCACGCCTGCACACCGCTGTGTATAAAGACATCACGCCTGCACACTACTGTGTATACAGACATCACGCCTGCACACTACTGTGTATAAAGACATCACGCCTGCACACTACTGTGTATAAAGACATGACGCCTGCACACCACTGTGTATAAAGACATCACGCCTGCACACTGCTGTGTATACAGACATCACGCCTGCACACCGCTGTGTATACAGACATCACGCCTGCACACTGCTGTGTATACAGACATCACGCCTGCACACCGCTGTGTATAAAGACATCACGCCTGCACACTACTGTGTATACAGACATCACGCCTGCACACTGCTGTGTATACAGACATCACGCCTGCACACCGCTGTGTATAAAGACATCACGCCTGCACACCGCTGTGTATAAAGACATCACGCCTGCACACCGCTGTGTATAAAGACATCACGCCTGCACACCGCTGTGTATACAGACATCACGCCTGCACACTGCTGTGTATACAGACATCACGCCTGCACACTGCTGTGTATACAGACATCACACCTGCACACCTCTGTGTATACAGACATCACGCCTTCACACCGCTGTGTATAAAGACATCACGCCTGCACACCGCTGTGTATAAAGACATCACGCCTGCACACCGCTGAGTATACAGACATCACGCCTGCACACCGCTGTGTATAAAGACATCACGCCTTCACACCGCTGTGTATAAAGAATCACGCCTGCACACCGCTGTGTATAAAGACATCACGCCTGCACACCGCTGTGTATAAAGACATCACGCCTGCACACCGCTGTGTATAAAGACATCACGCCTGCACACCGCTGTGTATACAGACATCACGCCTGCACACCGCTGTGTATAAAGACATCACGCCTTCACACCGCTGTGTATACAGACATCACACCTGCACACCGCTGTGTATAAAGACATCACACCTGCACACCGCTGTGTATACAGACATCACGCCTGCACACCGCTGTGTATAAAGACATGACGCCTGCACACCGCTGTGTATAAAGACATCACGCCTGCACACCGCTGTGTATAAAGACATCACGCCTGCACACCGCTGTGTATAAAGACATCACGCCTTCACACCGCTGTGTATAAAGACATCACGCCTGCACACCACTGTGTATACAGACATCACGCCTGCACACCGCTGTGTATAAAGACATCATGCCTGCACACCGCTGTGTATAAAGACATCACGCCTGCACACCGCTGTGTATAAAGACATGACGCCTGCACACCGCTGTGTATAAAGACATCACGCCTTCACACCGCTGTGTATACAGACATCACTCCCGCACACAGCTGTATATACAGACATCACTCCCGCACACCTCTGTGTATACAGACATCACGCCTGCACACCACTGTGTATACAGACATCACTCCCGCACACCACTGTATATACAGACATCATGCCCGGATATCTGCAGTCTTGTTTTGCTTGTTGTGAGGACAAATGTCGGTTCCTGGTTGCTGTTTGAGTGACGTTTCCAATGGATCATTTTCTTCGGTTAATTCCATATGAAAGAAGAGACTGCATCCCAGTTCTATAGGGATTGTGGGAGTGGTCAACTGGGGGAGGAGTATGATGGTTTCAGTTCTTTTTTGCCTGTTTGTAACAATAAAGTCTTCTTTGCTGCTGAGTGGAGCAGTGGAGAAGGATTATAGCATAATATGAAACCTCTGTGTCTTTAATAAAATTCCTACTTTCTGTCACAATTGTTAGGAAAATACATACACCTGACTGCTGCATGATGGACTCCTACCTAGGTAAGTGCCTTTGTTACACACAGTAATTATATAGATACACCTGACTGCTGTGTGATGGACTCCTACCTAGGTAAGTGCCTTTGTTACACACAGTTATTATATAGATACACCTGCCTGCTGTATTATGGACTCCTACCTAGGTAAGTGCTTCTGTTACACACAGTAATTATATAGATACAACTGACTGGTGTGTGATGGACTCCTACCTAGGTAAGTGCTTCTGTTACACACAGTAATTATATAGATACACCTGACTGCTGTGTGATGGACTCCTACCTAGGTAAGTGCTTCTGTTACACACAGTAATTATATAGATACACCTGACTGCTGTGTGATGGACTCCTACCTAGGTAAGTGCTTCTGTTACACACAGTAATTATATAGATACACCTGACTGCTGTGTGATGGACTACTGCTGTGTGATGGACTCCTACTTAGGTAAGTGCTTCTGTTACACACAGTAATTATATAGATACGCATGACTGCTGTGTGATGGACTCCTACCTAGGTAAGTGCTTCTGTTACACACAGTAATTATATAGATACACTGACTGCTGTGTGATGGACTGCTACCTAGGTAAGTGTTTCTGTTAAACACAGTAATTATATAGACACACCTGACTGCTGTGTGATGGACTCCTACCTAGGTAAGTGCTTCTGTTACACACAGCAATTATATAGACACACCTGACTGCTGTGTGATGGACTCCTACCTAGGTAAGTGCTTCTGTTACACACAGTAATTATATAGATACACCTGACTGCTGTGTGATGGACTCCTACCTAGGTAAGTGCTTCTGTCACACACAGTAATTATATAGATATACACCTGACTGCTGTGTGATGGACTCCTACCTAGGTAAGTGCTTCTGTTACACACAGTAATTATATAGGCACACCTGACTGCTGTGTGATGGACTCCTACCTAGGTAAGTGCTTCTGTTACACACAGTAATTATATAGGCACACCTGACTTGTCCCGTTTCACTCCTCCCATTTGCATCTAAGCTCTTGGAACGCCTTGTATTCTCACGCTTAATTTATTTCTCAATTCCAGCTCTCTTCTTTACCCTTTACACTCAGGTAACCATTCCAACTACTCCACACAGACAGCCCTAACAAAGATGACTAATGTCCTACACACAGGACAGGATGAAGGACAATTCAGTAATCCTACTAGATCTATCTGCTGCCTTTCACACTGTTAACCACACACTCCTACTGGACACACTGCACACCTTTGGCATCCGTGACACACCTCTAGAATCGATTTCCGCCTATCTCTCTAATCGTACTTTCAGTGTTTCTTTTGGTAATACTTTCTCTTCTCCCCATGACCTCAGTAGGTGTACCTCAGGGATCAGTCCTGGGACCACTTATCTTTTCCCTCTACAGCCTCTTGTAACGGAGCGCCTTGTATCTGCTGGGTACCTCCGTTTAAATGATTCCCGCTCTGCCAGGATATCCCCCCGATAGTAAGACAGGCCCCTTGGTTCCAAACATCAGCCGAGACTTGATGAAGGATAACACACGCACTTTATTGAACATGAACTCAGCTCTTTTAAAGGCTGGTAATAACATTAGCCCATAGGGCGGTATAAAACATACAATGGGTTGCAACATCTAAATCAACATCATACCAAAGAGCAGACCTGATCACATTAACTTACACAATGGACTAGACAATCTAACAAAGGGCTAGGGGCTGGAATACACATGCTGAACAATGGTCCCCTGGGTGGAAGCATCTTTTGCCAGGGTTTGAATATTCCGCTTCAAATCCTGGCCAATCCTGAACTCTCATTGCAGGGACCAATCGTGACCTTGAACGTCACATCAGCCACTATCCTATCAGGGCTTCCGGGAAGAAAACCTATCGACCAATCCCGAGGTCGCCTACTTTTCCCTAGGTTAAGTCTATGTGGGATCTTTAACTGCGGCACCCAGGGTCTTTGTAGGTCAGGATGGTGTCTACCTGCCCAGTCACACAGTGTACGAGCGTTTGTCGACAATATGGGGCTGCACAGGGAGACACCTAGTGGTTGTCGATAGTATTGTAGTGAAATACATCTTTTCATATTTCCCCCTGCGCCTGTAGTCCCTTTAAACCGGCGACCAATCCGAGAAGGGCCTACTTTTCCCCATGTTAAGTTAATGGTGGCTCTTTAACTCGGACTGGCCAATCAGTAATCAGCTGCCTTTACAAATCATGGCGGTTTTTCTACAGTCTTTAAACCTCTATTGTGACACCTCTCACTTGGTGACTTTATCTCATCTCTTGGGTTTAAGATGGCACTCTAATCTATCTATCTTTCCTGACCTCACTCCCGCTGTGCAGTCTCGAGTCACTCAATGTCTCATATCTATTTCACCAGACACCTTCCCTCTCATCTCCTCTTGAAACCCCTTAATTGGCTTCCTATAAAGTATTGTATTTCTTACAAAATTCTCCTCCTCTCCTGTAAGTCTCTCTGCTCCTCAGCACCCTCTTACATTTCTGCTCTTATCTCCCGCTACACCCCTTCCCGTCTCCTACGGTCTTCCTGTCCTCTCCCTACACAACGCCAGCCATCTCTCGGCTACAAGCTTTCTCACTGGCTGCCCCTCGACTTTGGAATGTCCTCCCTATTACCATTCACCAATCATCCACACTCATCACTTTCAAGCATCTCCTCAGTAACAATAACCACTGACAGCCACATCAGAATCCTTCTCCACCACCTTCTCTAAGCCTTGTACTTGCACTTATGATCCTCCTCCTACTGTCTCTGTATGATGTCATGATTTCTAATTAGATTGTAAGCTCTTTGGGGCAAGGTCCCATTCCCTGTGTATGATTCCCTTTGCTGCACTTTTCCCCACAAATAATGCAATGATTACACTTTATCCTGATGCTCTTAACCCAGTTCTCTATTTTTGTATTGTATTATTACAACTTCTGTAAAGCGCTGTGTACATGTATGGTGCTATATAAATAAAGATACATACATACACTGTAAAGCGATATGTACACATGTATGGAGCTATATAAATAAAGATACGTACATGCATACCCTGTAAAGCGCTGTGTACATGTATGGTGTTATATAAATAAAGATACATACATACACTGTAAAGCACTGTGTACATGTATGGCGCTATATAAATAAAGATGCATACATACATACACTGTAAAGTGCTGTGTACATGTATGGCGTTATATAAATAAAGATACATACATACATACAGTGTAAAGCGCTGTGTACATGTATGGCGCTATATAAATACAGATACATACACTGTAAAGCGCTGTGTACATGTATGGTGCTATATAAATAAAGATACATACATACACTGTAAAGCGATATGTACACATGTATGGCGCTATATAAATAAAGATACATACATACATACAGTGTAAAGCGCTGTGTACATGTATGGTGCTATATAAATAAAGATACATACATACATTGTAAAGGGCTGTGTACATGTATGGTGCTATATAAATAAAGGTACATACATACATAAAGTGTAAAGAGCTGTGTACATGTATGGCGCTATATAAATAAAGATACATACATACATACATACATACACTGTAAAGCGCTGTGTACATGTATGGCGCTATATAAATAAAGATACTTACAGACACTGTGAAGCGCTGTGTACATGTATGGCGCTATATAAATAAAGATACATACATACACTGTAAAGCGCTGTGTACATGTACGGCGCTATATAAATAAAGATATTTACAGATACTGTGAAGCGCTGTGTGCATGTATGGCGCTATATACATAAAGATACATACATACACTGTAAAGCGCTGTGTACATGTATGGCGCTATATAAATAAAGATACATACATACACTGTAAAGCGCTGTGTACATGTATGGCGCTATATAAATAAAGATACATACATACACTGTAAAGCGCTGTGTACATGTATGGCGCTATATAAATAAAGATACTTACAGACACTATGAAGCGCTGTGTACATTTATGGCGCTATATAAATAAAGATACATACATACACTGTAAAGCGCTGTGTACATGTACGGCGCTATATAAATAAAGATATTTACAGATACTGTGAAACGCTGTGTACATGTATGGCGCTATATACATAAAGATACATACATACACTGTAAAACGCTGTGTACATGTATGGCGCTATATAAATAAAGATACATACATACACTGTAAAGCGCTGTGTACATGTATGGCGCTATATAAATAAAGATACATACATACACTGTAAAGCGCTATGTATGTGTATGGCGCTATATAAATAAAGATACTTACATACACTGTAAAGAGCTGTGTACATGTATGGTGCTATATAAATAAAGATACATACATACACTGTAAAGCGATGTGTACATGTATGGTGTTATATAAAGATAGATAAACACACTGTAAATAAAGATATATACATACACTGTAAAGCGCTGTGCACATGTATGGCGTTATATAAATACAGATACATACACTGTAAAGCGATGTGTACACGTATGGCGCTATATAAATAAAGATACATACATACACTGTAAAGCGATGTGTACATGTATGGCGCTATATAAATAAAGATACATACATACAGTGTAAAGCGCTGTGTACATGTATGGCGCTATATAAATAAAGATACATACATACAGTGTAAAGGGCTGTGTACATGTATGGCGCTATATAAATAAAGATACATACATACACTGCAAAGCGCTGTGTACATGTATGGCGCTATATAAATACAGATACATACACTGTAAAGCGCTGTGTACATGTATGGTGCTATATAAATAAAGATACATACATACACTGTAAAGCGATATGTACACATGTATGGCGCTATATAAATAAAGATACATACATACATACAGTGTAAAGCGCTGTGTACATGTATGGTGCTATATAAATAAAGATACATACATACATTGTAAAGGGCTGTGTACATGTATGGTGCTATATAAATAAAGGTACATACATACATAAAGTGTAAAGAGCTGTGTACATGTATGGCGCTATATAAATAAAGATACATACATACATACATACATACACTGTAAAGCGCTGTGTACATGTATGGCGCTATATAAATAAAGATACTTACAGACACTGTGAAGCGCTGTGTACATGTATGGCGCTATATAAATAAAGATACATACATACACTGTAAAGCGCTGTGTACATGTACGGCGCTATATAAATAAAGATATTTACAGATACTGTGAAGCGCTGTGTGCATGTATGGCGCTATATACATAAAGATACATACATACACTGTAAAGCGCTGTGTACATGTATGGCGCTATATAAATAAAGATACATACATACACTGTAAAGCGCTGTGTACATGTATGGCGCTATATAAATAAAGATACATACATACACTGTAAAGCGCTGTGTACATGTATGGCGCTATATAAATAAAGATACTTACAGACACTATGAAGCGCTGTGTACATTTATGGCGCTATATAAATAAAGATACATACATACACTGTAAAGCGCTGTGTACATGTACGGCGCTATATAAATAAAGATATTTACAGATACTGTGAAGCGCTGTGTACATGTATGGCGCTATATACATAAAGATACATACATACACTGTAAAACGCTGTGTACATGTATGGCGCTATATAAATAAAGATACATACATACACTGTAAAGCGCTGTGTACATGTATGGCGCTATATAAATAAAGATACATACATACACTGTAAAGCGCTATGTATGTGTATGGCGCTATATAAATAAAGATACTTACATACACTGTAAAGAGCTGTGTACATGTATGGTGCTATATAAATAAAGATACATACATACACTGTAAAGCGATGTGTACATGTATGGTGTTATATAAAGATAGATAAACACACTGTAAATAAAGATATATACATACACTGTAAAGCGCTGTGCACATGTATGGCGTTATATAAATACAGATACATACACTGTAAAGCGATGTGTACACGTATGGCGCTATATAAATAAAGATACATACATACACTGTAAAGCGATGTGTACATGTATGGCGCTATATAAATAAAGATACATACATACAGTGTAAAGCGCTGTGTACATGTATGGCGCTATATAAATAAAGATACATACATACAGTGTAAAGGGCTGTGTACATGTATGGCGCTATATAAATAAAGATACATACATACACTGCAAAGCGCTGTGTACATGTATGACGCTATATAAATAAAGATACATACATACACTGTAAAGAGCTGTGTACAGGTATGGCACTATATAAATAAAGATACATACATACACTGTAAAGAGCTGTGTACAGGTATGGCGCTATATAAATAAAGATACATACATACACTGCAAAGCGCTGTGTACATGTATGACGCTATATAAATAAAGATACATACATACACTGCAAAGCGCTGTGTACATGTATGACGCTATATAAATAAAGATACACACATACACTGTAAAGTGCTATGTACGTGTATGGCGCTATATAAAGATACATACATATATATACTGTAAAGCGCCGTGTACATGTATGGTGCTATATAAATAAAGATACATACATACACTGTAAATCGCTGTGTACGTGTGTGGCGCTATATAAATAAAGATATGTACATACACTGTAAAGCTCTGTGTACATGTATGGTGCTATATAAATAAAGATACATACATACACTGTAAAGTGCTGTGTACATGTATGGCGCTTTATAAATAAAAATACATACATACACTGTAAAGAGCTGTGTACGTGTATGGCGCTATATAAATAAAGATACATACATACACTGTAAAGTGCTGTGTACATGTATGGCGCTTTATAAATAAAAATACATACATACACTGTAAAGAGCTGTGTACGTGTATGGCGCTATATAAATAAAGATACATACATACAATGTAAAGCGCTGTGTACATGTATGGCACTATATAAATAAAGATACATACATACATACACTGTAATGCGCTATGTACATTTATGGCACTATATAAATAAAGATACATACATACATACACTGTAGAGCGCTGTGTACATGTATGGTGCTATATAAATAAAGATACATACACTATAAAGAGCTGTGTATATGTATGGTGCTATATAAAGATACATACATACATACACTGTAAAGCGCTGTGTACATTTATGGTGCTATATAAATAAAGATACATACACACACTATAAAGCGCTGTGTTCATGTATGGTGTTATATAAATAATGATACATACATACACTGTAAAGAGCTGTGTACACGTATGGTGTTATATAAATAAAGATACATACATACACTGTAAAGCTCTGTGTACATGTATGGGGCTATATAAATAAAGATACATACATACATACACTGTAAAGCTCTGTGTACGTTTATGGCGCTATATAAATAAAGATACATACACTGTAAAGCTCTGTGTACACGTATGGTGCTATATAAATAAAGATAAATACATACACTGTTAAGAGCTGTGTACACGTATGGTGCTATATAAATAAAGATACATACACTGTAAAGTGCTGTGTACATGTATGGCGCTATATAAATAAAGATACATACATACATACACTGTAAAGCGCTGTGTACATTTATGGCGCTATATAAATAAAGATACATATATACATACACTGTAAAGCTCTGTGTACATGTATGGCGCTATATAAATAAAGATACATACATACATACACTGTAAAGCTCTGTGTACATGTATGGCGCTATATAAATAAAGATACATATATACATACACTGTAAAGCTCTGTGTACATGTATGGCGCTATATAAATAAAGATACATACATACACTGTAAAGAGCTGTGTACACGTATGGCACTATATAAATAAAGATACATACATACAGTGTAAAGACCTGTGTACACGTATGGTGCTATATAAATAAAGATACATACATTGTAAAGCGCTGTGTACATGTATGGCGCTTTATAAATAAAAATACATACATACACTGTAAAGAGCTGTGTACGTGTATGGCGCTATATAAATAAAGATACATACACACACTGTAAAGCGCTGTGTACATGTATGGCGCTATATAAATAAAGATACATACATATACTGTAAAGTTCTGTGTACACGTATGGCGCTATATAAATAAAGATACAAACATACACTGTAAAGATCTGTATACATGTATGGCGCTATATAAATAAAGATACATACATACATACACTGTAATGCGCTATGTACATTTATGGCGCTATATAAATAAAGATACATACATACACTGTAAAGCGCTGTGTACATGTATGGTGCTATATAAATAAAGATACATACACTATAAAGAGCTGTGTATATGTATGGTGCTATATAAAGATACATACATACATACACTGTAAAGCGCTGTGTACATTTATGGCACTATATAAATAAAGATACATACACACACTATAAAGCGCTGTGTTCATGTATGGTGTTATATAAATAATGATACATAACATACACTGTAAAGAGCTGTGTACACGTATGGTGTTATATAAATAAAGATACATACATACACTGTAAAGCTCTGTGTACATGTATGGGGCTATATAAATAAAGATACATACATACATACACTGTAAAGCTCTGTGTACGTTTATGGCGATATATAAATAAAGATAAATACATACACTGTTAAGAGCTGTGTACACGTATGGTGCTATATAAATAAAGATACATACACTGTAAAGCGCTGTGTACATGTATGGCGCTATATAAATAAAGATACATACATACATACAGTGTAAAGTGCTGTGTACATGTATGAAGCTATATAAATAAAGATACATACATACATACACTGTAAAGCGCTGTGTACATGTATGGAGCTATATAAATAAAGATACATACATACATACACTGTAAAGCGCTGTGTACATGTATGGCGCTATATAAATAAAGATACATACACTGTAAAGCGCTGTGTACACGTATGACGCTATTTAAATAAAGATACATACATACACTGTAAAGAGCTGTGTACACGTATGGTGCTATATAAATAAAGATACATATACTGTAAAGCACTGTGTACATGTATGGCGCTATATAAATAAAGATACATACATACACTGTAAAGCGCTGTGTACATGTATGGCGCTATATAAATAAAGATACATACATACATACACTGTAAAGCGCTGTGTACATTTATGGCACTATATAAATAAAGATACATACATACATACACTGTAAAGCTCTGTGTACATGTATGGCGCTATATAAATAAAGATACATACATACATACACTGTAAAGCTCTGTGTACATGTATGGCGCTATATAAATAAAGATACATACATACACTGTAAAGAGCTGTGTACACGTATGGCACTATATAAATAAAGATACATACATACAGTGTAAAGAGCTGTGTACACGTATGGTGCTATATAAATAAAGATACATACATTGTAAAGCGCTGTGTACATGTATGGCGCTATATAAATAAAGATACATACATACATACAGTGTAAAGTGCTGTGTACATGTATGGTGCTATATAAATAAAGATACATACATACATACATACAGTGTAAAGCGCTGTGTACATGTATGACGCTATATAAATAAAGATACATATATACACTGTAAAGCGATGTGTACACGTATGGTGCTATATAAATAAAGATACATACATACACTGTACAGCGATGTGTACACGTATGGTGCTATATAAATAAAGATACATACTTACATACACTGTAAAGCGCTGTGCACTTGTATGACGCTATATAAATAAAGATACATACATACATACACACACTGTAAAGAGCTGTGTACATGTATGAAGCTATATAAATAAAGATACATACATACACTGTAAAGCGATGTGTACATGTATGGTGCTATATAAATAAAGATACATACATACACTGTAAAGCGCTGTGCACTTGTATGACGCTATATAAATAAAGATACATACACTGTAAAGAGCTGTGTACATGTATGGCGCTATATAAATAAAGATACATACATACACTGTAAAGAGCTGTGTACATGTATGACGCTATATAAATAAAGATACATACACTGTAAAGAGCTGTGTACATGTATGGCGCTATATAAATAAAGATACATACATACACTGTAAAGAGCTGTGTACATGTATGGCGCTATATAAATAAAGATACATACACTGTAAAGAGCTGTGTACATGTATGGCACTATATAAATAAAGATACATACATACACTGTACAGCGATGTGTACATGTATGACGCTATATAAATAAAGATACATATATACACTGTAAAGCGATGTGTACACGTATGGTGCTATATAAATAAAGATACATACTTACATACACTGTAAAGCGCTGTGCACTTGTATGACGCTATATAAATAAAGATACATACATACATACACACACTGTAAAGAGCTGTGTACATGTATGACGCTATATAAATAAAGATACATACATACAGTGTAAAGCGATGTGTACATGTATGGTGCTATATAAATAAAGATACATACATACACTGTAAAGTGCTGTGCACTTGTATGACGCTATATAAATAAAGATACATACACTGTAAAGAGCTGTGTACATGTATGGCGCTATATAAATAAAGATACATACATACACTGTAAAGAGCTGTGTACATGTATGACGCTATATAAATAAAGATACATACACTGTAAAGAGCTGTGTACATGTATGGCGCTATATAAATAAAGATACATACATACACTGTAAAGAGCTGTGTACATGTATGGCGCTATATAAATAAAGATACATACACTGTAAAGAGCTGTGTACATGTATGGCACTATATAAATAAAGATACATACATACACTGTAAAGCGATGTGTACATGTATGGCGCTATATAAATAAAGATACATACATACATACATACATACACTGTAAAGCGCTGTGTACATGTATGGCGCTATATAAATAAAGATACATACATACACTGTAAAGCGCTGTGTACATGTATGGCGCTATATAAATAAAGATACATACATACACTGTAAAGCGCTGTGTACATGTATGGCGCTATATAAATAAAGATACATACATACATACACTGTAAAGCGCTGTGTACATGTATGGCGCTATATAAATAAAGATACATACATACACTGTAAAGCGATGTGTACATGTATGGTGCTATATAAATAAAGATACATACATACACTGTAAAGCGCTGTGTACATGTATGGCGTTATATAAATACAGATACATACATACACTGTAAAGCGCTGTGCACTTGTATGACGCTATATAAATAAAGATACATACACTGTAAAGAGCTGTGTACATGTATGGTGCTATATAAATAAAGATACATACACACACTGTAAAGAGCTGTGTACATGTATGACGCTATATAAATAAAGATACATACTTACACTGTAAAGCGATGTGTACACTATGGTGCTATATAAATAAAGATACATACACTGTAAAGCGCTGTGTACATGTATGGCGCTATATAAATAAAGATACATACATACACTGTAAAGAGCTGTGTACATGTATGACGCTATATAAATAAAGATACATACACTGTAAAGAGCTGTGTACATGTATGGCGCTATATAAATAAAGATACATACACTGTAAAGAGCTGTGTACATGTATGGCACTATATAAATAAAGATACATACATACACTGTAAAGCGATGTGTACATGTATGGCACTATATAAATAAAGATACATACATACATACATACACTGTAAAGCGCTGTGTACATGTATGGCGCTATATAAATAAAGATACATACATACACTGTAAAGCGCTGTGTACATGTATGGCGCTATATAAATAAAGATACATACATACATACACTGTAAAGCGCTGTGTACATGTATGGCGCTATATAAATAAAGATACATACATACACTGTAAAGCGCTGTGTACATGTATGGTGCTATATAAATAAAGATACATACATACACTCTAAAGCGCTGTGTACATGTATGGCGTTATATAAATACAGATACATACATACACTGTAAAGCGCTGTGCACTTGTATGACGCTATATAAATAAAGATACATACACTGTAAAGAGCTGTGTATATGTATGGTGCTATATAAATAAAGATACATACACACACTGTAAAGAGCTGTGTACATGTATGGCGCTATATAAATAAAGATACATACATACATACACTGTAAAGCGCTGTGTACATGTATAGCGCTATATAAATAAAGATACATACATACACTGTAAAGCGCTGTGTACATGTATGGCACTATATAAATAAAGATACATACATACACTGTAAAGCACTGTGTACATGTATAGCACTATATAAATAAAGATACATACATACACTGTAAAGCACTGTGTACATTTATGGCACTAAATAAATAAAGATACATTTAAACCAACAGAAATATGGAGAATTGTTATGACTCCTCTACAGTACAATTGATTTGCATCAAAATTGTGATGCTCAGAACATCAGTCACATTAAGAGCTACTAATTCCTGTACAGATCGTTTCCGTTTAACCCTAGGAGTGCCAGGGTAAGCAGCATGTTTGCTGCAAGTTCTAGTGGAATCCATTTTAAAGACGAGTGACATTTCATTGCTTTCCAGTAAAAGACTAAAATAAACCAATGTCCCTCTTCTTTTCCTCCTGTACAATCCGAGGAGCATTACGTCCGTCTGACTGCGGCGTTCACAATGTTCCCCCTGACGTTACCCAGAACATCAATATTAATATATTTCTAAAAAATAAATAACATCCATCATCTGCAAAAAAATGATTATCTGCAACAAAAATAATACATATTCACTAGTGCAACATTTGTCAAGGGGCCTTATTATTAAAAGTGGAGTAATTCTGGAGCAAACCAACTGCAGCGTAGGGGAGGATTTAAAAAAAAAATCCCATTTAAATGGGGCTTTTAACCCATTGAATGTTAGAGAGGTCTCCAATCCATTGGGAAGTAATGCGTTGGAAACCTTTCTAGAATTCAAGGGGTTAAAATTACCATTTAAATCAATGGCAAAATCTGGTGTGCCCCCAAATCCCTCCACTTTCATTTCGAACATACGGCCCAAAATCTTCCTCCATTCTCTTTAGATGGTACAAGGCGCCGCTGTCAATAAGAAGAAAGCTGGGTGTGATTCCACGGCAAACCAACTACACTAACAATGTCAGTAATTTAATTGGGCCTGTTATTCCACATTTATATCTATGGGAATTTGGGGTATCTTTATCTGCCCCCTTGTGGTACAGTTGCTGTGTTCCAGAATTGGACTTCTTTGGTTTTATTGACTACGACCTATGATCTGACATAAGCATTGACCTTCTCCGTGCTGTGTCCAGTTCATGTCTCCCATGTCAATGAATGGATGCCCCAAGCACATTGGGGGAGATTCACTAAACGGTGATAAAGAGGAGATGATCTCTACAATTTCTCATTTCTCCAATTCCTATGTTATTCTAAGGAGCCTGTGCACTAAGATCTCTCCAACTTTGGAGAATAACATTGAAACTGGAGAAGTGATTAACTGGAGAAGTCATCTCCACTTTTCACCTCTTTATTACCGCTTAGTGAATCTCCCCCAGTATTACATTCACTACCGTTTTGTGCAAAAAGGTATAAAATGTTTGTTTTGGAATCGCATGCAGGACGATGTTCCTCAGACGATGCACGTGTTTTGGATACAGGCAACGGCAAGAACATAACAGATGACTTTGTCGAAGACGTTGACTTAATTGTGTAAAATGAAACAGTGAAACTGATGTGTTCGGAGAAAAGGAATGGGAACAATTTTGGAGCAAAGTAGGTGCATCATAGTGGCAAGTAAAAATTATGAAAATTCCCAGTGATTTAAAAGTGGCTTTAAACCTCCTGAATGCTTAAGAGGTCTCTGTTCATTACCTCTCAGTGTGTTAGAAACGTTCTAACATTCAAGTGGTTGAAATCAGTGGGAGTTTTTATTTGACACTATGGTGCAGTTGGTTTGTCCATAATTACGCCCATAATTACATCAGACTCCCCAGGATGCTGCTCTTGCCGAGTCATCTCTCCTCCTCTCAATAGGAAGTCTCCCTGGTGATTTGGGTGGAGAACGTGTGGCTGGTGCTGGAAATGCTGTTGGATTTCCTGGTAAACTTTGGGCGCTTCTTCTTCCTTCTCCAAGGCGGACATAAAAAACCAAGTGTGGAGATGAAGATCTGGCGGAAATTGGCTGATACCAGGTTGTAGAGGATGGGATTGATGGTGGAGCTAACGTAGAACAAGACGTTGGTCATCATGTAGAAGTAATGATAGAAATCGTGCAGCTCACTGCGGACACAGGAAGAGCAAAGTAGTGAGAGTTAATGAGCAAAACCTGGAGCTGGACAATGGGCAACACTTACTGAGACAATATAAAGGGACAGAAACTGTTTATTGTGACTTTACATATTCCAAATGAGGATAATGTGTAAAGTCACTGAAGCCATTAAAGTTAATCAAATGCTAATAAACATGTTCATTGCTTCTAAGAAAGTCATCAATGCTAATAACGTGTTTCAGGCATGTGAAGTTGCATGGACTTCAATGTAAATTTTACACACAAAGCAAATATTTCTAGCTCATCAACAAAAATCCAGTTTTAGATAAATGTATTAAAAAATAAAGAGCTTTTCCTATTTGCCCTGTGATGTTCAGGTGCAATTTTACAAAGTAAACCCCTTAGTCAGGGCAACATGAACTTTCACCTAAGCAAGTTTAGTTTTTGGGTTTACACTTCCTTTAATTATCTCTGTCTCTCTTATACATGTATTGTGTTCTAATGGGATCATCCTATCTCGCTCCCCAAATACATTCCTCTGGCTCCAATAATTTAAACCTGTTCTTCTGCTACCAGTCAATTACTTGTTCCCTCTTTGGTTCCCGTTTCTGTGGTCTCTTAGTACCAGTGTATTTATTGGTCTGTTAGTGTCAGTGTATGATGGTGCTGGGTCCAGTCACTCAACTGTTGGCTTGTTAGTGTCTGTGTATGATGGTGCTGGGTCCAGTCACTCAACTGTTGGCTTGTTAGTGTCTGTGTATGATGGTGCTGGGTCCAGTCACTCAACTGTTGGCTTGTTAGTGTCTGTGTATGATGGTGCTGGGTCCAGTCACTCAACTGTTGGCTTGTTAGTGTCTGTGTATGATGGTGCTGGGTCCAGTCACTCAACTGTTGGCTTGTTAGTGTCTGTGTATGATGGTGCTGGGTCCAGTCACACAGCTGTTGGCCTGTTAGTGTCTGTGTATGATGGTGCTGGGTCCAGTCACACAACTGTTGGCTTGTTAGTGTCAGTGTATGATGGTGCTGGGTCCAGTCACACAACTGTTGGCCTGTTACTGTCAGTGTATGATGGTGCTGGGTCCAGTCACACAACTGTTGGCCTGTTACTGTCAGTGTATGAAGGTGCTGGGTCCAGTCACACAACTGTTGGCCTGTTAGTGTCAGTGTATGATGGTACGGAGTCCAGTCACACAACTGTTGGCCTGTTACTGTCAGTGTATGAAGGTGCTGGGTCCAGTCACACAACTGTTGGCCTGTTAGTGTCAGTGTATGATGGTACTGGGTCCAGTCACACAACTGTTGGCTTGTTAGTGTCTGTGTATGATGGTGCTGGGTCCAGTCACTCAACTGTTGGCTTGTTAGTGTCTGTGTATGAAGGTGCTGGGTCCAGTCACTCAACTGTTGGCCTGTTAGTGTCTGTGTATGATGGTGCGGGGTCCAGTCACTCAACTGTTGGCTTGTTAGTGTCTGTGTATGATGGTGCTGGGTCCAGTCACACGACTGTTGGCTTGTTAGTGTCTGTGTATGATGTTGCTAGGTCCAGTCACACAACTGTTGGCCTGTTAGTGTCAGTGTATGATGGTACGGAGTCCAGTCACACAACTGTTGGCCTGTTACTGTCAGTGTATGAAGGTGCTGGGTCCAGTCACACAACTGTTGGCCTGTTAGTGTCAGTGTATGATGATACTGGGTCCAGTCACACAACTGTTGGCTTGTTAGTGTCTGTGTATGATGGTGTTGGGTCCAGTCACACAACTGTTGGCCTGTTAGTGTCAGTGTATGATGGTGCTGGGTCCAGTCACTAAACTGTTGGCTTGTTAGTGTCTGTGTATGATGGTGCTGGGTCCAGTCACTCAACTGTTGGCTTGTTAGTGTCTGTGTATGATGGTGCTGGGTCCAGTCACTCAACTGTTGGCCTGTTACTGTCAGTGTATGAAGGTGCTGGGTCCAGTCACACAACTGTTGGCCTGTTAGTGTCAGTGTATGATGATACTGGGTCCAGTCACACAACTGTTGGCTTGTTAGTGTCTGTGTATGATGGTGTTGGGTCCAGTCACACAACTGTTGGCCTGTTAGTGTCAGTGTATGATGGTGCTGGGTCCAGTCACTAAACTGTTGGCTTGTTAGTGTCTGTGTATGATGGTGCTGGGTCCAGTCACTCAACTGTTGGCTTGTTAGTGTCTGTGTATGATGGTGTTGGGTCCAGTCACACAACTGTTGGCTTGTCAGTGTCTGTGTATGATGGTGTTGGGTCCAGTCACACAACTGTTGTCTTGTCATTGTCTGTGTATGATGGTGTTGGGTCCAGTCACACAACTGTTGGCCTGTTAGTGTCAATGTATGATAGTACTGGGTCCAGTCATACATTAGTTAGCCTGTTATTGTCAGTGTATGAAAGTGTTGGGTCCAGTCATACATCAGTTAGCCTGTTATTGTCAGTGTATGAAAGTGCTGGGTCCAGTCATACATCAGTTAGCCTGTTATTGTCAGTGTATGAAAGTGTTGGGTCCAGTCATACATCAGTTAGCCTGTTATTGTCAGTGTATGAAAGTGTTGGTTCCAGTCATACATCAGTTAGCCTGTTATTGTCAGTGTATGAAAGTGTTGGGTCCAGTCAGTGTATGAAAGTGTTGGTTCCAGTCATACATCAGTTAGCCTGTTATTGTCAGTGTATGAAAGTGTTGGGTCCAGTCATACATCAGTTAGCCTGTTATTGTCAGTGTATGAAAGTGTTGGGTCCAGTCATACATCAGTTAGCCTGTTATTGTCAGTGTATGAAAGTGTTGGTTCCAGTCATACATCAGTTAGCCTGTTATTGTCAGTGTATGAAAGTGTTGGGTCCAGTCATACATCAGTTAGCCTGTTATTGTCAGTGTATGAAAGTGCTGGGTCCAGTCATACATCAGTTAGCCTGTTATTGTCAGTGTATGAAAGTGTTGGGTCCAGTCATACATCAGTTAGCCTGTTATTGTCAGTGTATGAAAGTGTTGGTTCCAGTCATACATCAGTTAGCCTGTTATTGTCAGTGTATGAAAGTGTTGGGTCCAGTCAGTGTATGAAAGTGTTGGTTCCAGTCATACATCAGTTAGCCTGTTAGTGTCAGTGTATGAAAGTGTTGGGTCCAGTCAGTGTATGAAAGTGTTGGGTCCAGTCAGTGTATTAAAGTGTTGGGTCCAGTCAGTGTATGAAAGTGTTGGGTTCTTTCATACATTTGTTAGTTGACTAGTGTGACTGTATGAATATGTTGGGTTCCAGTCTTATGTGTCTTTATGGGAGAATTCCACAAAGTGAAAGGAATTATTCCATGATTCACATGAAATTGTGCCCTAGGAGCAATCTGTTATTCTCCTGTTACTTACTCTGTCCACAGGGAATCTGGTATATAGCAGAACATCAAACGTCGCACATGATACGGCAGCCAACAGACCACGAAGGCTATCACAACGACTCCTGGGAAAAGGAATGGGGGGGAGATGTGGCAGGTGAAAGAGGGAGAGGAAAAAAGGGGGGTGGGGAGAGAGAAAGAAAGAGAGAGTGGATGGAGAGAGAGAGAGATGTGCAGAGTGGGATGGATGGGAAAAGAAGAGGGATAGAGGGTAGGGGGAAGAAAGGGGCGGGGCGAGAGAGAAGAGGGTGTGAGATATGGGGATGGGCAGAGTGAGAGAGGTAGATGGGAAGAGGGGACATGGAGAGGAAGGTAAGTTAAGGGTAATGGTGAGCACGAGAGAAGGAGGGATTGGGATAGGGGGAATGAGAGGGAAGGAAAAGAGGGGGGAAGAGTGGGATGGGGAGTGGGAGAGAGAAAGTAGTAAGGGGTTGGAGGAAGAGGGAAAGAAGAATAGAGAGGGAGGGATATGAAGAGAGAAGATAGTTGGGGGATAGAGGGAAAAGAAAAGCAAAAATAAGTGTTTTAGTGTCCGTGGATTCATGTACAGAAGAACACACACTCCCATTCCTCAGAAGACAATAACAAAGGAGGGAGGTTCTGGAATTCCCTGTAATGTTCCTGATAAGACAGCGCTACTGAACCTCTCTATTCCTTACACATTACATGGCCCTATGGAGTCATCGTATCACTTATACATAGTACAAGGGTGGGCTACTGGTATAAGCTTATGGGAGCATGGATCTTAATAAAATTAAAGTGTTCTAATCCTTTTATAAGTAGATAACGAGTCAAAGGTCACAACACACACTTACATAGTTAATGAAGTTAAAAAAGAGTCCATATAGATCAGCTTTGCCAGACCCTCTTTGTTGCTATAGGGCGTGTCAAACAGAATCCAGCCTTATCTACTATGTTACTGTGTTACTATGTTACTGTATTACTATGTTACTATGTTATTATGTTACTGGGTTACTGTGTTACTATGTTACTGTGTTACTATGTTACTGTATTATTGTGTTACTATGTTATTATGTTACTGTATTATTATGTTACTGTGTTACTATGTTATTGTGTTACTATGTCACTATGTTACTGTGTTACTATGTTACTGTGTTACTATGTTACTGTATTACTATGTTACTGTGTTACTATGTTACTGTGTTACTATGTTATTGTATTACTATGTTACTATGTTATTATGTTACTATGTTACTGTGTTACTATGTTACTGTATTACTGTGTTACTATGTTACTATGTTACTATGTTACTGTGTTACTATGTTACTGTGTTACTGTATTACTATGTTACTGTGTTACTATGTTACTGTGTTACTATGTTATTGTATTACTATGTTACTATGTTATTATGTTACTATGTTACTGTGTTACTATGTTACTGTGTTACTGTATTACTATGTTACTGTGTTACTATGTTACTGTGTTACTATGTTATTGTATTACTATGTTACTATGTTATTATGTTACTATGTTACTGTGTTACTATGTTACTGTATTACTGTGTTACTATGTTACTGTATTATTGTGTTACTATGTTATTATGTTACTGTATTACTATGTCATTGTGTTACTATGTTATTGTATTACTGTGATACTATGTTACTGTGTTACAATGTTACTGTGTTACTGTGTTACTATGTTACTGTGTTACTGTATTACTATGTTACTGTGTTACTATGTTACTGTGTTACTATGTTATTGTATTACTATGTTACTATGTTATTATGTTACTATGTTACTGTGTTACTATGTTACTGTATTACTGTGTTACTATGTTACTGTATTATTGTGTTACTATGTTATTATGTTACTGTATTACTATGTTACTGTGTTACTATGTTATTGTATTACCATGTTACTATGTTACTGTGTTACTGTGTTACAATGTTACTGTGTTACTATGTTACTGTGTTACTATGTTACTATATTACTGTGTTATTGTATTACTATGTTACTGTATTACTATGTTACTATATTAGTGTTACTTTGTTACCATATTACTGTATTATTGTGTTACTATGTTATTATGTTACTGTATTACTATGTTACTGTGTTACTATGTTACTGTGTTACTGTGTTACTATGTTACTGTATTATTGTGTTACTGTGTTACTATGTTACTTTGTTACTATGTTACTGTGTTACTATGTTACTGTATTACTGTGTTACTATGTTACAGTGTTACTATGTTACTTTGTTACTATGTTACTTTGTTACTATGTTACTGTGTTACTATGTTACTGTATTACTGTGTTACTATGTTACTGTGTTACTGTGTTACTATGTTACTGTTACTATAGTACTATGTCACTGTATTACTATGTTACTGTGTTACTGTGTTACTATAGGACTATGTCACTGTATTACTATGTTACTGTGTTACTATATTACTGTATTACTATGTTACTATGTTACTGTGTTACTATGTTATTATATTACTGTGTTACTATGTTATTGTATTACTGTGTCACTATGTTACTGTGTTATGGTAATAC